>OW028751.1:20847500-21182413 GCA_932294355.1 Aporophyla lueneburgensis | reverse complement strand
ACACTACGTTTAACTTTTATTACTAATGTATGTGCTTATCTTTTCAACATTTAACAAATTACCTTTTGTAATCCGTGATTAGGATCTTGAAAACCATAAGAAGTTTTGTGTTGAGATTTTAACTGTAAGCTTAATATTTTGTCAGACATTTTAGTCAGGTTAGTTCTGTTAACCAGTATTTATAAAACAAGAAAGAAAAGGAAAGAAGTTTTGGCCTTAATCGATTAAGGTAGCCACAGGCAACTCCGGTACCCGCACTGGGCCCGCGTGATATATTGTGGCCAACTCCCTCTCACCGAGAGGAGGCCTGTTTCCCAGCAGTGGGAACATTATAGGCTGCTGATGATGAGGCAAGTCCGGTTAACCAACCGACAACCTTCTAGTTTGACCTGCGAGGTGTCATTTCCAAAAAAAAAACAAAACGGAGGACTTGACGTGATACCTACATTATTATTATACAGATGAAAGGTACCCTTCCTATTTGATTTGCGTTTATAGTGCAACGATCAATAAATGTCCAATAAAATGAAAATGTAATCTGAACTCAATTAATGAATTTCCCATTAACCTACTATTATCTTTTTCAAAAAATGGTATTCTTAATGTATCTTTCGAAGGTCGTGTAGATGTTCCAACTACACTGAGAAAAATGTCATTTTGGCATAATCTTAAAATATCGTGACGTTGGTTTAAAATAGATGCGTTGTCTTATAATATGTTGATAATAAGTAAATATTACGCTAGAAGTGAAATGTGTTAAGATGGAATCGAATTTTTTGGGTAAATAATGCAATATTATGATACTTGTCATCGTAAAAATTTGTAATTATGAAATAACATTGTCTTCTTCAAATAATAACACAATGTAATAGAAAATGGTCCACTGTCCCATAAATTAGTATGATAATTATAAATAAGATTCTAATTAAAAAACACAATGACAGTCACCGTAATATAAATAGATTTCATAGTTTAATATGAAGAAGTATCTCTAAAAATACGATGACCTCCCCCTAATGTACTATATTAAATGATAATGCTTTAAACTTATATTTTTAAAGTAAGCATCATTTTTTAATATTACAGTCATATTATTTTATGTGAATCCTATGATAATACGATTAAATAATCTCATATTTTTAGAGTAAGCATTAAAGTTCAATAATATAGTCATATTATTTTATGTGTATCCTACTAAATTATTATTACAGAGACCCATTTATGAGTAGCATTTGAATGATGTCCTACAAATTTAAGGTGACGGCATTATATAATGAGGTCTCCCTCTCTCACTTCATTCCGCCTAGAGATGTGTCAACTCGAGTTTCTAACTCGAGTTAACTCGAGTTGTGCTAAATTCGAGTTTACTCGAGTTGAATTCTCCCTAACTCGAGTTTGGGCTGGCCGTAATGAACAAATCAAGCGAAAGAGCAATCGTTTTCAGTATAGTAGTAGTATTGAATAATTGTTTTCTTCTTTATTTTTCAAACAAATTGACAAAACTTTTATTTATCTTTATTAAGTACATTTTTTATCTTACATTATTATTGTTACAAAATGTAACACCAAGAAGATACTTTACTTTTTTTTTTTTTTTGAGAATATTTTATTTAACTTATGTATTACGTTAACTAACAAGAAGTTATGTTATATACTTTTCAGAACTAAGTTATGTACACAATAACGTGATGTTTATTTTTTGAGAATATTTATTGTTGAAAAACCTGAATATTAACTTACAGGAAAATATTTTTAATTTCTTGACTTTAGCATTGTATTTTTTTTGTGATAAATAATTTTATACTTCGAGTAGTATTATATTTGAATAAAAGTTGTTATTGCAACATTTGATTGTGGCAACCAATAAACAAAGTAAGCAAAAGTATTTTATAGTAGATCATTATATATTTAAAAAACTTTTTACACAAAAAAACAACCGACTTCCTTAAAAAAAAACACTACAAAGTCAAAAATAACTTTAATTTCGGAAGTCGGTGTCTTAGGCTCTGTATTTAAGGTTTTTGCCACCGACTTCCGAAATTAAAGTTATTTTTGACTTTGTAGTGTTTTTTTTTAAGGAAGTCGGTTGTTTTTTTGTGTAAAAAGTTTTTATTTTTTTACTTTTTAGTTGTGGTAGATACTCCGCACTAATCTAATCGCGTTATTCGTTCATTTGTCGCGCAAATACATAATGCAAATTTAAGACTTATATGGTTTTCACATGGACCCCATTGTCCAAATGGAACCAAATTAAAATGAGACCATTCGGAAAGCACCAGCTTTCAAATAAAAAAAGAATCATCAAAATCGGTTCACCCAGTCAAAAGTTATGAGGTAACAAACATAAAAAAAAAAAAAAAAAAATACAGTCGAATTGATAACCTCCTCCTTTTTTTGAAATCGGTTAAAAATAACAAAGTTGTTTAAGAATATTTTCATTGTGATGATTAAGTTATTCATAGCCTAGTACCTGTATTATAAAGTCAGACTGATATTATTCTGTGAAGACTGCTAATAGGTACCTAACTTGTTTTAATGTTAAATATGAGTATTTACTATACCTAAGATAAGACTAAAACCAAAAATAAATGAGTAAAACTATAAAGACCTTTCTAATTGCTACCTACGAACTATGAAGTTTACCAATGATGTAAAAAAGTAATTTGTAACAAATCATACACTCAACTTCTTTTAGCTAACTCGAGTTAACTCGAATTAATTCGAGTTAGCTGAATTTCAACTCGAGCTAACTCGATTTGTGTTTTTTCCGAGTTGGCACATCTCTAATTCCGCCGCCGCGCCATTTCGGTCGGCCATTTGTATTTCACCGACTACAGCCGGCAAGTCACGACTCACGACTCGTTTAATTAATAGCAATAACAATTCCATTAGTGCCAGTGAACGTGTTTGATCAGTGCAAAAATGGATATGGCTACGCGTGATCTTTTGAAGAAGTGGAATTTGGAACGCTACATCGATCGTTTTGAAAGTAAGTTGACAAACCTACCTAGTAAGTTGCTAGCATGAGCTCACACATTACATTCACACATTCTAATTTCTAGCAAGAATAGGGTCAGAGTGTCGTCTTAGAGGCACTATGAAAATATACTTAAAAAAATTTCGCGACCAATTTCAAGGTCACAGTTCTAACATAACCTTACCTATGGATCCCTTCGACATCGTTTTTACGACAAACGGTTGGTCGGAGACAAAAAACACCCAGACACTTTTAGCCTTTCTAGGTGTTACATAATATAGAATCGAGAAAATAAACGATTTGCGAAAATAACACTTTTTGGCCGCTGTACACTCCAACCAAGAATAGTCTTGTCGTATGGTACCTACCCACCTACCTAGATATACGTTCATATTTATATTATACACTAGATTCGATGTGCAACTGCAACCCAAAAAAAAACAAATAGGTAGAGTGCGTCTAAACTAAAATGACGCGCCCCACTACCGCATTTACCGTAGTGTACGTATACAAATTTAAGTATTGGGGCGCGTCATTTCAGCTTAGACGAGCTCTACCAACCTACATTTTATAAAGTCGATGCGACGTAGTGCATTTCACAGCTGCAATTAGGGCGCTGTTAAATTTACCTTTTTTTTTCAGCTGAAAGAATTGATATCGCAACAATGCAGATGCTTAGTAAACAAGACATACATAGTATGTTCCCTCAAATAGGGGACAGACTCCGGTTTGAAGCAGCTCTGGCCATGTTAAAAAGCGACCAACCAAAAGATATGGTTTGTTTTCATGTTAAATTGTATTTCAAAAAAGTAAATTTTGTTTTAAACTTTTTGCTTACACATGCCCTGCGTCGCTTAAATGCACATTCTCCTACTTGCATGTAGGTAGGTAGGTACCTACTTATTAACTTTTATTATTTTAAAGTCTTCTTAAGATACCTAACAATTTAACCGGTGCAGTATTTATTTAAAAAGTGGAATAAAATCATAACTTTTCATCAGTCTTGTTAGTTTACCAACTAAGTACATTATTATTACCTTTTTAAATTTCTTGTTAAATTTCAGGATAACTCCTACAATTCATCACTCTTTGAAGAGGTCCTGAGGAATGACTTGTTAACTAGTCTACCTTGTAACTTAGAGCCTCTGCCACCGTGTGAAGGACTGCAAAGCTCAATCCTCAACCAAGACTGCGAAGCAGGACTTAACCAGGAAAATTTGGTAAGTTCTGCAAAATTGTAGAAAAGTACTCGTACTTACTGTTTTTTGGTTCAAGAGCAATATGTATTAATTTGTAATTACATCCATACTAATATTATAAATGCGAAAGTAAGTTTGTCTGTCTATCTGTCGGCTGGGGCAGGACCTTTTCACATTTTCATACCTAAGACACTGAACCGATGCAAAATTTGGTATAGACATTCTTTGAGACCAGGATCAGTCCTGATCTTGATCGATTAGTTTTTATCAGGGCCGGATCAAGGGACGAGGGCAGGACCGTTCACACCTGCAATGCTGAACCGATTACTAGTAAAAAAATATAACACTTCCCTTGAGTTATCTCCGGCTAGGGCTAGCTATAGCCTGTTAGTTAACGGTCGCACTCGGACACATTTAGTGATTATTTCAACGATTATTGAGGTTAATTGACCGTACATACTCATATTATCACACCTTTTTGTTACATGTACTATTATAACATTGTCTCAAAGTAAATATTATTTTAGGATGGTGACATACTGGTGATACCACTGGACTCGTCGTCGTCAGTGGGTGAAGCAGTTAGACAAGAGTCCACCGGGAGCAATTTAGTAAGTTATTGCCTATTATCCTGTACTTTTGATAAGGAATTTAAATTGACATTCAATATTGTTAACCCCCGGCGTAAACAGATAAGTTTAACGTCTGTACCTGTCCTGTCCTGTATGTGTGTACGGACGGCCGTTTAGGAGCTATACTATATGTCACAAAGATCAGTAATATATTTGGAGTTGGTGACAGCTATAACTAACAACTAAATGCATGATGCCTAGACTGGCACCGACTCCAACTGATCATTATACTGAATGGAAGGTAGGTATTGAACCTGTATTTTCAACATTTTAGTGACATTTTTTTTTTTACTTTTACCTTGCATATTTAGTTTGTAATGCCATACTTATACTATTTGTGTTTCAGGTGAATACCATACTGAATTCATCAGTCGAGGGAAAACAAATAATAGCAATTGGGCAGAAAACGGGCACCTTACCCTCAAACGTGCGTGGGCGTTTATGCAAGCTGCTTATGGAGAAGCTCATTACGGCCGAAAACCCGGTACTTCTGACAGATTCGCAGCTGCTTGCTCTATCCTACGACATTGGCAGATTATTTAAAGAGGAGTCACCACCCCTATACTACGCGCCGTACCTGCCGGCTGATGCTTACCAGGCTAAGCGCAATATCTCTGGCTGGTTAGTCACCGCCAGAAGGGCTCGACGGCAGCATTTAGTTTCGTTGGGCCTTATTGAAAAGCCCAAGTCACGTTCTCGCTCCAAGTCCAGTCCTAGGCTAGACACCCCTCCACTCGCTGGAATCGACCTGACCGGACTTAAAGAAGGTAACTCCTTTTCAAGAAATTTTATGTTTTCAGATTGAATTAAATTATCAAGAACAAAATTATTGAGAAAAATATCTGAATTAGTATAAATTTTCGTTACAAATTACAAAATATCTGAATCTAAGAACCGTTATTGTCATTGTACTAATTATTAATCGTTTTAATTTTTGTGTGCAGGTGAAGTGGAGGACGTAGCGTCAGCATTAGAGCAGCTGTCAAGTCCTTCAGCTGGTCCGTGGCAGGAGGTCAGTGCCCTGTGGCGGGAGACGGTGCGAGCTCGCCTCCGGTACTTGTACTACGAGGAAGGGACATTACAGGAGTACTTCAATAAGTATCCTATCCTGAAGTCAAGTGATGGATGGCGACTCCTGACTCATGACTACGAAGCACTGTTCCCTGATAAATCCGGGGGCCTCGACGCCTTGGATGCTTCATCGGAAAACATACTAAAAGCTGCTCAGCAGAAGCTTAACACCACAAAGGACTCGTTTCTTCGTCGAAAAATAGCTGATACATTGGCAATTTGTGACGGTAAGGAAATGATTCTGTTATATAGTTCTAGGTGCTCGACCTCCCTGGGTCGGTGAACCCGTTATAAAATATATAGACAAAAAAGAATTTAAAAATTATCTAACATGGTGCAGTCGTTCAGAAGTAACGGGCGGGCGGACACACATTTCGGCAATTCATTTTTACTTATATAGATAGATTTTATTTTGTTCTGATACTTTTCCCTATTTGCTCAGTTAATGATGATGTGTTGTGTCAAATATACTATTATTATTTTCTTTCCAGATGAACAACCGGAGACAAAATTAATAGCAGCGATATTGCTACTCGGCTGTCTCTTTAATATTCCTCCTGCCCGTCGATCTAGAAAAGACTGGCAAGCTTCACGAGCGGAGATATTGGATGGATTTGTGACCATCGTGGATGATGACGCAGACGTGCAAGTGGTAATTGAGGAGCGTCGCCAAAAGCTTCAAAACCTAGGTATTAGCCTCCAACCATTTATAATTTGGTGCCGCCAGTCAGGTGTCTCCTTCACAGTATGTGACAATACGTTTTACAAGTTCACAACACTAACTGAGGCTGTTGATGTGACTTTTAAAATATTTCATGCTACTGCGGCTAAATATCCTACTGAAAGCTATAACATTTGGCTTATTATCCAAATTGGTTTTTACAAAGTCAAAACATCGTACGATCGTATGTCACAATCTGTGAAGGAGATATTAGTTACTCTCGGAGTCACAATTTAAATTAAGATGAAGTGTCACAGTTGTAAAAGGACTTTTCCCACGTTTTCTTCACTTATTACCCACATAAGGAAAGAATGTGAAAAAATTGATATTACTGGAGTTTATAAATGTGGTGAAGACGCATGCTACCGGTATTTCACGGACGTTAGACAATTTAGAAAACATGTTAACTTAAAACATTTGAATAAAGTAAACACTCGTTATTTGCCATCCACCTCAAACGAGGCTTGCGTAGTTCCTATGTGTGAAACAGAGACTACCAAAGTAGCAACTGAGCACATATACATTGAAGCTGATAGTGAACCGGAAGTCCTTGATAATGCTGATAGTATTATTCATAAAGAAGTTTTGAAATTTATTTCAACGCTCTATGTAAATCCCTCTGTATCTCGATCGTCTGTACAAGCTATGGTTAGTCATTTGCAAACCCTTCTTGACAATATCGCACCGTCTTTAATGTCCGTATTCGGCCCTGTGCTAGCTGATGAGGAAAGCATGTCTGGAAGCGAAATTAATAAACGACTTCATAAGTTCAACACAGCTTTGAAGGGCATCTTTTTTCCGTTTCGTTCAGAATATTTGAGATTCCGAGAATTGAATTTATTAGGTTCTTTTATACCACCACATGAAGTAATCGTTGGTTATTGTCCTGACATTTCACAAAGGAGTAACACTTTAACATTACACACCAAGCCACGTACAATGCAAGTAATTCAACTTCGCCAGGTTTTGAAGAAATTTTTTTCCATTGACACTATTTGGAAAGATGTAACGGATTATTTGAACCACCTAAGGGGTAATTTAATAATCCGTGAAGAAAATCCGATGAGGCCAATGTGTCTAGAAAATGTAATGCAGGGATCTGTATGGCTGGCAATGTGTACACCGCAGGCGTCGGACATTATTCTTCCTTTAGTAGTATACTATGATGATTTTGAAATTGGAAATCCTTTGGGGAGCCACGCTGGGGTGCATAAGCTTGGTGGTGTATACGTTTCCTTGCCAGCACTCCCACCACATTTATTTTCATTGTTGAATAACATTTTGCTGTTAGCTATTTGCCATTCTGCTGACAAAACTAAATATGGAAACAAAGCTATTTTTGACCCTGTTATTGAGGAATTGAATTACTTGCAAAACAAAGGAATTTTTATAGAAAATAAGTTTTTTAAAGGAACCGTAAAATTGAAGGTTGTTGCTATAACTGGCGATAATTTAGGCCTGAATTCAATTCTCGGGTTTACTGAAAGTTTTTCAGCTAACAAGTGTTGCAGAATCTGTAACATTGACAAGAAAGGTTTGCAAACTGCTCTATATGAAAACAGTAACTTGCTTAGAAATATGACTTCATACCACGCTCAATTGCAAGAAAACGATACACCTAACACGGGCATTAAAGAATCATGCTGTTGGCTTAAGGTGACAGGATTTGATTTATTTCAAAATGTAGCAGTAGACCCAATGCATGATATATTAGAAGGTGTAGCTCGTTATGTAATGACCTTTGTCATAAACCACTTCCTTGCCGAAGGTCTTTTAAAGATCTCAGTATTGCAACAAAGAATAATTTCATTTGATTATGGACCAGATAGGAATTCAAAACCAAGTAATTGTTTAGTTGTCCAAGGTTCGAAAGTAAAATTGAAAACTTCAGCATCAGAAATGCTTACCCTTATTAGATACTTCAGCCTAATAGCCGGGTTTTACATTCCTTTAGAAAATAAAGTATGGAAATTATACATTATGTTGCGGCAAATCACCGACAGGTTATTAAGTCATAGGGTCTTCAGTGACACCAATATTCAACTCCGGGTTATAATAGCAGAATTTAATCAATTGTACACGGAGCTAACAAAATCACCCCTGCAGCCAAAGTTTCATTTTCTGACTCATTATCCTACCATGCTAATGAAGTTCGGCCCCGTACGTAACATGTGGGCTATGCGTTTTGAAGCCAAGCACAGGGTATCTAAGTTAGTGGCTAGATCATCTTTTAATCGAGTCAATGTTTGCAAGACTCTAGCAATAAAATGTCAACTTATGCTCAATGACTTGTTTGTGAAAAATACAATACCTACAACAAAAATACTAGGAAAAAAATCTGCATTAAATTCAGGAGACACTGTCAAGTTTTCTCTCGGCACTGGCGTTGTCCTCAAATATTCGGTTACTTCCGCTACAATAGCTGGTGTTATATGGCAGCGGAACTCTATTGTTACTGTAGATATAGATGATGAACAATTCTTACCCACTTTTGGCCAAATTGATGCAATTTTGGTGACAGATACTGAAGAGGTTTTTTTCCGTTGCTGTATGTTTGAAACTATTGAATTTAATTCTCATTACAATTCTTATGAAGTTAAACGTGGTAATGATTATCTGTGCTTTCCTTGCCAAAATGCCGTTTCTCCGTGTCCTAACACGCTCACTCTAATGCGAGGTAACACGTCATATATTACAAGTAGATGGTACCTAGAGTAAAAATTTCAAAATTCTGTAGGTATTCTAACGGCTTACGGTCGCTGCTATAATACCTTGAAAATGCGCAAACGAGTTAACTCGTTTGCTCATTTTTAAGGTGTTTTTATTTTGAATCCAGTAATATCAATTTTTTTTGGAAACGTTTACATAATTATTAATTATGTACTTATACCGTACGCGGCGTTGCTAGTTTGAGGCACTGCAGAGTCCAAGGGCAGTTATTTTTTTATAGCAGAGTGCGCTCAACTAGTAATCTACCCTTAGTTACGGTATTTATCGGATATCCCTTTAGGATATCCTATAAAGACGGCCCGATAACGGTGTCCGCATAAAGTAATGGTATGAGCCAGCACCAATAGCTGGTTTAAGGTGAACGCACACTTATCAGAGCCGAAGGAGGCGAAGGAATCAAATTTTAGAATTACTTAAATGAAGTCCAATGTAACTTCGCACACTTATCCGCACCGAATCGTACGACCTTATTCGTCCGATTCGGTAAGTGTGCGAGGTTCCATAAGATTTCATACAAGTAATTCTAAAATTCGATTCTTTCGCCTCCTTCGGCTCTGAAAAGTGTGCGTTCACCTTTAGTAATAGATTTTAAAGTAAAGTATTTGTATGAGGGATAGATTAATCTCATCGGAGTGTTTATGGTAGCACTTTACTTGAAAATAGATATTTACTATAATAATATACCTAACCAATTTATTGTATGCAGCTTTAAGGTGAAAGCGTCAGGGTAGCCCGCGAATTGATGCAATTTTGGTGACAGATACTGAAGAGGTTTTTTTCCGTTGCTGTATGTTTGAAACTATTGAATTTAATTCTCATTACAATTCTTATGAAGTTAAACGTGGTAATGATTATCTGTGCTTTCCTTGCCAAAATGCCGTTTCTCCGTGTCCTAACACGCTCACTCTAATGCGAGGTAACACGTCATATATTACAAGTAGATGGTACCTAGAGTAAAAATTTCAAAATTCTGTAGGTATTCTAACGGCTTACGGTCGCTGCTATAATACCTTGAAAATGCGCAAACGAGTTAACTCGTTTGCTCATTTTTAAGGTGTTTTTATTTTGAATCCAGTAATATCAATTTTTTTTGGAAACGTTTACATAATTATTAATTATGTACTTATACCGTACGCGGCGTTGCTAGTTTGAGGCACTGCAGAGTCCAAGGGCAGTTATTTTTTTATAGCAGAGTGCGCTCAACTAGTAATCTACCCTTAGTTACGGTATTTATCGGATATCCCTTTAGGATATCCTATAAAGACGGCCCGATAACGGTGTCCGCATAAAGTAATGGTATGAGCCAGCACCAATAGCTGGTTTAAGGTGAACGCACACTTATCAGAGCCGAAGGAGGCGAAGGAATCAAATTTTAGAATTACTTAAATGAAGTCCAATGTAACTTCGCACACTTATCCGCACCGAATCGTACGACCTTATTCGTCCGATTCGGTAAGTGTGCGAGGTTCCATAAGATTTCATACAAGTAATTCTAAAATTCGATTCTTTCGCCTCCTTCGGCTCTGAAAAGTGTGCGTTCACCTTTAGTAATAGATTTTAAAGTAAAGTATTTGTATGAGGGATAGATTAGTCTCATCGGAGTGTTTATGGTAGCACTTTACTTGAAAATAGATATTTACTATAATAATATACCTAACCAATTTATTGTATGCAGCTTTAAGGTGAAAGCGTCAGGGTAGCCCGCGAAATTCAAATTTTCTTACGTTTTTTGCAATTTGCAGGCCAGTGCTAGGTTTTGATTGAAATGTTAGACGCGGGTGTAAGACGTATGTAGTACAACTTATGTACTTACACCCGCGTGCAACATTTAATTAACATACAACCTAGCACTGGCCTGCAAATTGCAAAAAACGGCTACCCTGAAGCAATCACCTTAAGGGCAAAAATGTTTTAGTTATAGGTACATTAATGTAAAGTTTGTTATTTTTTGTAAATTAAATTTCTAATCGTCTCAACCTTTATTTTAATTTGTAAAAACTAGAATTATTGAACATAATGTATATAATGATTCTTTATAATGACCGACAAATAGATACTGTAATCATTAAGGCGAGGATGTTTCTAAACAAAACAGTCTTCTTTTATACTGAATATAAATGTTTAGAGTATATAATAATTATTCATTCATACTATGGAAATAAAAATACCATTCAATTTTTTGTTTAATTTATACATACATCCCTTTTCACCTTCTTACCATTCTTGCCAAGGTACTTTTTTCTATTTTTTTTACTTACTCTCCATTTTTTTAAGGTTCAAGTTTAGGGTTCTTCAGTTTTTTTTAATGTTGAGCTCACACCTAATAATATTTAAAAGGAAAGAACCAATATTGGATACTTAAAAATAAGGGGATCATGTAAGTCCAGTGGCGCCCTCAATTATAGGAGGATTGTGATTTCTAATAATCCAAACAATTTCTGTGTAATCCACCAGTATTTAGTTGTAGTCCTACTGATGGAGAATGAGTAGAACTACAACTAATCACTGGTGTATTATAGAGATATTAATTGGTTTATTAAAAAACACAATCCTCCTATTGAGGGCGACCTCCGTAAGATAATAGGCTATAACCAGAGATATGAGGAAATAGTAGGAAAAGTAAGAGGACCTAACCTAAAATACGAGGAGGTTACCGAAAAATAGTAGGAAAAATAATAGGATATAACTGGATATATGAGGAAGGCACCGAAAAATAGTAGGAAAAATTGTATGACATAACTGAATATGTGAGGAAGTCACCGAAAAATAGTAGGAAAAATAATAGGATATAACTGGATATATGAGGAAGGCACCGAAAAATAGTAGGAAAAATTGTATGATATAACTGAATATGTGAGGAAGTCACCGAAAAATAGTAGGAAAAATAATAGGATATAACTGGATATATGAGGAAGGCACCGAAAAATAGTAGGAAAAATTGTATGACATAACTGAATATGTGAGGAAGTCACCGAAAAATAGTAGGAAAAATAATAGGATATAACTGGATATATGAGGAAGGCACCGAAAAATAGTAGGAAAAATTGTATGATATAACTGAATATGTGAGGAAGTCACCGAAAAATAGTAGGAAAAATAATAGGATATAACTGGATATATAAGGAAGGCACCGAAAAATAGTTGGAAAAATTGTATGACATAACTGAATATGTGAGGAAGTCACCGAAAAATTGTAGGAAAACTAATAGGATATAACTGGATATATGAGGAAGGCATCGAAAAATAGTAGGTAACTAAAACTAAATCCATGGTGACACATCATCTTAAATACTGTTATCATCAACATCAGTATTATCATCGTTCTTTTTGGTGAATCACTATGCTCCGTCCTTTGAGTGAATTCATCATACTTTAAGCTGAATTCACCTCTTTTATGATTGTCAGTTTTCTCAGTGCAGTTGCAAGTACTACGCACTTGACCTTTCTGAAGAACATCGCCAATAAGGTCATACATCCTTCTAGTTCGTCCCCTCCCGACGTTTCCACTCACATCTGCCTTGTAAATTACCTTTTGTTGGTCGCCTTTCATTCATCCTCGCAAACATGACCAAAGCATCTAAGTATACTTTGATGTGACACTCTAAATATTTGATCAGATTCAATTAATTTTTCGTCGCTATATTTTAATTTGTAAATAGTGTTAGTAGGTGTACATAATAGGTTATGATTTTAATTTAATTTAAATCTTAATATAAATAATAATAATTCTTATAAATATAAAACCTATAATTATGCTTTCCACTGACATAATGCAATCGCATACAATGAAAGGTAATGTTGATGCAAGATTTAAAACGACACTTTCTTAGAATTTATTAGCATTCAATATTAATTTATGACTTATAGTCCTTAAAAATTCAAGTCGACGGCAGACACAACTGGAGTTAAGCAATAAGGTCACTATATGTCTTTCTAGGGCCCCCGGCATCGTACGCGAATCCTCTCTATTGTAAACATTTTATCTGACAACAGGAGAATCATTTTTATAATACTTAGTTTATCAAACATTGGCACTTTTATGCGATTATCGTTTGCATATTATTCCACGATATAATATATGCTCCTGATAACGACGATGGGTGACGTCTACGAGGTAAATAGCGACTTATACACGATATATTATTTACACCGCAAAAGGTGGCTATCAATTGCGTAGTCACACCAGGCTTTCGAATGACTATTTTTAATACCAAAATGTTTTGATCGTTTTTCGTCCTAGGCAATTTTGTTTGCAAAACTTGATAGTTCGTTGTCAATTGCAGAAAGCATAACTGCCGTACTCCTAGAGTGGTATTGTGTTAAATATTAACTGTTACCATGGATTCAATACATGATTCTGAAAGATGACGATTTGATGACGTCTCCCGCTCTTGGTGGAGCCCGTGGAGCGGTCGGGCTTGTCAGATTTACTAACTAAAACCCACCCGTGTGCCTTCACGGGTGGGTTTTAATCGGGCCACGGCAGCTCTTTCGAACATATCCGCGACCCAGGGAGGATTCTGAACCCCCCCCCCCCTGCACTGACATTTCTCATCAGTTATTAAAAAAATCACCGCGGGGGCAGTAGACTACAACCCTCCAACACAAATTAAAATGAAATATTACATAGCTACTTTCAATGCAAGGTCTCTGTCGAACGAAGTTAGATTAATCGAGCTTGAAAACGCCTTATCAACTATAAAATGGGATATTTTAGGTGTCTCAGAGGTTCGACGTCAAGGCTACATAATAGAAGACCGGGGAACATATTTACTTTACTATTTTGGCCAATCAAAAGGCGTGAAAGGTGTGGGCTATCTAGTCAAAAAACAAAGTGACATTATTGTTCAGGATTTTATTGGACTATCGGAAAGAGTTGCCATGCTACACATAAAAATAAGAGAAAAGCCATACACATTAATCCAAGTGTATGCACCCACAGAGAGCGCCGACGAAACTGAAATAGAACAATTCTATGACTGTCTCCAACAAGCAATGGAAAAAAGCACAAAAAACGTCATACTAATGGGTGACCTAAATGCAAAAGTGGGAAAACCACTATCAGATGAAAACCTTATAATGGGTGAATTTGGTTATGGTAACAGAAACCAAAGAGGAGAAATGTTCACAGAATTCTGCCATCAATATAACTTGAAGATAATAAACACTTTATTCAAAAAGTCGCCAACTTTAAGGTGGACATGGAAATCACCAGACGGTTTAACAAAGAATGAAATAGACTATATTACCACAAACCTTCCTAGACCGTTTATTGAGAATAAAAATGTTCTAAAAAACTTCAAGCATTCCAGTGATCACCGTCTAGTTAGGGCCACCTTTAATTTTGAGAAAACTGCAAATAACAGGAAGAATTTCAACAATAAACAACTAAATCAAATCGACCACGAAAGGTTTAAAACTCAATTTTACGCCGTTAGCAGCCAAGATATTAACGAACCAGTTCAGGCACAGTACAATATATTAGAAGACTCAATATTATATAATGCAAAACAATCAACAGTATCAAGTAAAACAACAAAAAACCAAGGCATAATAACAGAAGAAATAACAGACCTTATAAACCAAAGACACTCACTGAAAAATAAAGAACATAAATCAAGAATTGAAAAACAGTATTTAAGCCAATTGTATAGAACTATAAATAAAAATATAGCACAGAACATCAAAACTTACAGAATAAACACCATAGAAAAATACTTACAAAAATCGGGAGCAGTCAAAAGAGCGTATAAGCAGTTGAATAACACAAGGTATCTCATGACCCAGCTACAAAATTCATCAGGAGTCAAAGTCACAAACAGGCAAGACCTACTTAACGTAGCTACTCAATTCTACAAAACGCTCTACTCTAAGATAGATGCAAACAGTGACACGAATGAATTGGAAAACTCACAATGTACAGACCATGTTCCACCATTTCACGAAAGCGAGATAGAGCTTTCTAAAAGAAAATTAAAAACAGAAAAGAGTCCAGGTCCAGACGGCATAACAAATGAAATGCTTCAAGCAGGAAAAGACAAACTGGTCACACCGCTAACCAAATTATTCAACAATATTATGGAAAAGAAAGAACTTCCCAGCCAGTGGACATGTTCAGAGATTATATTATTGCATAAAAAAGGCGATCCGACAATGATTTCAAACTACAGACCTATAAGCTTAATGTCATGCCTGTATAAAGTGTTTTCTTCAACATTGTTAATCTAACATAACTGGAGTGATCGATGAAAACCAAGCCCTGGAGCAAGCAGGCTTCATGAGTAACCGATCTACGGTAGACCATATTCACACATTAAAATTAATAATAGAAAAATATAACGAATACAACATGACACTGTACATTGGGTTTATTGATTACTCAAAGGCGTTCGACTCTATCTCCCACAGCTCTATATGGAAATCGTTGGAAGCGCAAGGACTACATCTAGAATATATCAACATAATAAAGGAAATATATAGAAACAGCAGAGCCAAAATTAAACTGGATTGTACTGGACCTGCTTTTAAAATAGAACGGGGTGTGAGACAAGGAGATCCCCTATCACCAAAAATTTTTATAGCTGTTTTAGAACAAATATTTCGTTCGTTGACCTGGAACGAAGTTGGTCTGAATATACACGGGCAATACCTATCACATTTGCGATTTGCTGACGACCTTGTACTGCTCTCCGAAGACCCAGATGAGTTGCAGTATATGCTAGAAACACTCAATGAGGAAAGCGAAAAAGTGGGACTTGAAGTGAACGAGAGTAAAACTAAGATTATAACAAACAGCACAGAAAAGTTAATAATGCTAAACTCTACACCCCTTGAATGGGTCAACGAATATGTTTATCTGGGACACTTAATCTCTACCAAAGACTGCACAAAGTTGGAAATAGACAGAAGAGTAAAGAGCGCATGGAACAAATATTGGGCTATGAAAGAAATCTTCAAGAGCAAACTCCCTACTAACTTGAAGACAAAAGCTATGGAGATCTGTTTGATGCCATGTCTTAACATACGCCTGCCAAACTTGGCCTCTAACAAAACAATCTCTGCAGAAAATAAAAGTCTGTCAAAGAGCGATAGAGAGAAGTTATACGGGTCACAAACTAAGAGACAGAGTAAAGAACAGCTCAATACGACAAGAAACCAAGGCTAAAGATGTTATTAAACAAACACTAAGATTAAAATGGCGATGGGCTGGACATCTACAAGAGTTGGCGATAATAGATGGACAAAAACCATTACAAAAAGGTATCCTATCAATAAAAAACGAAGACGTGGTAGACCTAAAAAGAGATGGAGTGATGACATATCAGGCTTAATAGGAAAAACATGGAGCAGACTAGCTAGAGACAGAACAAGATGGAAACAGTTGGAGGAGGCTTTTACCGCACTAGGCGGTCCTTATAATGAAAAAACAGAATAATAATAAAAAAAAAACTACTACTAACTATTATAAATTTATGTACTGATAATCTGATAATAATTTCAATTTTAAGTTTATTTATTCGATTTTAGAATTTATCTATGTCTGACATTTCTTGAAATATAAAACTAATATTTAGTAAACATTGCATTTGCCTTATAGTCTGAAATTAATTAATTAATATTTATTTGTTATTATTATGAATTGTGATATAGTATTAAGTAAAAAACATTATTTATGGTAGTTAACAATTGAAATTGAATCTAATTTTTTTATCATTTTTATTAAAAACGCATGTCATGTACGCTAGTTGTAAGGAATCAATAAAAGCTTTTTATTTATTTTTTTATTTTTTATTATTATTTAAAAAATACTAGCTGTTTAGTATATTTTGGCCGCATTGGTATTGTACTTTTTAAATGAGCTGTTTTTTTTAATTAAAAATATCTGAGTCTATGGTTATAGTTTTGTCTTCAATGTCCCTACTATCTATCCTGCATACACATACTATACATAATAATATGGATGTAACGCATTCTTGTTTAACGGTGCATACACATTGCTCTTTAAACACAACTCTAGAACCGTTCCCCACTTTGTATACAAAGGAGTTGATGTTGGACGTAATTCGTTGGAATTCCACTTTGTTTATGCGCGTACGCACCCAGAACAAACCAACTAATCCTGTACAAACTGAGTTCACAAATAAAGACGTACTTTTAAGTGTTTGTACGAGCGATAAAACTGTACTTGTTGTGATTGGAGTGTACGGAAAGCTACACATCAAGCTTTGCATTTCCAGTATAAACTGATCTCACATTATATGGGATTTCCGTATAATGAAAGGTAAATGCTTGATATCAAGCCGAGTGTACTTGTTTCAACTGAGCCGTATTTTTCCGGCTCAGTGGCCCTTTTGTCTGTACTTTGTCAATTGGTTATAACTGTCAAGGAACTCTTTAGTTCCATATATTTGAATACTATAAGTCGCACTATCAGCATCAATTAATAAAAATATTTAGAACTAAAACAAATGAAAACATCGTTCTGTTTATGTTAAACGTTAAAAAAATAATAGAGACAAAGTTTTAATGTGTGTTTTTTTAATGTTTTTGGTTTTATTTGTTTGTTAACTGATGCTTGGAGCTAAGTAATAATAAGCCGCATGAGTCGATCCATCAGGTTAAGCTACGCTATCACTTCGGGGCATACCTACGTACAAAACGTTCAATTAAACAGCTCATCACTTCACTATCAAAAGGTATCGATAACGATAAACCACTCGATGAAAGCAAATCCGAGATATCATCGATAAAACGAACAATCGATTCTCATTAAATTGATCGACGTATATTGTCTATGGACGCGTTCTCATTGAACTGGGCAGCATGCTAATCTAGGTCAATATGAATGAGATGCCTGTCATTCTGTACCAGTTCAATTAAGTCTGCATTGTAGAAGAGCTTTGGTGAAGCGTGCGTCGATAGTTCGGTGTTTGAATTTAGAAGTGGATGCGTCACGTCACTATTTTGGTTTGAATCAAGATTGTTGATTGGTGGAATCCCTGCATTGAATCTTTGAGTTGTCTATTTGTCGCCAAAAATATGACTAACGTTAGTTTAGCAGATTAAGGGCTGATGTTTCCAATGTCAGGTTCAATCTAGGATTTATATTCTAAGTTTAGAACGTTTGACTGTCTGTCCATACAAAGATTTCAGTTGTCAATTTTATTCTACGCATAAAAGATCTCTGACTTGGACAACATCAGCCTTAAACAGAGAATGAAAGTAAACACGTGCGGATAGCTTAATCGTTATTCTGGAATTTTCGATTCGCCTCCAAATAAATTACCTTAGCACAGAAAAATAATATCTTGTTTAAAAGTGTCGATGCGCCTAATCCAGGCTAGTAAATTCATGCGAATAAATAAGCCACACAATTATATGACAATCAAGTAAATATATTAAATTACGGGGTCTATTTCTAAGCTAAAAGCATGGAACACAAGACAAGAATCACTTACGTAAAGCTTAAAATATTACCAAGCCCTTTATTAAATTGCTTATTCGTGTAAATTGTGGCAACGAAACAGATGTGAGGCATAAATCATTGCAATACACAAAAGATCTATTGCTCCATTCACTATTTGACATAATAATATCAGCCTATGGTGCAGCGCAGACGACAGACTATCCGTGACGCACTTTTTAGTCTGTGAAAATAAAAACTATGCAATTATATGCAGTAACGCACACGACGCGCATAAAGTCCGGTGCTTTTAGACTTAAAATTTTTGTGCGCCGCAGACTCGATCGCACAAAAAATGTGCCGTCTGCGCTGCACCTATAAAGTTCTCACTGGTGGGACATAGACAGAGGCCTCCTCTGTATGAGTGGGAGTGGACTTTACCACCACGCGGGCCCAGTGCGCATTAATCTATTGACATGTGACATCTATGTCACATGTCTTCGATGTTTTCCTTCAAAGTTTTGAGAGCAGTGGTGTTAAAATTATTTACTTTGTGTAAAGCGCCTGCCTGGGTTCGAAGTCGAACTCACGATCGACAACTCATAAGTCAGGGCCGAAAACACTGAGCTCCACGAGGTACTAAACGGTACTAAATGCACTGCAACATTTAATTATCGCTCATCAAAACCAAATAAGACATGGATAATACCTACCAGGGTCGCGAGATTTGTTCGAAAGAGTTACCGTGGCCCTGGCATATAGGCAATTGAAGGAAAACGGGAGGTTTTAGTCAGCAAAAGTCTGACACGCCCTCCCGCTGCGCCCAGAGCGGAAGAAGTCATTTGATGATTTCCCACCAACAAAAAAAAATCACCACTGCTCTCCACAAGGTACTAAACGGTACTAAATGCACCGCAACATTTAACTATCGCTCATCAAAATCAAATAAGACATGGATAATAAGACAAATCTTTAATTTTATGGCTACAAATACCATTCTTTTTGAGTACAGAGCAAAGAACAAGTGAATGCAAAGAACCTCGAACTTTTGACATATTGCGACACACCCTCTCTGAGGATTTTGAAAGATCAGAACTATGGTAAGGCTGGGTGTGTTACCGATCTGCCACTTAATTCACGTGAACGGATATTTTGCTGATGTCCAACGGTTGGCTCTGGATCGAATTGACGTAAGAAGGAATACAGCCTGAGTAAATTGCGGGGTGTCTGTGTAACACACTAACAAATTATTGCAATACCTTTTGACAGTCCAATAACATTAATTTAATAACGTTATTTACGTTGTTGAGCAGACAAATTTAAGGAGCATAATTGAAGCTTTGGATAGAAAATAACTTTCAAAATTATTCAGATTCTGATGAACAGTGTGTTACAAAATTGGGGTGCTGGTCGTATTCGCCAGTAAAATCATAGTCACATAGGCTTTCCCAAAGCTCCATCACTTCGACCGGTTCTGTGCTTCTTGCATCCAGCGTATTCCTGCGGCTTTTCTCTATCTATATCAGATGGAGATATTTTTATACATTCTATCGTGTTAGTTTCATGAAAAGATACTGTTCGCTGCCAGGCCAGACCCCTACCATAGGATTTTAATAGCGCAGTGGAAGTTATGGTAGGCCCTGGGTCAAGAGTGGCGTACGAACTTGTCCGCCGTGCGCGGAGCTAATCTATAATATATTTAAAGAACTCACCTGGTGGTAGACGAACACCTGCTCTGGAGCCTACCTGGATTTATGCTGGAGGTAAGCGAGTGTATATTGTATTGTGTAGTGACGTTATGAGTATTCTCCAGGATATCAGCCGCTGCAACACGCCTGGTAGCAGGACATGCGGTCTCCAAATCACGCGTTTTCCAATAGCGTCACTTAACCTCCAAAATACTTCAATTTCAACAAACTTAACCCGTATTATCTCGCCAAATGGGGTTAATTACACAAACAAACAATTGGATCACGACTAATTGTCACAAACGGATCGATTTTAAGGGATTACTTTCAACAAACGCGTCGCGAGGACCCAAAACGGCGACGGACCTTTTTTCCCCAAGCCAAACCAAGTGTCAAAGTCAAAACTGACCAGAGACAGTACTCTCTCTGTTACACGTTTAGAAACGTAGGCGCATAGAGTAATAAACGGGACGGAACAGGTACTACTCACTAAATATTTAGATGAATACAAGCACACAACCCTTTTTTTTCGTGGGTGGGAAATCATCAAATGACTTCTCCCTTTCTGGGTGGAGCGGAAGGGCGTGTCAGACTTTTACTGACTAAAACTCACCCGTGTTTCTTCAGTTGCGTATGCCAGAGCCACGGTGACTCTTTCGAACAATTCCGCGATCCTGGCAGGCATCGGTCCCAGCGGACCCCTTCAATGTGTGAAGCATACAACCCTGGCTTCCTATTACTACTACTGTTACGAACTTGACTAAAGGAACATATCGACGAAACCTTGGTCTGCCGAACCGAATTACCGTTGCCAACTTAGCCACCTAAATCGAATTAGAAGCGTGTGCCCAGCCTTAAATAAAGTGATGGCAATCTTTGACATTTCACAAGTCGTGATGTTGAACAATCCTACAAATGCCACTATTTGTTTGTTTTGATCAATAAATCTTGATCATGCGAAATGCGGCCATGCGCAAGAATTTGATGCGTAAGTAACTGCTGGGGTTTCTATTTAATTATATTCAATTATGTCAGTAGGATAGTTCTGGGTGGTCTCAGCTACTAGTCAGTTGACTCCTACAGGCCTGCATTCTATAGAGTTAGAGTACTCTCGTATCTTTGCTAAAATCTGAGCATTATTTTACATCTATTTTCATTGTATGGGTACAACCTGACTCGACAGACGTGGTGTTGTCTAATACAAAAAGCTTATCGAAAAACGTACTGATTTTCTTCGTTTGACAATTCCTGGGAAGATTTCCAATTTTTCTTTCCATAAAAACCTAAGTCGGACTATTACGAACATTTAAGAACCAAATTAGCGTAGATTACCTTCTCTTCGTCAATCTTGTACCTTGTACCGTGGCCCAGGCATATAGGCAACAGAAGGAACACGGGTGGTTTTTAGACAGTAAAAGTCTGACACGCCGTCCCGCTCCGCCCAAAGCAGGAGAGGTCATTTGATGATTTCCCAACAAATCCGTGACCCTGGTAGGTCGTCAACCGAAGTGAAAAGACAAATGAAGACAGCAGCCAAAAAATGAGAGAGATGTCTCGCCTCGACTACGAGTAAAAAAGATGTCGTGACTGCAAGTAAAAATACAAGTACACAAAAACTAGAAACAGCTCTCGTACAATCTAGATTGCTAACAGTTTTTAGTGTATTTCGGGGAACGCTTAGAGCAAAAACATTTGCCGTATTTATGTTTAAAGTTTATGACATATACAGATATACCGTACGTTTAGAGACCATAAAAACTTTTAGGCTTATTTTCGACTGCGTTTGTCCGCTTTCTTGTAAGCATCAGCAGACATCGGAAGCCTTACAGTATACCGTAAAAAAACCTGGAAATGAACCAAATTGATTGTGGAATTAAACGGTGAATAACCTTTTAATTAACCTTATCGGTTTCCTCATTAATAGGATTAACTAAATACTCCTCGGCTTTTCATTATCCTGCTCAATTTCAATTTCTGACAGTTATTTCCAGAGCACCTAGCTGACTTTTATATTCTGGATGACGTTTATTGATATTTTCAGCAGTTTAATGGAAACGGTAATGATAAATCAGACTGCTTAAAATCTAGATATCTTTACAACGTATAACACAAGACCTCAAACACCCAAATTGAGTATTTAGTTAAAAGCATAATAAAAAGACCAAACCTTTTTTATAGCTAAGGGGCTGTCCATTAATCACGTGGGGCTCGAAAGGGGGTGGAGGGGTCCATAAATAATCACGAAATATCACTAAGGGGGAGGGGGGGGTGTAGTAATATATCACGTGTATTTATTTTTTATAATAAATTAGATGATAATTATACCTGTATTTTATAAATATTAAGAAAAAATAGATTCTTTGTAGGTACTAAAAAATACACGTGATATGGCGGGGATGGTAGTCTTAAACCTCACCATGTATCACCAAGGGGAGGGGGGTTCAAAATTGCCAAAAAAACATCACGTGATTAATGGACGGCCCCTAACTGTTAATATTTAGAAAAACGTGTTGACCCTCGCTTTACTTTATGCATTGAAAAGTGTCTGTTGTTGCCTTGAATAAAAATCGGAGGTACCTATGGCAAAATGCATTTTTTTTTTAAACTACCCAACGAACTACGTTTATTCTGTTACACCTTGTATGTACAAAAATCTATTGCCGTGCTAATAGTCTCGCAAGAGTTCGTAAATGGCATTCTTTCTTTCTTTTCTAATTGCCGTTGAAAGTATTACTCAAGAAAGAATCTCCACTCTCGTAATTCTATTCTTAGGCCCAAACCACACAGCTCTAATTACAAACGGAAACAAAACAATTAACCCATTAAAATCGGGACAAACAAGACGAATTAATAAGTGTCCCACTGATCCAATTAATTACAGACAACAGACCACGTCACGACACGTCACCCCAGTCCCGATGAATAAACATACCGTTGTATAAACAGCCTAAAAACCGGAAGAACTTGTTCAAGAATTGAAATACAACGGCGCGACCATAACCACAGCCAAGCGAATTCAAGAATTCAATCAGTGTAGCTGTATCTTTATTGTATAACTAGCTTTTGCTCGTGACTTTGTCTGCGCGAAAACGCAACATAACATCACGCCTGTATTTCGCGAAGGGTTAGGTAGCGGTACAACCACATTTCGCTAATTTTGTTAATAGGGGGCGAGTCTTTATCTTCAACCGGGCACAAATCTAGACTCCGGGCTGAAAAAAAAAACAACCGACTTCCTTTAAAAAAAACACTACAAAGTCAAAAATAACTTTAATTTCGAAAGTCGGTGTCTTAGGATCTGTAATTTAAGGTTTTTGCCACCGACTTCCGAAATTAAAGTTATTTTTGACTTTGTACTGTTTTTTTTTTAAGGAAGTCGGTTGTTTTTTATGTAAAAGGTTTTTATTTTTTAACTTTTTAGTTGTGGTAGATACTCCGCACTAATCTAATCGCGTCATTCGTTCATTTGTCGCGCAAATACGTAATGCAAATTTAAGACTTATATGGTTTCACATAGACCCCATTGTCCAAATGGAACCAAATTAAAATGGAACCATTCGGGAAGCATCAGCTTTCAAATAAAAAAAAGAATCATCAAAATCGGTTCACCCAGTCAAAAGTTATGAGGTAAAAACATTTAAGAAAAATACAGTCGAATTGATAACCTCCTCCTTTTTTTGAAGTCGGTTAAAAACCCAATAACAGTCCAATGCGGGATTTTTAGCAAATAATCATATCTTATCAGCATGCGTAGCATGACCACCGTAGAAAGGGGTTTTGTCGACGGACGATTAGACAAAGTAACGTTTCGGGTTCACAGTACGAAAGCAGCAAAGTAGAAAAAGTCAACTGCACTTTTGATATGAAACATCTATCTAAATTTTGGCGCGGTGAGCGTGGCCACGCACAGTGGCTCATGCTGAAAATTAGTGGACTTAGGCAACAAAGTTTAAATATCGATGCGATTTTTTTGATGTGATAATTAACATATTAATCTTATACCTTTAAACGAGCAATTCTTGTATATATATATAATCTGAATCTCGGAAACGGCTCCAACGATTTTCATGAAATTTAGTATACAGGGGGTTTCGGGGGCGATAAATCGATCTAGCTAGGATTCATTTCTATAAAATGTTGTTTTATTCGTGTTTTCAATGACCAACTTTATCGATAATCAACTTGAACATAAACTTATTATTTTAAACACGATTTATCAAAAACTACCGAGCAAAGCTCGGTCATCCAGATATTATATAATTAATACGTTATTTTTGATTATACCATATTTATTTCCTTTCGTAAAGCATGCTTTATAAATATTACCTTTACAAAATATTTTTTTTGTTTTGCCTTGTGTCGCAGGTTCGCTAGGTTCAGCTACCCTTCTGAAGGTTAACCCTTAGATGGGTGACCAATTAATTTATGTGTGGCGTTTTGTCACAGGTTCACTAGGTTAAGCTGCACTTCGCAAGTTCAGCCTTTGGATGGGGGACCATTTCCTTTATGTGTGGCATTTTGTCGCAGGTTCACAAGGTTAAGCTGCATTTCGTAAGGTCAGCCTTTGAATGGGTGACCGTGTAGTTTTTGTTTTGCCTTGTGTCGCAGGTTCGCTAGGTTAAGCTACACTTCTCAAGGTCAGCCTTTGGATGGGTGACCATTTAGTTTGTGTGGCAAAATCTGTTCACCCAGTCGAAAGTTATGAGGTAAGAAACATAAAAAATACAGTCGAATTGAACCTCCTCCTTTTTTTGAAGTCGGTTAAATACTGGGTGTTAGTGTAAACACCGTTATCCTTGAAACCAGTGATTTGGTTTCGTTAATAGAACGTAATATCAATGAAAAAAAAACAACTTTTTTTTTTAAAGAAAATCTGCATTTTTCCACAAGAATATTTCACCCTATGCGCGAGGGCAACAAACTTCGGGAACTACACCGCGTTGCACGACGCGACGGCGACGCCGACACGGGTCGCGACCCCGCAGTCAGTCAGCTGGCAGTCTCGCTAGAGATCGCACGTAACGCCGCGTCTTAGCGTCCGTCGCTCATTTCTCGCGCGTGAATTGAGTGTGTTACAATGTCTTACACAAATGAACAGTGAACCGAAATGGTTCGGCTTTACGCCATTGCGGGTAATGATCTGAACGGGGCGCGTAGGATGTACGCAGAATTGTTCCCTGGACAACCTGTGCCAAACCGTGAAACGATGTTGGCGGCGCGCAACGTACCTACGGCCAGTTCACTGTGCCGGCGGTTCAATTTTCAATGTTTCCCACTGGACACTATGGACAATACTCTCCTCATCGATCGTCAACATCCATATCATTTCAGCCGGTCCAAGAACTAAATGATAACGATCGCATACCACGGATGGTATTTTCGCAGTGGCTTATCAATAACCTCGATAACAACAGAATGTTAGACGGAGCCCATTTTGAACACGTGTTGAGGTTAATGTAGGTCGGTAAGTGTTGATATTTTATTCAGTCAGTGTAAATTTAATTTAATTTTTAATTAAACTGTACATAAAATTGTGATTAACTTTTTAAATACGCCAAAAGTACCTACCCAATGGTTTGGTTTATTAAAAACAAAATGTTTTCAAATCATTTAGAATCCAAAGCCATTTCGAATCAAAACATTTAGACTCGTCACGCAATACCAAAGGTAGGTATTTGTGGCTGTCCTAAGCCAAGATAAGTATGATGGGAAAGTTACATCACAGGTAATGTGTATTTATGTGTTGTGTGGACGGAACGCCTGGCGATCGTTGTAGTGATTACGTCACTGATGCGCATATCCATGAATTTGCGGGCGGTCTGGGATAAAATCCGTTCTAAACCTTTTTAGGAAAATATTTTTTTTTATTTTTTTAACTCGCTCTGTTATTTTATATTTAAGTCAAATTACCCATGGGTTAAGTGACAACGGTGTTTACCCTTACAGTCTGTATAATTCTGAGTCGAATCATGTCGAAGTGTAAATTTTATAAAAAGTGCAGTTGACTCTTTCTACTCTGCTGCCGTCGTACTGTGTACCCGAACCGTTACTTTATCTATTCTTCCGTCGATAAAACCCTTTTCTACGGTGGTCATGCTACGCGTGCTGATCTCATCAGAAGGGCTTACGACCACTAGACCAACCAAGCTCATGATGACACTCTGTCTGCAATACTGTAACTTCCCTTTAGTAAAAGAAATTTCAGAATTGGATCAGTATTTCCTAAGATCCCCAGCAGCTAGTTTTAGTATCATTAGATATTTCGAATTTTGCTCATCTTTCAACAGTTTTAGAAATTAAAGAAACTTTATTGATTACATAGGCCATTTTTATTGATTATTTATAGTTTCTGAATTTGCATGATATTGGAGTCTAGTTAATTTGAATTTATTATGGGCGTGTGTTTTCTCTAAGCTCAGTGGGCTCGTTTATTATTATTTTTTATTATAAATGCGTATATTATGCACAACGCACAGCCTGTATTTAGTATGATGATGTGAAACTGTTTATATGTATAAGTGGCCGGGATATCGATGCTTAAGCTGTAAATCGACGTTTACGCACAGCTACATATCAAGCTATATATTTCCAGTTTAACCTGACCTCTCATTATACCGAAGTACTATACAATGTGAGATCAGTTTATACTGGAAATTTAAACCTTGATATGTAGCCGTGCGTTCACATGTACGTAATTAAATCGCGGCTGGCTTTTTCGCACACTGGATCTTTAACTCACTGCTAGGGCTCTCACACACGAGCGGCATGTTGCCAACGGCAGAGTCGACGGCAGCCGGCGACATGCCAACTTCATAGATCAGCGGCAGCCGTCGTTAGTACTCTTAGTATAGGAGTCAGTTGCAAAACGGATACCGAAGAAGAAACACTCTCACATGTTATTATTTTTACTTCGACGACGCCGACAAAACCGAAAAACAAAAACACGTTCATTGTGGATTCAAGAACTATTAATCAATGGAGATTAAGATGGGATTCTTTTACCCTCTAAGACGTTCAAAAGGGAATGCTAACATACACGACGACAAGTATACTTCATACGGTATATTGTTTAGGTTTTAGTTGATACGATTTTTTCATACGATTTTATAGGTGCACACGATTCGATCTGGCTAAGATCGTATCCTGTTGAATCGATTCAAAAACTCGGTAGATCGTATGGTCATGAATCGATCTTCTGAAAGATCGATTCAGATCGGTCATCCCTAGTATGAAGCTAATAAAAGCGTGTTAAAAATATACAATAACTGAAACGTCATAGATCCTGCAGTGTCATCACGCAAATTGGGACTGGTAACAAAAGATAAAATTCTCATCTGGTACCTACTTCTTTCAAACTCACCTCCTCGAGCCTCAGCGGCTCCTCCAGCCCGGCCGCTATCCGCTCCCGTTTCTCTCTCTCTTTCCTCTCCTTCTTCTCTCGTTTCCGCCTCTCTTTCTCTCCGTCCCGCTCCTCACCGCCCCCTACATCTCCGCCAGTCAACACCGCGGTCTTTTTCATGAAGTTAAACATGGCGGTCTGGCTCTGGAACAAAATGGTTATTTGAGTTAGTTATTTGTTAGTGCCTTGGATGGCTTCCTCGTGAATTGGCGAAAAGAAGTAAAACATCGACAAAAATGAGAGGAATGGCGGATGTCTTTGCCCAGAGGGCCAATTGCGTAACTTACTATCAGAAGGGATGGTTTTCATGCTGAATGTTCAACAACATTCATTGCGTTATTTACGTTGTCAAGCAAACAATTTCTTCGAACATATGACGCAATGGAGAAATAATCTTCAATATGATCCAGATCCTGATTGACAGTGCGTGACACAATTAGGGTGCGGGTAAGGGACAGTTCGGGCTTATAAAAGTGGTTGATCATCTTCACCTGCCAAGCCTTTCCCTTACTATGTTGTGGTCACGTTCTTGTGTTACTTGATATAGCTTAGAGGAAATTTATATGGAACGACAAGCAACCAAAACATACCGTACCTACATCAGTTATTTATTGATGGTATTTATTTTTTACTGCTGAATGGGCCTGCTCTTAACCTTGATTACGTCTGATGGAAATGATGGAACGGTCACATTTGTTCTGAAGACAGACGGGTTAAATGTGGAAGGGAATGTTTATTTAAAAGGGGATGAATGCTGAGATGAAAGCTGATAGAGAAAACCTTCGACATGGTTCTCCAACCTCCAATGCATCGAAAGAAAGAGCCGGAGAATGATGATCCTTTGCGATCTTATTACAAAACAAGTTTTTTTAGGCATTGTCTAGGCATGTTTATCGAGCCTATTTTTTAAATAAAAACCTTAAAGAAATCGAAATACAGTTCTTTTTACAAAAGTGTCAACTTGGCCGGACCAAGTTGTCAGTTTGTTATGGTGTCTTTATTGTATTAAGAATTTTACCGAAATCGAAATAAAGCTGATAATTCAAAAACTGGCTAAGAGGTTTGGCCTAGAACTACCAGAGTGCGTTTTGAGGACGGATAGGTATCTATACTTAATATTATAAAGGCGAAAGTAATTCTGTCTGTCTGTTACACTTTCACGACTAAAACACTGAACCGATTTTGATGAAATTTGGTACGGGATAAGTTTGAACCCCAAGAAAGGACATTTTATTCCGCGACTTCGTCTGCATCTACGATAACCGACATTTACGCGGACGAAGTCGCGGTAAAAAGCTATTGTTGAAATATGTGTCAACTAGGAGTTGGAACTCAATAAGGTCATGTCTTTTATCTATAGCTCCACTATCTTTTTTCCTGGCAAAACGACCAGCACTGCCCTAATTGTGCAACATTCATAACCGCAGTAGCTATCATTTCGGTAGTGCCACAAAGTTCGTTGCACTTGCATCGTATTGATTTTCAACAATTCTAGTTAATATGTAGCTCATATCATATTCTATCATTGTGTAGAGTTTAAAAATTGTACTACTGTTATGTTGATTATATTTAATTCCGGGTGAGAGCTTGGGGATCCGTCACAGATGGATATCCTAGTATGGACACCAGCCTCTCACAAAGGATCATATTTTTGAATTTTTGTAAAACACTTTAAATCTTGTCTCTGTGTTTAAAAATATGTGAAACCTTTGTGAAGAGAGAAATAAAGATCTATTAGTATTACTTTACATTTACATGGTCTTAATAATTAATCAATTTTAATGCATAATCAGGCCTGAGGGGTAATTGCGGAACTTTTTATCGGTAGGAATTGGTTTAATATTCATAGTTAAACAACATTCATTGCGTTATTTACGTTGCTGAGCCACAATTTATTCGAACAAATGACGCAATGGTTCAGAAATAATCTTCAATCCCATTCAGATTCTGATAAATTGTGCGTTTCGCAATTAGGGTGCAGGAGTGCCCCCCATTCCACCATGCGGGCCCAGTGCAGAGGGGTAATTGCCGAACTTTTTATCAGTAGGAATTGGTTTAATATTCATAGTTAAACAACATTCATTGCGTTATTTACGTTGCTGAGCCACAATTTATTCGTACAAATGGCGCAATGGTTTAGAAATAATCTTCAATCCCATTCAGATTCTGATAAATTGTGCGTTTCGCAATTAGGGTGCAGGTTGGTAGATGTCATATATCTTCGAAATTCTGGTTCTAGGACATGCCGGTTTCCTCACGATGTTTTTCTTCACCGTTTTGAGAGCAGTGGTGATGAAATAATTTACACAAAGTTGAAAGTAAAGAGCCTGTCTGGGTTCGAACCAATGATCGTATATCGCAACCGTTACCACTAGGCCACCACTGCTCTTTTAAACGGTTTAATTTTTTCTCATAACACATAATAAAATAACATATAATGCACCTATACCAGAGGGGTAATTGCGTAACTTGCTATCAGTAGGAAATGTTTCATATTGATAGTTAAACAACATTCATTGCGTCATTTACGTTGCTGAGCCGACAATATTCTAACAAATGACGCAATAGATTATAAATTATCTTCAATGCGATTCAGATTTTGATAGATAGTGCGTTTCGCAATTAGGGTGCAGAATTATTCACGTAACAATAAAAATGCTGTTAAAAAAAACTTTTCTAATTCCGAACAATTGGAAGCGTAGCGAATCAATGACGATATTGCTTTTGATAAGAGTACGATAGTCATGCGTAGATTGGCTCTTGTACAATTGGTTTAGTCATACTAAAATTTAAAAATTAATTCGTTATCTCTAAAATAATTAATTATTGATTATTAACGGTAAATCTTAAGAGAATCACGATATTCATCCAAAAGTGTATTTTTTTTTTTTGATATTACTCATTTCATGAATATCCACTGTGAAAAATTAACTCAACAATTTTATGTTGATGAGTCAACAAACATAGGTCCCCGAAAACGTCAAAGGCATCGCGGAAGAGTCAGGCGTAGATGGCGGGACGAATAAGACGCGTACATGAGGGATTGGTCCTTATTGGCTCAGGATAGAGTTGAGTGGAAAAAGGAAAGGGAGGTATTTGCCCTGCGGGTAGACATTACGGGCTGATTATTATTATATACCGAAACAAAAGTCAAAATTTCTCTCGGCAGAAGAGCAAGCTCCAAATGGCCTGTAAATAAACTACACGTCATACAAAAATACCTATACCACACCACTTTGTTTAACAGAACTGTCGGGACCATACAACAATACATCTTGCAGCCCACAAGCCAAAGAGTAGATATCCACCAGAGACAAAGCCCCCTGGCGGGGGGCTTGGTCTCGGGTGGTCGTTTTTGGCATGGATATAAAGTTACATGGAGTGATGATCCTAGCAAGAGGTTGACCTACGAGATATTTATTACACGCTTTATATTAGCTTCACTTGTATGTTTGTTTGTAACCGTCTTTTTATAGCGCGATTTTGACCCACTTTAAATAACCAGATTTGATTCAAACTTTGCATAACTGTCAAAGACTGATGCAAATGCAATAATATCATTGCCATTATCCTTGCCAGGGTTACCAGGACAGCAAAAAACTGTCTTCGAAAACTACGCTGACATACTTACGTCTCAAAATTCGTCTAAAAAATAGAAAATAAAAAAAAGCGTGGGGTGCCTGATATCAATAAAAAATACCTTAAAAAGCACCCCACGCTTTTTTTCCATTATTTTCTACTTTTTAGTTCTGTTTTCTATGGAAGCGTGTTTTTAGTTTTTTTAATAATGTCTCGTTGGATAATAATATAATCAGCCTGCATTTTCCCAATGTAGGCCTCCCTTTACTTTTTTCACTCAACTCGATCCTGAGCTTCATCCCGCCACGAGATGCCATTACAAAAAAGATAGTAACAATATGGCGCTAGCAGCTGGATGACAGTAGTCGCGGGATCGGGCGAAATGACGTGCAAAAATAGATGCCATGTCCAGCAGGACGACTGAAGGCAAATGGTGGGTGTGTACTCTCTAGGTAGGCAAGAGGTCGCTTAGTGTACTGTAGGTTGGCAACGGTTCGCTGAGTAAACAGCAAACGCTCACACGTTATTGTTTCTACGTCACACGATATATTGTCTAAATCTTACCATAAATAACTTAGGTTGACAGCTCACTTCGAGTTTGAAGTCAGCTGTCAATGCCATCACGTGGAAAAATAGCACATGTGTCACCTTCATCGTCATCATCATCATCATTTCAGCCAAAAGACATCCACTGTTACACATAGGTCTCCCCAATTTGGTGGGGTTCGCCATAATCGCCACGCTCGGCAGGCGGGTTGGCGATCGCAGTATGGTGGCAAAATGCATAGAGAATGGTGCTGCCCATTCTCTGGTAACTCTTTTAGTCGCCTGTCACAACATCCACGGGAAGAAATTGGATGGTGCTAATCTTTACGTCCGGCACCACACGGAACCATGTCACCTTAGTTTTCGCTATAAGATTTGTACAGAATAAATCAGCAAATTATTATTGTATGGAGCGAGCATTCTGAAGGATACGTACTCCATGCCACATTCCCACATATCGTCCCTTTGATTTAGTTAAAGTGCGCTGGATATCCGAGCAACATAATCTTTGACTGCGCGGCAGCCGACCCATAAAATTGATTGACGCACGCGCAGTCGCATTTATTTACAGCTCAAATGTTTTGATACTTTGTTGCGCTTTTGAAGATGAGCAGGGTGAAGGTGAGTAAGCGATAAGAAATGTTGTGTGGGCTTTTGGAGGCTAGGGGCTAGAATTATTCAGAATTGAATTCTAAATTGGTCTGCAGATGATTGCTTTTTGTACTATTGAAAAGGACTGCATTTCAAGACTAAAGACATAAATTCTATTATCCTACAATTCCAGTACCACTTATATTATAAATAGGAAAGTTTATATGTTTGCATGTTTGTTACTCCATCACGCCAAAACAGTTGAACGGATTTAGATGAAATTTGGCACACAGGTAGATTACAACCTGGAGTAACAAATAGGATACTTTTTATCGCAGCAAAACGTTCCTGTGGGATAAGTTCCGACGACCAGGAGCTAGTAGCTACTTTATAATAAAATTCTTAAAGATACGCCAGGGGTAATACAATCCTCTCTGAGCCAACCACAAGACACATCACACAGACTACACTCAAGATGATTTAATTGTGTAATGAGCGCATATCAACGAGGATTCGAAAAAGAAGGGTTAAGAATGTCCAATCTTAGCCTGAGATTATTTCACGAGCTTGTACTTTTAGCATTTGTGAGTAAGCAGTAGTTCTATCACAGTCGCACAACTGCCAAAGACAAGTGCAAGATAGAGATGGCAACATATCTAAGCCGAAGTACGTTCTTAATAACGGTTATTAATTTCTGGGAGTTGGAGACTTTCCTTTCCATCACCAACCTACACCAGTCCACTGCTGGAGATAGCCATTGGCCTCTCAAATTGTACGCCATTGAGCTCGATTCTCGGCAACACTCATTCACTGCTACAAGCCAACCTAAAAGATCGTCGCTCCACCTAGCCTGAGGGCGTCCTACCTTACGTTTGCAGATTCGCGGTCTCCATTCAAGAACACGTTTACCGCAACGTTCATTGGTTCTATGGTTAATTAACCCACTGTCACTTCACAATCAACATATAACGTTCTCATTGCTGGGTCACAGGCCTCCTCTCAGTGAGAGGGAGCAGGCCGTTACCCACTACTCGGGCCCAGAGCCAGTTGCTAACTATCGCATATCTTCGAATTTCTGTTTCTAATACATAAGATGTTTTCCTTCACCGTTTTGGTGGTGATTAAATTAAATGCACAAAGTGCCTGCTTGTGCTCGAACTCGTAAGTCGGGACCTATGCCACTGGAACCACACTGATCTCCCACTGTCCCTTCAGCTTGATTATTCTGTGAGCTATGTCAAAAACTTTGGTTCTATCACGTATTCCGGACTATAAGCAAATAGGTTTATTTACAACGAACACGTAGCCCAAAGATCTCTAATGATGTGACAGTTTATTTGTAGCCCACACTACATAGGGATTACCCTAAGACATACGTAGTTAGGAATTATAAGAACGAAGAATGTGTAGAAAATCCCTATGAAATATGTAGCTTTAGTCACTGAGCTCTATTTGGTATTCTCTTAGGAGACTAAGACTCGTTTGGTCTGGAGCAAGTGATTCCCAAAGTGATCCAAGTGTCCAGATGTCCACGGGACTCAACGAGGGTCTGCATTGGCATGAAATCAAAATTATTAATGTAGAAAAAGATAAAAAACCACTGATAAATATTAACGGTGCAATAAAAAAATTACTAATTTTCCAAGCTGTGGTCTACAAGAAAAAAAGTTTGGGATCCTCTGGTGTAGAGGTTGCCAGCGTTACAGCTGTGTTAACAGATCCTAGGTTTTATTCTGAAGTCAGGAAAAGTATCATTGAGAATTTCCGTAGGCAGAAATTTCTCAGTAGCAGCCCATAGGTAGGATTTCAACAAGGTTTATAAAGAAAAGAAAGAAAGAATAAGTATTTTTTGGCAATACACTCTTCTAGCTCCTGTTATACAGGATGGGCAAGGATATCGACGCGCAAACGAAAACTGAAATCACAAAGGAGGAGGGTTGATAAGAGGCATTTTTCACCCATCAGCCACTTGATGTGATATGAATTTTATTTAATAGTATACATCATGACAAATATAAAAAACAATTATTTAAAAAGAAAATCCTGTAATTGGGTCATTATCAGGATACTCATTATTTGGTTGACTTCGGTGGCAATTTTTTTTTTATTATTTAGCCGTTACTAACGTGAAATATTAAATCTAGAGCTAATTTAAATCATATTAGTAGTAGAGGGAGTCGTATAGACCGAATGGATATGAAAGTATTTAATGTTTTAAAAATGGTCTCCACCGAAATCAATATTCATACCACCGAAATCAAATATAACAAATAATTTATATTTCACAGACAATTTTTTTAAATAATATTAACTGCCTAAGTACTACTATGAAAATATGATCTGTAAGAAATTGCAGGTTTATATTACAATAAAACATTTTATTTTATCAAGACTTATGTCCCGTTTATTATGATAAAGGAAAACTTACAAAAATCAACTTTGGAAGGAAGCGTTAAATTAATTAAAAATAGTAGGTAGTCTTAAACTAACAATAAAGGAACTTAATAAAATCTGAAGTACCTAATCGTTGAGATCTAGCTTAATCACAGACAATTTATTTATTGCTAAAAATCACTACAAAAATCACTTAAAAATCAGTCTCGTCAACAACATCAACAATTATAGAAGGCACTTATATAACTAATAACGTTTGTATTTTTATTAAAAATGTTACTTAGCCCGTTGAATTTAACACAATTAAGCTTTAAGGTAGGTATACAGGATTATTGGTAAAATACCATCAGCAACCTCTTAAGGAGTCATTGTACTAATCATTATGAACAACTTTTACTATGGGAACCTTCGATCAATAATAGCACTAGATAAAGGATCAGGAACAAAAATAAGGCGCTCAAGTGGCCACGTTTGCACACACTTACACATTTATATTTCTTACTACGAAATATAGAAAAACGTTTCATAATAATAACAAGTTCAATTTATTATAATCCTTAACACTCAAACATAAAGCATAATTACGATTGCAAAATATTCATATTTAAGTCCTTTTGTCATCGGAGAAAGGTAAAGAGCAATAAATTTAAAATGTCCCTTAAAAATCAAAAGTCATTTTGATATAAGTACAAAATTATTTATTCTAAACTGAAACTTAAAGTCTAAGCAATATGGTTAAAAACAGTGTGCTGACAATTTCGTGCTTACTCTATTTTGGAACTAGACGTAGTTCTTGGTATTACATTTCAATGCTCAGAACACAGTACGTATGGAAAGACGTAGAGTTGCAGAATATAATTTTTTAGGTGAAAAGGTACGTTTACTTTTTTAAATCGATTAAAAAGGTAGGCAAACATTTTTAATCGATTTAAAAAAGTAGTAGGACTAAAATAGTATAATAGTTATTTTATTTAATTAAGTGCGGGTTAAATCAATGTGATCCACCCGTATAAAAAATGGGTGCGTCTACTTTTATGTACCAGTATTTAGAAGTTAAATTTGTATTAAATCAAATTATTTTTTCATTTAAATTAAAGTTTGATCGAAGATGGGAACAAATATGTAATCGCGAAAAAAAAAACAGCTGTTCCGTACATTTATGTTCGCATAACTCGTCAAAATGTACGGAACAGCTGTTTTTTTTCGCGATTTCATATTTGTTCCCATAGTAAAAGTTGTTCATAATGATTAGTACAATGACTCCTTAGGAGGTTGTTAGTGTTTTACCAATAACCCTGTATAAGCACCCAGCATTAAAAAAAATGTAATAAATAAAAACTTACAAAAACTTTAAAACTATTACAGTTTTTAATCCTTAATTAAAAAATGTTATATTCTTCGTCACTGCTTTCGTTGGAATTAACAATTTTGGAGAATACTTCATTCATCACTGTCGGAGCAATATTTTCACAATCTGTCGACACACGCGTCCAGAAACTGTCACTTTCACGCAATCCAATGTCTGACGTTAAGGTATGGGTCAGGCGCTGCTTGGTTTCATAGAATTCTTCAGCAAGATCAACAGAATAGCTACTACCAGGTTGAATAAGAATGTTCGATAAAATTTGAGGTTTATTAGATTTAGCTGCACCGACTCCAGTCTCTTTTTTGGCTTGATTTGACTTTTTAATCAGATCGATCTTGTCAGTCTTGTTCTTGTTTGTTATATCAGTCATCAGTCTGTCAGGTTGCTCGCCTATGACGTATAATCCTACATGATACCCATGTTCACAAGAACCTGAATTATTTTTACAGTCACCTTCGGCGCAACTCATTTTTCTCATCGATAGTTGTTTGGGCTTCGTAGCGTTCCATACTGCCTGATGAACTTTCATAGTCCCTGCAAATTGCTTGAGATCGGATGGAATCAACAACTCTTTTTCATAAATACCGGAATCGTTAATAGTTTTCGTTATAATACCTTGAACAGATTTCAGATGAGTCATTAATGATGATAAGCTTGTGATATCATTGCCTTGAGCCACTATTCGATCAGCTGTTCTTTTGAGTGTTGCACCGACATCATCTGGGGCTCCTTTTCCATGGCCGCTTTCTGTATAATTCCACGTAATACAAGTCAAACTGGGAAGGTACCAGTGGAGTTTACTGATTATATAAAACATTTTACGGTTTCGGTACTGGCCCGACGGACTATCAGAAATGAAATGTAGTATACGAATATTAAGATTTTCATCTTCTATGAATTTTAAAATCGGAAGTAAATGCTCCCAAATGGCTGGTGCGTCATGGCGTAAAGACTCTGATAATGTACATATCGGCTGAACTTTCAGAAGTCCATTTTTACGATAGTAAATGACCACGGTGTGCAGGGTTATTTGTTGGCGGTTACCCCCGAAATGAATGGCCTGAATTTCACTAGCGTATTTTGTGCTGTAGTTTTCACTAAAGTCGCAGTGAATTATGCACTCTTCATCAGTGAGATCGCTTTTAATTTTTTTAATGAACCTGTTCTATGCGATCATAACTCCACAATGAGCCATATATGGAGGTAACATTTTTTCAAATTTTAAAATGGTGTCTCTAGGGAAAGCATTCACTTTATCTTTCGCTGTGTGAATGGTAGTTTTTGTTACTCCATTCTTGGAATAAGTTCTTTTACTTTTTTGCCAAATCCAGTAAAATAATACTTCAGCGTTATTAAATTCTTTATAGATTAATCTTTTATCTTTGCAGTCACCGCATTTCCTTGTTAAACATAACACATTCGAAGAGTCACAGCACAGCGTTGACAAAATATCTTTGGTAGATTTTTCTTGAATCAAGTTGTTTTTTTTTAAGCAGTCACCATTAAATCCATATTTTCATGTTCAATACAAAGACAGGTTTCTCGTTTGTTTACAGTAGGTTTCAGTATCCAAAACAAACAAAACGGTAGTTTTTTGCAAAAACTGGAGTAACTAATTTTATTTTGGGGATTTGTTTGCTTAAACTTAGTATGTAAGTCTTTTAAAGAATCATTTAAGTAGCGTCTTTGTTTTTTATCCTTTTTCTTGGTAATGAACTCCTTCTTTCCAGAACACATACGACTGTTTTCATCTTCTTCAAGAAAAGTTTTAATGTCTTCTTCCACATTATCTTTAATTGTTTTTATAGCGTCTGATTCACCTTGTTGTTTCATATAGTCTTCAGTATTGGTTTTACTAGTAGGTACATATTTTCTTAATGCATCACTTTGGTATTTTAATCTATATATCTGTTTTCGTTGGCGTTCGTTGACAGTCTTCAATTCATCAATCTTCTTTTTCTGTAATTGATACATTTTGTTCATGCGGTACTTAAGTCTACGTATAATAACTTTGGTATTGAGTTTCTTGTTAGCCTTTGGAGTTGGAGGAAACTCCTTTTCAATCACACGAACTGATGATCTGGTACATGGCCTTGAAATTATACTTACGTCACTAGACGGACTCAATGGTGCTGGCAAGTCTCGATAAGCCTTAACACGCTGAGGTAAAGGAGATGAAACAAACGATGAACTTGATGGTAGCAAATCAACATAGGAACTTGCTTCAGTTTGAAATGGTCCTGATTGTTTCGGTTGTGATCGTGAAGTCACCAAAGGATCGCCAGTTTCGTCGGTTACTTCTGGTACGATTATTAAATCCTCTTCAAGACACCTCATCTCTTTGCGCCTTTTTTTCATAATGTGTTTGTTGGAAGACATTCTACTTCTCTCCCTAAAAATTCGTTGTTGGCGAGGATTTAATTCACTTACAGGCTTTATCTTTCCTTCATTCTTCCTTGTATAATACCGTTGCCTATCTTTCTCCTTGTGCACTGCGAAGAGCTCTGGATCACTCTTGATGCGAGCTTTCCGACGTCGTTCAGCCAATCTCTTTTTAACCAACCGATCTTCTTTTGAATCTGCCATAATCACAATACTGAAACAAGATAATGGGAAATTTAAATAAACGATGTAAAAATGTAAATAAATAACTATTAATTGATTTCGGTGATTTTAAAATTGATTTCGGTGCACTTATTTCCACCGAAAACACCGAAATCAATGCCACTGAAATCAAAATAATTAGCAAAATCCTAGATATTTTCAAAAGTAACCCGAATTTTGAATATTAATCTCTTTTATTGAAATCGAATACTTATAAGACATACTTTTCTTATAATTTAAAAATATTAATTCAAATAGTTGTGGATAAAATGGATTCACCGAAATCAATTTTAAGAGTATACCAAGCCACCGAAAACGATTACGTACCTTAATAAAAGAGTGGCACGGAGACGCACACACGTGTTATCCTTACCACCGATGCGGCGCGACTGACAGTTTGTATTACTCGAACAACTATTCTTGCACTCACTAGAATACAGGATTTATGAACGGATCGGTGCGCGCCACTGATATCAATTCGAAACGTCGGACGTGAAGACAACCAGTTGTAACTTGTCTACTAAGGCCTATTATGGCTTAGAAATATTATAAATTGAGTTAATAAATATTTAGTTGTTTGTGAACACATGCAAAATAGCACCATGTATTGAAGTAAAAAAGATAAAAATTAATTTGAGCCGCAAGACGGTGCCGGACGCGGCACCGAGGTCAATATTTTCGAGGTTTTTATTTTTTTAAACTAACTTATATTTAATTTATTTAAAAAACAACTTAGGCTCCTCCTAATTTTTGATCGTACCTGTTATAGAAAAAAATATCAAGTTGTTAGTTATCCATTTCGTACTGAATTTCGACCCGGACACGCGTATTTGAGCCGTCTGAGAATGACCCAATTGATGGGATAAATAAAATAAATATTTATGTATCTATTATGAACATTTATTAATATAAACGTTATTGTCATTCATTTTAGCTAACTGTTATTAGAACACTCAATGCAAAATTGAGATAAAAGAAGGTTATTAACTATTATTATTTCAATATTATAAATATGGGAAATAATCAATAATCAAGAATAATCAGAAAGCTTGAGATACTTTTAGCAATATGTTTTTTAATCTTCCTTCTGACTTTCTTCATTCGAATCGCTACTGGACCACCCTTCAGCGGTAGCATCTTGTAGTGTACTAGCATATATTATTAGCCCAATAAATATTCACAACTACAGCTTCCGAACACAAATTCAACATCTACGCTACGCAAATACTTTTTGATCGTGACACAATTGATAGAGTACACTGTATACGGTTGAAAAACAAACGACGGTTGAAACAGAGTAATTATCTCTCAATAGTGTGCGATACGGAGAGGAGTACAGGGACGAACAAAGAAGTCAACAAGTCCGAATGATATTCAGAATAATATTCTGTTCTAGTTCATCATTTGTTTTAATCGTATCCAGTCTATTCTACTCTCACGCGTAATATATGTATTTTTTCTTTTAGGATAGAAACGCACAGTGAAACAAAATAAAATAGTACTCACATAAAAGCTTATAAACAGTAGTTTCATTGTGAGTCAAAAATAATTTGTTTCAAAGAACGCTTCTTTAAAAGATATTAATTTAAAGATTGAAAAAACGTCAAAAATATACAAAAAAGACGAAATACTCTCTATTTGGGCAATAATTGGTATGACTTACTATAATATTTATTACGTAAATCTTATTGAATTAAAAAATATATATCTTCAAGTGTACAAGTGCATTAATAAATAGTTGAAAATCGAAACTTTTTTTTTTCGAGTTTGTGATGGGCGAAAAAAGCCTCTTATCAACCCTCCTCCTTTGCACATGACTCTGGAAACCGTAAGGGACGATATAAGGTTAAGCTATGCTCGCTGCGCTCAGTAGTTCGTGGATGGGTGATCATCCATGGTGAATCCTAAATCGGTAAGTACGTTAAGCTGTTGGTCAATGCTGAAATTCATGGATCTTTGACAGTCGTTACGGGTGGTAATAGACTCCCGAAAGTCTGACAACCAATTTTTTACACAGTAACTGGGTTGTGGAGTTCACATATGCAGTCGCGTCATGTAAAATACAGGTATACTATTATTGTATAGAATCAAGTTAATCAATCAATCAATCCTCCCACAAGATGGACCGATGACCTGGTGAAGGCCGCAGGAATACGTTGGATACAGAAAGCACAGAACAGGTCGAGGTGGCGGTGCTTGGGGGAGGCCTATGTCCAGCAGTGGACGTCTTTCGGCTGAAATGATGATAGAATCAAGTTCTTCTAACTTAACAGACAGCTGTGCTGCTGGGGAGTTTGATACGCCACTTCTTCTTCCCAGCTACAGCACTAGGAAGTGTCGAAGGGCGGACGTTTTGGGGGGACCGTCTTATGTAACTTTCACGTTCAAAAAGTGCTGACTCTCAACCTAGTTTGAATAAATGACTTTTGATTTGATTTGATACTGGTATACAACTGCATTTGGTTTGACTCGAAGCCGACCCCAATATCTCATCTGCCTAGCCTTTTCACAACTATGTTGGGGTCGGCTTCCAGTCTAACTGGATGCAGCTGAGTACCAGTATTTTACATGGAGCGACTGCCTATCTGACCTCCACAACCCAGTTACTGGGTAATACGATACCCCTTGGTAAGACTGGTTGTCATACTTTCGAGCTTCTGACGACCCGTAACGACTGTCTAAGATCTACGAAAGACAGCCGGGACCAACGGCTTAACGTGCTTTCCGAGGAACGGAAGGGTCTTGGTATGTGAAGATGGTCACCCATCCACGTACCAACCTCGGCAAGCGTAGCTTAACCTGAAGGACCGACCCGTGCGGTTGTAACTTAGTCACCAAATACAACATAGTTGCTTAAAGGCTAAGCAGAAGAAGACATATAAATGCTCTTTTAGGGCATTTGAACATACTGTCATTAAAAAAAACATAATTATCTTATCTCTGTATGCAATTATGTCTTTAAAAAATAGTTGGTTGTAAACAGGAGCACAGTTCACACTTATTTACCTCGCGTGTTGCGTACCGTTTATTATCTGTGCGCCTAATGGAATGCGCGTGTAACGAAGTGACATCTGACTTGTCATTGTTTGACGTTGACACTTGACAGCTCTCTTAATTTGCCGCTAAAAGAAGCGTGGTTCGCCTGTTGAGTTCCGCGACGTTTTTGTTGAAATCAATCTCTTAACCGGTCGTTTTTGGTGGACAATGGACCATGACCCAGTTGTTTGAGTTAATAACCCCTATCTTGGTGTAATAACACGGGTTTTGGACATATTTTGGATAAATAGTTTGAAGGTCAAACCAAAGTGACGCTATTGTGAATGAGTGATTTGAAGACCGCATGCTGTGACCTCCTCCGGCCTAATTGGAAGCGGAATCTAACCTGAAGAATACTCGCAACGTCACGACACGATACACATACACTCACTTACACACAGAACTCCAGGTTGGCACCAGAGCAGTGTCCTTCAACCATGAGGTAAGTGCCTTTGTTTGTATATTGTACCTTGTAATTATATTGTCTGCTCCGCGTACGGCGGACAGTACGCTAGCCACTCTTGTCTCTAGAGCCCCACGATTATAACTCTTCCACTGCGCACTTGAAATCGTATTGTACGGGGCCTAGTCTGGCAGCGTACATTTTGGTATGCAGAGGCGTGGTTTTAACCTACAAAACCACCAAATTGGTAATTTTACAGTAGGCTAATTACTTGGCAGTCTCTATAAGGGAAGTAGTAATTCGCTGTAAATATTTGTTATCGGTAATTAATTGTTTGATTGAAATAATTTGGAATTTATTGAGTCGAGTAACTCATATTGCCGGGGGTCAACCAGGTTTGCATATATGCTTCAGAGTTGGTTAGATTGAGCTATGCTATAACCTCTTGTTGTTGTTATTTGACCTCTGTTGTATTGAATGTCAGGAAGACATTAAAATATTGAGTTTGTACCATTGATATGGTTATTTGTGAAAATTAATATTTGAAAAATTATTGGCATTTTTTAGTATTACCATTGTTTTGAGTTGGAATAAAGGATTATTATTGTTGTACCATTAACAAAGTGGTTTGTGAACTTAACATTTGGAATTGGATTGGAATTTGAATATTTGAATTGAATTGTGAAATAGAATTTTGAACGTTGATATTGGGTTTGAATTAAAATAAAAGTTTATTGTTGAATTGAATTGAAACCAATTTAATGTTATTTCTTGAGTTGCTGATTAGTCAGTTTGGTAGTTTGATTGTAGTTATTTTGTAATATATTGTTTGAACTTTGTTATTTAATTATTTTGTTTGGTATATTGAATTGTATTGTTTGTGCAATGGCATACAAAGCGGTGAGAGAGGCAATCAGTGGATTGACCACACAGCTGCGGTGGTTCGCTTCAGCTGCAGCGACCGCTGAGCGCCAGGATCTTGAGGGGATCACTCTTGCTCGGTTCGAGCAGTTGAACTTGAGACTCGGCAACGTTGATGCTCTGCTCACCCGCTACAACCAGTACATTTGTGAAGTGGATTTGGAAGTGCTGGATCAGGCAGCACGTGACAAGGTCCTTGCTGACTACGACCAGATCTTGGACCTGGGGGATGTCATTGGTCAACGTGCTCGGGAAATATTGGAGAGCCGGACACCTGTCCAGGTCAAACCGGAGACCTCGGTTGTTTCAGGTCCCGGACTATTGAGTAGACTGCCTACTTTGGAACTGCCACATTTTGACGGTCGTCTGGACCACTGGTTAAGTTTCCAAAACCTGTTTGAAAGTTTGGTTGATGCACGCTCGGACCTCAGACCCGCCCAAAAGTTGGCCTATTTGTTGTCTGTCCTGGAAGGTGAGGCCCGAGCCTTGGTACAGCATCTGTCGTTGACTGACTCAGCCTACCCTACCGCTTTGGAACTACTCACCCGGTGGTACCAAAATAAACGTTGTTTGGCTGACGTTCATATTGAATTGATTTTGGGGTTACCGGTCATTACTAGTTTGTCAGCATTGCGTACTGACCTGTTGAACCCGTTGGTGGCAGCGACCAACGCTTTAAAGCAATTGGAGTTGCCGGTGGACCATTGGTCTTACCTTTTGGTACATGTTGTGCTGCAACGGCTTCCTGCCGATTTGAGGGCTCGTTTCGAGCAAAAGTATGGTGGGGATAGTGTCATACATCTCCCCCCATTTGGTGACCTCGTCCAATTTTTAGAGAATGAGTGTCGGTTTGTGGATAACTCTGGCGTTGCCACTGAGTCGCGCCAGCCGTCTTCCCGGCCACGAGACCAGGGACGGACTGGGGCCCGCGGGCCTGTTGATAGTCGCCCCGCCACTCGTTTTGCTGGCACCCAGAGTCGTCCCGTTTGTGAGTTTTGTAGGGACACGGGGTATGGCATGGCAACTTGCGCGGCCTTTTTGAAGTTGCACATGAGTGCCCGCCGCCGAATTGCCAAAGCACGCCGCATGTGCTTCTCTTGTTTGGGGGCTCACTTCCATAGGGACTGCCCCAACCCCCGCCCTTGTAGAATTTGTAGGGGGTCCCATTTGGACATATTGTGCGCTAACGCGAACCACGCTGGCAGACCAGCCTCTGATGAAGGTTCGCGTACGGGGGGGTACCATGGAGTTGGTCACCGGGCTTCTGCCTCGCCGGTTCAGAACCGGGGAGAGGCCTGCAATTTTGAGCGCCGCACTCCACCCCCCGCGCAAGTTGAACGGGAGCCGCGCGACCGCCATTTGGTCTCCCCGCGTAAAGGTGATTACGCAGTTGTTGCTGGGCAGCGCTGGCCAGACCAGCATCGCCTTCCCTCCCCTCCATTGGCGGAACGTCCCCGGTTGGAGTCACGCCCCCCGCCATTCAGGCATCCGGTGGGATATGCCCTTCCAGCGATGGCGCGTGGCTCGGGACACCGCGCGTACGAGGAATTTGAATTGCATCCTCGTCGGGAAAGACTTGGGTCTGGGTGTGGCGATCGGTCGCCGCCCAGGCATTGTTAGGACATTGGCGCCTGCCCCGCTAAGGTACCCCTCAGATCGACACGGTTTTGTTGCCAACGGCATCGGTCAGGTCTGGGGGCCCACGGGGGACTCTGTTGTGGTCCGTGCCATTTTGGACATGGGAGCCCAGGGTTGCCTTTTGTCTATTGTTTTGTTGTTTTGTTTGTATTGTTTTGGGCAAAATTGTTTTCTTGAGCGCCTTTGGACTGCGGGACTTGGCTGGGACGAGCCAATTCGGGAAACCTTGTTGGAAGATTGGCTCCAATTTGTATCCGCACTCCCTGCAGTCAACGAGGTCGTGTTACCCCGCGCTATCCTCCCCCCTGGGAGCTACACTGCCACCATTGTTTGTGATGCGTCTTCGCACGGATATGCAGCTGTTGTTTGTCTGCGCACCGTCTGCGCAACAGGCCAGGTGAATTTGTCACTGGTCTTGGCCAAGAGCAAGGTGGCCCCCCTCCGGACGGCACTGACCACCCCTAAGTTGAATTGTCAGGGGCGGCGCGTCTTGTGCGTTTATTGAACCACGTTGCTCACACTTTGGGTGGAACTGTGGACATTCGGGCTTCTTACGCCTGGACGGACAGTCAATTGTTTTGTGTTGGTTGAAGACGTCCGTCCACTCTTTGGAGATCTTTGTTGCGTACCGAGTGTCCCAGATTCAAAATTTGAAACGCCTTTGATTTGGAGGCACGTGCCTGGAGATTTGAATCCAGGCGCCGTGGCCTCACGCGGGTGCATGGCACCCCGCTTGTTTGCTTACCCCCTATGGTGGGGACCAGACTGGCTGACTCATCCCGAGGATGATTGGCCTCGATCGCCAGTCTTGATGTCGGGTCCTTTGCCCGGGCTCAAGGTGCTCGCTGTTGGAACGAAGGACCCTGATTTTTTGTTGAATCGATTTAGCTCCCTCGACAAATTGTTGGATTGTTTTTCTGTTGTTGAATTGTTGGTGACTGATCGTCACATTAAGAACTCGCATGCCGGTTGCAATGCGCTGTTGGCCATTCTGCAGCGAGAGTTTTGGATATTGTCGGGAGCCATTAGTAAATTGAACCCCTTTTTGGACGATACGGGTCTCTTGCGTGTTGGGGGACGGTTGAGGCACTTAGCCTTCCTTATGAGGTCCGTCACCCCCTTTTGTTGCCTAAGGAGGGCCATTTGGTTAAATTGTTGTTGTTGTTGTTTGGTTGTTTTGTTGTTTGTTGTTGTTTGACCCGCCAGCCTGCCCCCATTGGGGGGGTATTTGAGGCCGCGGTGAAAGCGGCACAGGGACTCTGGCGCAGATTGTTGGGGGACACCGTTCTCACCTTTAAGGAGTTAGCTACGGTATATTTCCGTTTTGAAGCTGTATTGAACTCGCGTCCATTGTGCCCGCTGTCTTCGGACCCGAACGTCTTGGAGGTCCTGACCCCGGGCCATTTTTTGATTTGACAGCCACTTGTCGCCCTGCCGGAGCACCCTTTTGTCGATGTGAGCCAAAATTGGCTATCGCGGTTTCAGTTGGTGCAGCAGCCCGCTCAGAGTTTTGGAAGCGTTGGAGATTGGAGTATTTGCACATCCTCCAGCAGCGCGTCAGGTGGACTGATAAAACGCAACCTTGTCGGGATTGCCAAGTGATTAGCGGACGGGAAGGCCCGTCCGGGGGGGGTAGATGTTGCGTACCGTTTATTATCTGTGCGCCTAATGGAATGCGCGTGTAACGAAGTGACATCTGACTTGTCATTGTTTGACGTTGACACTTGACAGCTCTCTTAATTTGCCGCTAAAAGAAGCGTGGTTCGCCTGTTGAGTTCCGCGACGTTTTTGTTGAAATCAATCTCTTAACCGGTCGTTTTTGGTGGACAATGGACCATGACCCAGTTGTTTGAGTTAATAACCCCTATCTTGGTGTAATAACACGGGTTTTGGACATATTTTGGATAAATAGTTTGAAGGTCTAACCAAAGTGACGCTATTGTGAATGAGTGATTTGAAGACCGCATGCTGTGACCTCCTCCGGCCTAATTGGAAGCGGAATCTAACCTGAAGAATACTCGCAACGTCACGACACGATACACATACACTCACTTACACACAGAACTCCAGGTTGGCACCAGAGCAGTGTCCTTCAACCATGAGGTAAGTGCCTTTGTTTGTATATTGTACCTTGTAATTATATTGTCTGCTCCGCGTACGGCGGACAGTACGCTAGCCACTCTTGTCTCTAGAGCCCCACGATTATAACTCTTCCACTGCGCACTTGAAATCGTATTGTACGGGGCCTAGTCTGGCAGCGTACATCGCGTTTCCGTCGCTGTCAAAATAAAACCGATTTTTGTTCCCATCACAATAAGGTTGCTTTTCAGTTGCTGCCACTCAGAGACCTATCATTATAACAGTGATCTTTATTTACGTAGCCATAAGGTTGCTGTTCGGTTGCTGCTATTAGAGGTATAATAACTGAACGGACTGTCATTAGGTTTACTGTAATTATGACATGACAGATGCCTTTTTAAACGTGTTTGCTTTTTAGGCCAAAAGTATAAGCAATTCCCTTTAAATAAATTTATTTTGTCATGCATATAACAGTAATTTAAAAAATTACGGCCAATTGCGAGTCGGACTCGCACACAAATAGTTCCGTACCACGTGTCGTAATGGGTCGGGAAAAACATTTCTCCTATGGGGAGACCCATACAAGAAATTTGTTTTTTCGGCCCTTTAATTTTTAACTTTTATGCTATTTTTTCATTCTTGTTTCATAGTGAGGTTCATTTCATGAGGGTTCATAAGATCACGGACAGCGTTTTTTGTGGGTAAAGTATTGCCAGTTAATTATTAAAATTCATAAAAATATTCATTTCTGAAATATGGTAATTAAACTCTTTCATTTCGATACCCAACACCGGACCAATACCTATACTTCGTTCGTTTTTGTTAACTTCAGTATGACTTTGTTCTCTAGTGGGCGCCATATTCAATTTATTGATCAAGACGGTCCCAACAATACCTCATTAATTGTCAAATTGAGAAGCTATGAAGGAACATACATACATACCGGTCAAAATCATAACTCTCTTTGATGCTTCGCCGAATTCGAGTAATAAATACTTGATGTTTTTAGTGAGTCTCTTAAAAGTTTTAATTGAGAAAACACTATTGGTAAATAACAATTTAAATGAATTAAATAACCTACTTTCCGAACAATATTGTTATCGGTACTCATTCAATAAATAATGTTTGCTTATCCAGTACCAACGACATTTATTAGTTCTAATTACCATTAATTACTTGTAGGCGAATAGGTTAACTGCACGTCTCGACTTATTATTATAGTAATCGTTTATACCTGGCATTACAAAGAATATAATTATAATATGATACATAAAATATAAATGAAATTTCTTATTTAGAATGTGTGAATTTGATAACGGGATGGTAAAAAACAAATTGAAAATATAATTAATGGTATAGTTTTTCTTACAGTAACAGCTTAAAAAGCTTCTTGCTAACTAATTTAATTTGAACCTGTGGTTTTCCCTGTTCATGTATAGTTCGTGCCTGTCACTAATCATTGATTATAATATAACATCACGCCCGTATTTCCCGAAGGGATAGTTAGAGTAACACAATAGTCTAGTCACTACACCCTCATTTCGCTAGTATAATTTCAGTCCCACGTCCAACCAAGCAGGTAATATAGTAATTAATTAATAATTTTAAATTATCTCCTACTTTACTCGTATCCAAAACATTATAAACACTACCAACGAAGTAAAATTGAAAACACGCGAGTGTGTCTCGCGTGTTTTAAATTTTACTTCGTTAAAAAAAAAATACAAATTACCTAGAGAGTAGACCCAGTGGTATCGGCCCCGACTTACGAGTTTGTAGGTCGTAGGTTCGAACCGAAGCAGGCGCTTTGCTTTACTTTGTAAATGATTTCATTACCACTGCTCTCAAAACGGTGAAAGAAAAATCGTGAAGAAACGGGCATGTCCTAGAACTAAAAATTCGAAGACATGTGACATCTACCAACCCGCACTGGGCCCGCATGGTAGATTACGGCCCTCGCCCTCTCACCGAGAGGACGCCTGAGTCCCAGCAGTGGGAACAGTATAGGCTGGTTATGTTATGTAAGGTACATAATAGACGTCTTTATCTGTCGTCACGTCAAAATAACAACAATAGTAACACGTACGCGCGTACGGTCCCGTTACAACAGCGATGGTATCTAGATAACTGTCAACGCATTCTGTGCGTTTAGTGTGTTATGTCGGGTAAGATGAGCATACAAATTGAGCAGAGTCAGGGTTGTCAATTTTTGTCATGTGACAAGTACCAAAGTACGGAGTTGGAAGTGCTAAGTATGAGAAAGTTTCAAGTTTATTTAATAATACACTTGAGACCTGGGTCGGGTTTTGGGTACTTGTGATCATGGCTCCAAATTCCAAAGAAAGGAACCAGAGGGGTAAATACATCTGCCAGGGTCGCGAGACTGCCAGGATCGCGAGATTTGTTCGAAAGAGATAACGTGACCCTGGCACATGGGCAACTGAAGGAACACGGGTGGGTTTTAGTCAGTAAAAGTCTGACACGCCCTTCCGCTCCACCCAGAGCCGGAGACGTCATTTGATGATTTCCCACCCACAACAAAAAAAGGATAAATACAAAACAAACTGTGGGTAGAAATCGCTTTCATTTTGACAGTTCAATAACAACAGATACATTTTTCGAACATCTGTGCAGCAGTGGAATAGGATTATCTTCAAAATGATTCAGATTTTGATTGATAGTGCGTTATGTTATTAGGATGCAGGTGCAATTGCATTTATAGAGGATCTATGTAGGGTGTCAGGGATATCGACGCACATTTCTCAGAACATGCTTCTGAAAAAGTCCGTTTACAAACATAGCTAGCATGTGTTCTACAAAAGTCAACAAAGAAGATACAATCGAAGCATGAGTGGAAACTATAGTAGACGCCATTATTATTGACGAAAAATATGTAACTCACGTGTTTTTGTCCCATCCTTGTACCAACACCAAATCAGAATCACTATATAGGTACCTAAATATTTATTATTTCAGCCAACAATTCACGGCACAACACATTTCATTATTTCAATCCGTAATACTGACAAAATGTGTACACAACTAAGGGAAAATGTTTGCCTATCGTTGTTTTACAAAAATAGCGAATGAGGTGACCGGCCGTCCCTAAATAGTGCAGTTCATTTATTTATGTTTTTTTATTTTTTATTAGTTATATATTGTTCACTTTAGGTTACAGACATCATTGCAGCCCTGGCACTTATACTAGGAATTCCTGTATCACAAGAGCCAGACCTCTCTATTTACAGGGAATAAGATTTGGAAGCGAGAAAGACAAAATTAGACACTAAGGTTAATATTATGACATGCATAAAAGGAAGGTTTACAAATATAAAAAGAGGAAAAAAAAATATAAAAGAAAAGAATAATAACAATAAAAAAGACTAATTATTTCATCAACTGATATAAAATCACAACGATGCTTATTGTGGATATCGATATTTATTTCTGAAACATCTGAGAAATCACACTACATCTCTCTTTGTTTCCTGATTGGGCAAAGGTACATTTTGGCAGTTATGTTTATCATCATCATCATCATTTCAGCCGAAAGACGTCCACAGCTGGACATAGGCCTCCCACAATTTGGGGCGGGCATAATCGCCACGCTTGGCAGGCGGGTTGACGATCGCAGTATGTGGTAGGTGGTAAAATGCATAGAGAACGCTGCTGCCCATTCTATAGTAAGTCCACACGGAACCTATACGTCCGTAGTCATCTTTAAGTCCCATGTAATAGGGGCGAGTCTATAGCCTTCAACCGAGCACAAATCCATAGGTTCCTACTGAAACATCCCAGATAGAAAAAACCCAATAATACTTTTCCCGATCTAGGAATCGAACACAGGACCTCATGGTCAGCTATAGCGCTTGTGTCCACTAGACCAACGAGGAAGACAATCGATTGAGGAAAACAGTCCTGTGGAATGGTATAAGGTTAACCAATAACATGCTTTCTGTGACTTCAAGTTATTTGCACCTGGTGGTTTAAATGACAAAGCTCATGAAAAGATGGTACAGACGCCAGAACATCAAAGTACCCGAAACTGTCAAATTCTCCCAATCAACCTTGAATCTAACACTTTAGCGATAAAGTTGAAAATCGATTAAAGAAATTTGACAGGTTGAAGTAACTCGATGTGCTAGCGTTTGTACATTTTCGCTCCTTCTGTGCCTGGCAAATCAAAATAAAATATGATGTCATACAAGGATCGTAGCAAGGGGCGTTCTGTATTTTCTGTTACCTACATCGTCAAATCGACAAAAGTCGTAAGTTTATGTATGTATGTAGAATTCCAAGAATTTCCAGCAGTTCTTGTTTTGACTGTTCTAAAAAGAACAATATTTACTTCAAACCGTGCTAAACATCGGCGTCTTTGTTGAACGACTACTTGCTCTAACAATAGTAGTATGAAGACGAAATGTTTCTATCTATGAATGTTCACGTTCCGAACAGTCCTAACATTGTTGCTTATAACTGTTGTTTTCATTCACATATACAAGAATTCCTCACTCATTGACTATCTGAACGATAAAAGAATGGCAATGGTCAAAATAAGAAGGTAGCATCAGTCACGATGACTGTTGTATTTTAAGATTTCAGAAATACGGACGTGGTTACAATTAATACGTTAATTCTCTCTCTTGTTGTCCAATTACTTACTCTCTTTGAGAAATTATTTTATTTCTGTGAACAGGTTTTGTACAAATACTTTTACATGTCAATCATATTTTAAAAACTACATGAAATCGGCGTAGCCTATATGACTACTCTGAGAAAAAAAGCCAAAACAAACTCAGGTCACAGTCTCTTCTAAAGTCGAGACATAATCTTGGGCAGATAATGTGAAGACCATGTAGATTTGTGACAGAAATAGTCTTTTGAAGAAAGTACCACAAAGATTGAGTGGACCTATCCATTCAGTGCCTACATTTGCCAGTAATAGTGCAGCTCAACTCGGAACAGAAGAAGCTCAACATTTGAAATACTTTAACATTAATTAAATCTGACTCTAAAGACCAAGTAAGATCATTTCGAAAATGCAAAGATGCCGACTGCATCCATAGATTTAAATATTTCTAAGATTGCATCATATCATCAATAATAATATAAACCACTAATCCTTCTATTAGAATGTCATTAATGCACACATTATGCTAACGAATAAAATAAATCAGATTTTAATCAATCCTTGAAACACTAAATATTTGGACAACTGGTCTTTTGAATGCTCCCGCACACAGGCGCGACATGACTCTGTTGAAACAATTTCTAAGAAAAAAATATGCAAATTGTTCTATCGGAGTCACATCGCGCCTGTCTCTGGGCGCCATGATACGAGTTTTTGCAAACTCAAAAAGTAACGTTATAATAGACCAGTTTTAGGTATAAATAATAAAAAAATAATTAACATAGATAATGCCAAGACCCGGTATAATAACGGGCCAATATAATATGAGTCATAGCGCAAGCTAGCAAGGTTATTTGGGAATATTCAAGTAGGAAATGTCTTGACAAACATAACGTCATTATTTTGTTTTTAGAAGATTCACTTTCAAGGTCCTTGCTATTAGATTTATCTAAGACCGCACCTAGATCTAGGAATTAATCTTCAGTCGGTGTCAGTCCAAAATATTATAATCAATGCACTATTGCATAATACTAATTTAAAGACTAGTGATTTAATTTCTTATCACAAGTCCATAGGAATGTCTGTGCGAAGACCGCGAAACGGCCAAGCCGTTTTGGTCAAAATGTAGGTTTATAGAATTAAGCCTTGTAGATAGAAAGAAAGAAAAACGTTTATTTGCGGTAAACATGACGCAAAGAAAAACCAAACACACACAAAAAAAGGAAATGCTGGGGGAAAGCATGCGTCACATCACATCCACAGTATCTACACAAGACGGCCATCGCTTTTTGGTGGTACTGTTCGCGTTAAATACTGCTTGGTTTACGGGTTGAAAGGAATTTGAAGGATTTCTCTCAGATCACAATAAAACAGTCAGTAGACTAGATGTTATGAAGGAACAGATGAACATACATACATACCGGTGAACATCATAACCCTCTTTTCGCTTTGCCAAAGCCGTGAAAAAATGGTGTTGAAATTGATTGTGATCAGCGTCACTTCCAAAAAGATGCAATAATTGCCATTAAAAACTGTCTGCTATCTCTTACATTAATCGCAAAAACACGTTTTCGAGACGATTAAAACTCATTTCAGACTTATATTAAACTAGCTTTTGCCCGCGGCTTCGCCCGCGTGGATGTCGGAATTTATCGCAAGAGGACGTACTACCACAGAATATATATTAGTACCTTACTACCGCGGTAAGAATGTTTTAATCCATGTTATACATACATAAAATTACGCCTTTTTCCTCATGGGGGTAGGCAGAAACTAAGGAACGCCACCTGCTACGACCCTTACATATCATGTGTGTTTGATGTACTTAACCTCTAAGTCCCTGAGATACCACATTTGGTATAGACACAATAGTTTTTAATTGTGTCTGTAATTAGCGGCATTCAACGGGTTTAAATAAAACTCAAATAGTATTCAGAGTAAGAAGACTGCGACTTAGGGCTGGATTGAATTGAATATAAGTCCTGGGTAATCCTGGTTTTTCTTAACGCTCCTATTCTACCTATACAGACACTCAATTATTTACCAGACACCAAATTAAACATACTTATAAGAATCGTACTTTGGCCAGTGGCTTCGCCCGTACAGCTGTCGGGAAATCTACTACCGGGATAAAGTATCCTATATGGTAAGTATCCAGGATACCCAAAAACCCAAATCCATCCAAAAATCTAAACATCTAAGCCATATTTCGCGGTCTCTTACTTGGAATAATACAATTAGGTTTATTTTGAGTACTTCGAACACACATGATATTCGCATTTACTATGAAGCCAAAGTAATATGAATTACAATATTACAATCATATTAATCCTGCACTACCCGACCGCTACCAACCGGGACGGCTGGACGCGGAACGGCCCGCTAGCCGCTCTGCGGCTATTATTATAATCTCTGATATCTTCTAAAATATTTATTTTAATCATATGCACAACGTATCTAATGTATTTAATTGGATAAGGATTAATGCTGTATTGCTTAAAATCGCATTCATAAATAAGCCATTATTTCTCGTAAAAAGTAAAGGATAAAAATGGTTATTGTGGGTTATCCCTAAGAGTTAGACATATACCATCGCAGACTTTTTTGTAGAACTTTTTAAGGTGTACAATACTGTAGTACATTATTTTGAGCTATTTCGTAGGGTTCAGCCAGCGTTCGCAATGTAAGCGCAAAAAAATGTGTTTATTTATGACATCACATTAGAAACCTCTAAAATTATCAGCGTTTCTTTGCTATATTATACATGTTATATACATATAAACCTTCCGCTTGAATCATTCTATCTATTAAAAAAACCCGCATCAAAATCCGTTGCGTAGTTTTGAAGATTTCAGCATACATAGGGACAGACAGACAGCGGGAAGTGACTTTATTTTATAATATGTAAATATAAAGAAACACTCGATGCAAATCAAGAATTCCAAGCATTCCTATAATAAACCAGGAGGAGGGACATGACATATCCTCCGTGCGAGGTATAACAAGCATCATATTACGGTCAGTGGGCGTTGACCCGGTTGGTCCTGAGTACAACTGTGCCAGACTAGGAGACGCCACGTCACGGGCCGGGCCTGATTGTAACGCGTACACTTTTATCTTTGAATCAATTGGTATAAGTACTTGAAGAAATGTTGGATTGGTTGATGGGTTTCGTAGTGTTTTGATGGGGGATCAAAATGATTGAAGAGTTGGGTCAGCTGTGGTGACTGTTTTTAGGTCAAATTAGATTTCAACACTGTAAATTGGTGAGAGTATAAGAGGTTTGGTAATATGAAGAGGAAGGGTGAAAGCGACTAACAAAGATATTTACTGAAGGGTACACCCAGAAGAACATACCTACCTATAGTGACTATTTGGGTGATGTTCTTCAGAAAGGTCAGGTGCGTAGTACTCAAAACCGGCGTAGGTATGTGTATGATCAGATGTATGAAAGTAAATAGATAATCGCATTGATAGCTTTCTGTATTTATTGCCTCCCCCTTTGGTAGAAAATGTAACATTTTAGGATTTCAAAATAATAAAAAAATGCATTGGTTGGTCTGTTTAATCTGCACCCTAATTGCGAAACGCACAATTTATCACAATCTGAATGAAAATTGAAGATTATTTCTAAACCATTGCGTCATTTGTTCGAATAAATTGTGGCTCAGCAACGTAAATAACGCAATGAATGTTGTTTAACTATGAATATTAAACCAATTCCTACCTATAAAAAGTTCCGCAATTACCCCTCTGAACGTGTGTCTCAAAAACTTTTTAACAAAAAATTAAACCGCCGAAAAAACTGAAAAGCATAAAATAATAAACCTTAAAATTTTGAGTCGACGCTTTGAGTGATCTTTGTTCATTGATTTTTCAGCGCCGACTCAAAATTTTAAGGTTTATTATTTTATGCTTTTCAGTTTTTTCGGCGGTTTAATTTTTTGTTAAAAAGTTTTTATTTTATAATTTTTTGTGACTTTAATGTACTAATAATACTTGGCAAAGTATACCCTATCCAACAAAAAAAGAATTATCAAAATCGGACTACTCTGTATAAAGTTATGCGTGGTTATACATACAATCAGTGAGTGAACAATCAATCATCCCCTGTTTTCCGACCCTTAGGGTTCGATTTTGTTTTCCAAATTTATATGGGACCACCTTGGGAGTATACCCTTTCCAATAAAAAAAGAATTGTCACAATCGGACTACCATGTACAAAGTTATGCGTGATCATACATAAAAAAAAATATACGCGTCGAATTGAAAACCTCCTCCTTTTTTTTTCGTCGGTTAAAAAGACAGAAAAGTTTGACGTGAAATTTTGAACGACTATTCTTATCTATTATCAGGTAGCAGTGAATGTCACGTCTGCTATCGCTAGACCCTGTTAGCAATGTGAGCCTTAAAATAGGAGTGTAATAGAATCCTAATAAAAGCTGTTTTGTTGCGGTCAATGAACAAATACTCGATTCGGACAGGATCCGATGACAGCGCGTGCGCTACTAAGCACCAAGGAGTCCGATTATGCGTCATCACTTTTTTTTATTAGAATAATTCTCCAGCTGTTTATAACTGTAACATTATAGCCGTCTTTTGAATTTGTTTTTAACCAGCATCCTCTCCGCGTAACACACTATTAATTATCACAATCTGAATAATTTTGAAGGATATGGCTAATCGTATCCTGTGTTTAAGGTTTAGCAATGATTTTTAAAAGGGTTTCTGACTTTCTGGTACTCAAAATTGCATTATTGTACGGTCAATAGACATCTAGGTGAAGACCCGTTTTGGTTAGATTCAATGGCTGCATTGGCTTATAGTATTATAATAGGTCTTTACCTATGAAAATGCCGTTTTGTATAAAAAAATTAAACGAATTTTTTTCATGTATTTTTTATTTGTATTAATCGAAATAATCACCCATGCAATCAATGCATCTTTGCCCACGCAGTGGCAGTTTATTGATGCCCTTCTTAAAAAATCAGCTGCACGGGAGGCAACAAATTCTTCAAAGGCATTTTGTACTGCCTCTCGGGTATTGAATTTTTTTCCCGCCAAGAAGTTATCCAAATTCTGGAAAAAGTAGTAGTCTGTAGGCGCAAGGTCTGGTGAGTAGGGCGGATGACGGAGAGCTTCCAACCCCAGTTCTTGCAACTTGGAGACCGCCTGCTGTGCAGTATGAGGTCGCGCGTTGTCGTGCAGGAGCAGCGGAGACGAGCGATTGACCAATGCTGGTTGGAGATGTGCCAGCTTCTCCATCATTGAGTTCAGTTCTTCACAGTACACATCTGCAGTAATGCTCACCTCGTTTGGTAAGAAGCTGTGATGAATCACACCGGCGCTAGACCACCTAACAGTGACCATCACTTTTCTAGGGGTAAGTTTTCGTTTAGGGCATTGTTTAGGTGCTGAACCAGGATCCAACCAACTTGCTGAGCGCTTGCGGTTATCAAACAGAATCCATTTTTCATCGCAGGTAACAATGCGGTTCAAAATTCCTTCATTTGTGTGTCTGTTGAGCAGTGCAAGGCACGTCTCGACGCGTACTTCGCGCTGGCGATCATTGAGTTCGTGGGGCACCCATTTGTCAAGCTTTTTCACCTTGCCAATTTGACGCAAATGGACCAATATTGTTTTGACGCTAACGTCGAAAGCTGCTGCTAATTCAGCCGTAGATTGTGTATCATCAGCTTCCACAATCGCCTTTAATTCGTCATTGGTACCGATTCCCTTGTTCACAAACTAAACTAAACTTAAGTTCAGTGCATCTTTTTCTTTCTATTTCATTATGGAGAGGACAAAAGAAAATTTTTAGTTTAGTCCTGTCAAATTAATCAGCGCCTATCATTGTTCCATACAAGTTTAGACGTGTTTAAAAACTTGCCTACTAAAATTACGTCAATTTACGTCAAGCGCTGATTAATATGACAGGACTAAACTAAAATTTATCTTCTGTCATTTCCTTAATTAAATAGAAAGAAAAAGATGCACTGAACTTAAATTTAGTTTAGTCTGTGAATAAGGGAATCGGCACCAATGTCGACCAAAGTCTTCGGACGACCGCGAGGTTCATTTTTCAGGTCGAAATTTCCGGAACGGAAGCGAGCAAACCAATAACAGGTGGTGCGTTGGTTTGTAGTGTTAGCTCCGTAAACGTCGTTGATGTTGCGTGCCGCTTGGGCCGCGTTGCTGCCACGCACGACGGTACTCATATTCCATAATTACTCGAATTTTTAACGTATCCATGATGACGAAAAAGATTGAAATGCGATAAAAATGTAACACTAATCAATAAACAAATGACTACTGTTGGAAAAGAATTCCATATTTTTAAAATAAAATTGATTTTAAATTAGAATTCTTAGACAAACAAAAATTATTTTGATTTGAAATGGCCAGTACTGCAGAACGGCAATTTCATAGGTAAAGACCTAATATTATTAGAATGTATATTCTGAAGTGATAGATAGAAAAAAACGATATCGGACAAAAGGCGCACCCGGTTTCGCCATTGGGCCAACCCGTATCGTTTTTAACAGAATGACAGCGGGTCGAAGGGCCAATGGGTTTGATTCTGATTACTAAGCGTCAACGCTAAATAAAAGTAATTGACTACTAGACTGGAATACGGGGACAGCTAGATTTGGCTTTAATTTCTACGTTGCCTATGGTTTCAATTACCGGGTCGGACAAAGCGTTATTAGTATTTCTATCTGTAATTTCTCAGAGGCAGCCTGGGGTCTAGATTTGTGTCTGATTGATGGCAAAAGCTTCGCCGCTATTACATGGAACTTAAACGAAACGCCTAAGGATGCCTATATCTAACCGTCCGGTGATTACATTAAAATCATGATGTTTTGTTATAAATGTATGTTATCTAAGTAGTAATATCTAATTTTGTCTTCGAAGTGAAAGAAGACAAAATCTTTAAAGAAAAAGCATTGATTTAAAATACCAATAAGTACCTACAAGGTGACTCAAACGAAACAACTTACAGTTACGTGAATGGAAGACTAATACCACGTGTAAGAATTTAGGTTACAGGTAAAATTCTCGAACACTGACTAACTCACATGGTAGATATAATACCAAAGCAGATGTACCATTTAAAACAAAACCTAGGACATAACAAATACGCACGTGGGAACATAAAGACGAATAAGGAACAGATCAAAACATCGATAGACTATTATGATAAAGATATAAACGAAAGGAAAACTGACATTTTATAAGGGAATGCTGTTTAGTAAGGCAGGTGTTAAACATAATGCGGCGGTTGTTTATAACATGAACTCACGCCTTCTTTTCCTAGAGGTAAGTAGAAACAACAGGCTACACTGCAATCCCTTCACACTCCTTTTTAAAAGACTTCAAAAAAGGAGGAGGTTATCAATTCGACTGTATTATATTTTTTTTGTTTGTTACCTCAGGACTTTTGACTGTTCGAACCGATTATGATGATTCTTTTTTATTTGAAAGCTGGTACTTCCCGTGTGGTCCCATTTTAATTTGCTTCGATTCTGACAATGGGATCCATGTGAAAACCATACAAGTCTTAAATCTGCATTAAGTATGTGCGCGACAAATGGACGAATAACGCGATTAGATTAGTGCGGGGTACATACCGTCACTAAAAAGTTAAAAATAAAAACTAAAAAAAACCTGACTTCCTTAAAACACTACAAAGTGAAAAATAACTTTAATTTCGGAAGTCTGTGGCAAAAAAACCTTAAATACAGATCCTAAGACACGGACTTCCGAAATTAAAGTTATTTTTCACTTTGTAGTGTTTTTTTAAGGAAGTCGGTTGTTATCTTTTATTCAAATTTTTTTGTACGTTCATTACCCTGGAGAGTAAACGCGTAACGAATCAAACAGCAGGTTTCAATTTGGCAGTTCAACAACGTTCACTGCCAACTAAACATACCAAGAGTTATCGTATTATATAGTAACTGGGTTGTGGAGGTCAGATAGGCAGTCGTGTAAAATACTGGTATTCAGCTGCATCCGAATAGACTGGAAGCTGACCCTAATTGTAGTTGGCAAAAGGTGAGGCAGATGATGATAACATCTTTTAAACAGCAACGTGGTTATCGGACTAGGAAGAAAATAATAACCAACTATTACGAGAGATACGGCATTAAAGAAAGCTTCCAAAATACATATACAGGATATTTTTTTATCCAGTGCGCAAACTCTAACCATGAATTCAGCATATCATTCTAGACCCCCCAGCGTAAATTTTCGTCGGTTATACAAAAAAAAAATCTGCTGTTCCATACATTTTGACCCCGTAGGTATTGCATTTTTCTTGAAAGAAAAATGCAATACCTACGGGGTGCTAACAGCTGATTTTTTTTGTATAACCGACGAAAATTTTCTACGCTGGGGGGTCTAGAATGATATGCTGAATTCGTGGTTACAGTTTGCGCACTGGATAAAAAATTATCCTGTATACTAACGAAGTGGCATCAATCAAAATCATAAGACTATCAAAAGAATATATTTATAATTGACACTGCAAAACTCAATTCAATCGAATTCCATGAAACAGCTCTCGCCAAATCAATCCCAATACCAGAAAATACCATTAAAGAAACAATAACACTAGAAATAGAAATAAAATAAAATCGTAAACGTGCAAGTCGATAATACGACAATTCAATTAGACAGACAGTAGAAATACGTTAGAACTTAATGGCCACCCCTAATGGTATTAGCCGACATAAAAGGAGTTTACCTCAGCTGTAAATCATAGTAATTGACGTGGTTAATGAGGGTCTACAACTAAAGACCACGAAGGAAAAGGAGAAAGGGGGGGAGGGGAGGAGGAAGATTAGACTGATGACTTTAACAGGATACGTGACAGAACTATTAGAAAAGTACCAAAGGACCAGAATTTTGATGGGTGGTGCATGAACGTTTTTGGTCCTTTGGTCGATCTCGATTGGCTTCCGTATAGGATTGACTAGGTTAACCTGCACTGTTAGTAGTTTCTTTCTTATCTTATTATGAGACGTCCCACTCAGTGGAACATAACATAACATTTCAATGGAAAATAGTAGTCTTTTTTTAAACTTGTACAAAGAAATATCATCTTTTACTCGCCATATTTATCCCTAGCTATGTGCAGTTTCATGCACTAAAATTACTTACTTTAAACTGTGCCAAATAAATGTATTTTATTTCTTTCTTTCACTACATTATGAATATGAAGCTACTAAATAAAATACCATATTTAAAGAGAAAAAAATATTTTTATATGCTTTGCGTTAGAAAAAATAATTTGGTGACATATTTTTTTTCGATTTGTCCAGTATAGTATTGGTAAAAAAAAAACATTCATAACATTATTTAGTCAGATAAAAAGCGTTATAGTATAATTATATTTTTAAATTTCAGTATTATGTGTTTTTAGAGGATAAACTGAAGAAATTAAACACAAAAACATAACACTATTCACGCAAGCATGTGTCAAATGTGTCTTCAAGCATTTTAGTATATTCCGCACGCGTTACCAACAACGGAATAGCGGTAACTCGCGTCACCATTGGCATAAATATATGTTGGACATCTATAAATAAGTAATAAAATAGTAACGAAGAATTTTTGTCCGTGTGTCTGTTTCTCTGGATGTGTGTTACAGAATGGCGCTAAAACGACTGAACGGATTTGGCTGAAATTAGGCACACAGATAGTTTATAACCTGAATTAACGCATAGGGTACTTTTTATCCCGGTAGTAAATTCCTAAGGGATAATATTCTACTTCCACGCGGTCGAAGACGCGAGCAAAAGCTAGTACGTAATAAAAAATGGTGCCAATCGGTTAAATGTTTTTACGATTTCACGTACTCGGGGAAATGTGTGGGGTTTTAGCTTTTATGGCTAGTAACATTACATTGGCTTAATGTTAAGGCTCCCCCAGGTGTTCGCAAGATGACTTTAGAAGAACGATTTCTATGAAAACTTCTTGGAAGTTGCTCTAGCAGAATCGCGTCACTCCGTCGCGTTGCGCCTGTTCGTGGGAGCCTTTAGAAGGAATATGAAACTGCTTAAATATCTGCTTGCAGAAAATCTTTAAAGAATTATGATTTTACTTAAGTCTCTTCTTCTTAGCATTCTGATGGTCCTGCCAGGGTCGCGAAATTGTTCAAACGAGATACCGTGGGCGGGTTTAAGAAAAAAAACATGGTGATGGTAATCTTAATTGTTTTAGCCTAGATTAGAACTCGATAAAGTGTTTGGCATTGTCTAGTGCCATCTATAAGATCTGACCAAGATCTTGTCTGGACTTCAAAAGAGACTGTGAACTCTGAGTTCGATTCGGCCTTTCTTCTCAGAGTAATCAGATAAGAAACGCAGACCTCATCTAGTTTTAAAAATATGATTACAGTGTAAAAGTATTCGCACAAACCGACATATAGAAATGAAATTATTTATCATGCAGGTATTAAGCCACGCTCCACGGAGGTCATGGATTTGCAGAACCACACCATAAATGCTGCGTTGACTAACACCACTTTTTTAACCAAAGGTTAGATCAAACTGATTTGAAATAAGAACATGACGGCTTTCGCAACGGATCTCAGTCTTCTGTTGATATCAAAGATGATGCCGATCACGAGAATGACCATAATGCCAAAAGCAAAAGCTTTAAATCTCAATTAAAACAATTAGTTTGATTAGCAATATATAGAGAACACCACATTAAACTTTCATAAAAGGATGACTAAGGCATTAACGTAGCCATCCAACTCAGCAAAATATATACAAACCCGGCACGGGTTCATAAAAAAATAGTATCGAAGAAAAAAGATTCGTTTTTATTGTTATCGAATGACTATAAATAGATATATGAATCATTCAACATTCAACTGCTCATTCAATTAGATAGAATGATTTTTATTGATAGCAGTAATGAGCGATCATTGTGAAGGAAAGTATGACACAAGATTGAATGTAATGCGTGGAGGAACAAAAAAATTGTTTGCTTCTAAAATTGCGAATTCACGCTCACTTGGATATATGCGGGAGAGTAGAACTGTTTCGACATTCATACTAGCTAGGATTTGAATGAGTCGTGGTAGTTAGATGCGGCAGCTGCAATTGAATTTTTTTAATGTCGTAAAGAAAATTACCACAGGATCCATGGAAAAGAGAGAGTCGGCTCAAGGTGCATAAATAGATATAGATCGATGGCAAAATGAGTCTACTAGAAGGTCTGGACAAGACCGCCAAGAGTCCCCAAAACAGGGAAGCTTGATATTATAAGGCGGATGCAAGTCCAACAATGGGAAGAAAAACGCACGGGTTGGTGATGGAATGTAATGCGTGGAGGAACAAAAAAAATGTTTGCTGCTAAATGTACAAAGTCACGCTCATTGTATGAGGGAGCAGAACAGTTTTGATGTTCATACTAGCTAGGATTTGAATGAGTCGTGGTGGTTAGATGCGGCAGAATTTCATTTTGATAATGTCGTAAAGAAAATCACCAAAGGATCCCCCAGAAAGAGAATAGGAAGAGGGAATAGGTAAAGAGACACAGAACGACGGCGAAACGAGTCTACTCGAAGGCATGAATCTCGATAATGTTTGTAAATGTAATGCTCGGTCTTTACCTAGCATCAGTAACATGACACTGAGAGCCCACGCAAGTTTTGACAGTGAGATATTTACCGAATCGACATGCTGGACCAGACCGCCAACACTGTCAGAAAATAAGAAGATTGACATGATAAAGAGGTTGCTAGTCTGCAGTGGTAAGAAAATGCAAGGAATGACGATGGTGATGACGTAGATGATGGAACAAAAAAGCCCATAATACTAAAAATACTTCTTCATGTACATTAAAGCAGGAAATTATGTTAATGATATGTTTTGATGCTTTTGTAGTAAGAACAAGAGAAACTAAAACATAGTAGCAGTTCGAAGGAAAGGCAATGATTTTCAACGAACCTTCTGGGCTCTCAGGCTCCAAAGAGACTACTTGAAGTGGTACTTAAAGATTATGTCAATTATGAGTACATTATGGCGTCGCTTTATCTGTACTTATACGATAGATGTCCCTCGTATATTTGATAAGATTAGCTATCGCATGTAAACTTCACAAATACACACCTATTCTTATACTCTTCATTTCCAATATCGTACTTAAGCATTTATTTATACAGCCTTAAAAGGATGAGTCATAGCTTTACTAAAACAATTTTTATTTCTGTGACTTGAAAATCAAGAATGTAAACGAGAAGCGACGTGTTTTCTAGAGGTGTGGTCCTTTTGACTTTATTACTGTTGAACACCGTTATATTAGTCTTTATAGACCACTTTCCAATAACATTTGTAACAATAACGTGAATATTGTCTTTAGCACGTAATGTTTTATTCATACTTACCCACTTTGAAAACCAATCCATTCGTTGTTCACTTTTACTTTTATAGTCCATCTTTAACACCACTGATTCCAACATCCAGCCATCATTGCTTTGAAGGAAACAGATTATTGTTCACAGTTATCACTGAGCTACTGTAAACAATTAACGAATCACACTATAAACTTACACTGAAGTTAAAAATTACTCAACTTTAAACTTGGTCCTTTGATTCGCATACGATACGATATGTGCTACAAATCACACAGCTTCATCAACATTCACAATTCGAACACCAAAACCATCTCTTGTTTATATTTTTTCTTCAAATATTTGAAATTTCGAACAAGTTCTGTACAGTCGATTCTCCAAGTACATAAAACAACTTTTTTCTTGTCTCTGAATAACACAGGACACAAAGCGACATTGATCGCGGTACTGCGGCATAAAACGGCGCGTGCGTCGCCCGCAACAATGCCTTGGAATGCGACGCAACCCGCCGTGTATTAATTACTGCTGTTATATCATAGTTACCGGTAAGTGAATGTGTAGGTAGGTAGGTCACTTTGTAGTTCTGAATGAGGCTAAGCACTAGATAGTAAAGTGGTTAACAAGTTCTAATGTTTCCACCGTCTCCATGTGGTGCCGGACGTAAAGAATAGTACCAGCCCATTTCTTCCCGTGGGTGTCGTAGAACTAAGGAATTTACTAGAGAATGGGCAGCAGCGTTTTCTATGCATTTTACCACCATACTGCGATCGCCAATCCGCCTCCCAATGCGTAGCGATTATGGCAAACACCCCCTTTGGGGGAGGCTTATTTCCAGCCGTGGACGTCTTTTGGCTGAATTGATGATGATGAATGTTTGCACTGCGAAATCGTCTCTACTTGAGTGCATCTTGATTAAGAGAGGTGAAAATATCAGCAAAGAATGAAGTACAAAGTAGAAGCTACAGAAGGAATAAGAGGTATGAGGAACAGGGTGGAAGGTTTACTCAACCTCCATAGAAAAGGGAAACTCTTTCGACCAGACGCGTATCTACTTACAAAATGAAAGCCATTCCTTACATACTGTTAGTGTGTTCCCCCACCGGTATTCGAACAGTCATGCAATTTTTTCACACTAGTTAATAACCAAACCAACTAGTTTTTAAACCCGCAAAATTTTAATAAGCAAAAACTTTGTACCCCTTTTTACAAAAATTAAGCGAACGGAGGAGTATGTAATTTGCCACGGGTAAAGTTTATATGGAGAAAGCAAATTTATTTTTAATGACCTATGGTCGAATTTTGAGCACTGGGCGACCACTAATAATAATGAGTAAAAACTAATATAGAAACAGGAGAATGTATCAACCATGTATGACTATAAGAACAGGTGCATAATGAGTCAGCATAAGACAATACACTTGAACTTGAAACGATGGTTGAAGCAGATTGTCATAATAGTGATGAGTAGGATACAAGGGGCGTAGGCTTCTTTGTTTAAAGCGTTACGCAAATAGGCCATAAGGGAACTGGTTCTGCCAGGGTCGCGAGTTCGCGAGATTTGTTCGAAAGAGATACCGCGGCCCTGGACTATTGGCAACTGAAGGAACACGGGTGGGTTTTAGTCAGTAAAAGTCTGACATGCCCTTCCGCTCCACCAAAATATCGCGGTGGGTTCTTCAATGCTTGGCACCGTGACTTGAAAATCGAATAATATTTTTTTCAACGCACTTGAATGCACTCTGTTGTATTCTCAATGTACAGTTCAACGCCGAGTGTTCAAAATCCAGTGCCCCATAATATCTCGCAGGGATATTTTTACGTGAATGCGGACGCGGTGTCGTCATTTTAACCGAAAGACGTCCAGCACTGGATTTAGGCCTCCCCCTATTTGGGGTGGTTTGCCATAATCGCCACGCTTGGCAGGCGGATTGACGGGTTGGCATTGAATGTGGTCTAAAACTACGATTTCTTAGAAGAGCGGTGGCCACCACAAAACGGCCGCAGTGACGGCTGTTATGAAAATTATGGGCCAGGATTTGACTTTACCTTCAAAAAAACGCTCTCTAGGAATCACACAACTCACTATCTTATACATCGTTAACAACACAACATCATGATTATAGTCCCCGAAAGGAAAAGGAGCACCTATAGCAGACCCACAGTTCGCCAGTTCTGTTTAAGACCCAAAGAGGCACTAATCCAAATTCTAGGCTGCTACTGACAAATGCCAAATTGAAAACCCCAATAAAACTGCCCGACCCGAGAATCAAACAAGACCTAATGCTGCAGCAGAAGCGCTAGCAACCACTAGATCAACAAAGCAGTTCCGTGGAAAGGTTTAAAGACCTCAAAAGCTTGCCAATGGACATGACAACATAAGCCAACCACATGGTGGAGCCTTCAACACAGTCCGTACAATCATACACAATTTGATTCGCACGCACGCCAGAGTTCAACCACCTCGTTACGCAATCAGAGCCGCGGTAATGCTTTTTCATCTGTTTCTCTATTCGTTTATATGTAGGGCTGTCTATATTTATATATACGAAAAAAAATTTTGGCGAGATAAATCTTTTTTGGAGCAATACATTAGTGGAACTTTTAGTGACAGAGTTCTAGTCGAAGCCCATTTAACTGAACTTAAATATTAGAAACATCGACATGACGAAGAAGAAGTGATAATCATTGTTCGTGAATTTTATTTATTTATTCATCATACATAGCAACATTTAATAATCTTCAAAAATGAATAACGTTAGTCAAATGTCCATAAACAGAAATCTCGTCCAAGTAGTTTTCGCCATCTTTCATGGTGTTTGATGAAATAGTACCGTCTAGCTAGTCCATTAATCAAATTTATCTATCTATCTATCACCATCATAATTATTGACAGCTTTGTTCTACCCACTGCTGCCTAAAGCTTCCTCACTTTTGTGTCATGCTTCTCTGATCTGTGAGTCACACCTAGTCTTCTCCGCGATCTTAATCTTTACAACTTATACAAGATTATTTTTAGTATATGCGAAACCTGAATATAGTTTGTTCAGAATCAGTAACTGAATCGATTCCAATAATTTTTACACCATGTTATATTTTGTACCAAAAATATTTAATTACGCTTCCAAGTCGCGGGCCTTAGTGTTTTGTTTCGATTTTAAAATTATCATGTCTTTCTCGTATTCAAACGTCCATTACACGGAGATGGTACGTACACTAGCTGTTTGTGGTGATCTGCATATGTTTTTGCGTGGACAACCAGGTAACTTATCAAGCTTATAACTTTGTGATTATTAATGATACAGTTTTGAATTTTTTTTCATAGATTCTTTACATAAAAATACTAGACCCGTGTTTCGGGTTTCGCATAAACAAAAATTAATGTTGTATAAACATATTATCTCCATCGTTTTCTCGAAATATTAATTCTATACCTTTTGTTTTATGCTCCTCTGGTTTGTGCGTGTCTCATCCATCTTCCCCGCGATCATCTCCGCGGTCTTAATCTTTAAAAACTATATTTATCCCCATATATCTCTCTAGATAGAAATATATATAATATATGATAGTACATGGTAGCCCTATTAATCGAGTTACGGGCCAGTATGTTGATCCACAACAGCTGAGTCATACGAAACAAGTGTGCGTCACTAAAACAACGAATTTAATTAGCCAATTATCATAATTTCACGCTTAGCATCACGAACGTGCTAGCATGCAATTAGTATTAAAACAGTGTTAGGAATAAATGTATCTAAAGAGATTAAATACTTTCTTTAGAATTTTTCTCCTTGGTCGTCGACTTCTACGTTTTGCGTTCGAACTGTCTTTAACTCATTTAGGAGCCAGGTTCATCATAAGCTTTATTATGCTCATCAACAATTACTTTAAAATGTTCATTCACCATCAATATTTCATCCCGGTTCATTGTTAGTCATGTTCCTCTCATGAAATCATTGTTTTGAAGAAAAACCTTCACCCTTGACTGTTATACATTTATAGTGGCTTTTTCAAATTAAGCTTTACTGTCATTCGAGTTACAGTTATTTATGTCTTCGACAAGCTTAATCGCGAGTGGCATCCAAATCTTTGGTTTGACAGTCTCACAATATCATACTAAATTCTAAATTATAATTCAGTCTGCCTGCCAGCCCTTACGCATCATACGCTACGGGATGATGAGAATAACAACGTAAACGGACGAGAACGCACACAAATAACTTGAGAGTAAAAACAAACAGTTTAGTAGTGTAAACTTTTATCTCTTCATTCGTTTGTGTATCATTTGTAAATGTATCTACCATGTGGAGACCGTATTGTTCCAATGTGTGGTATGTATGAGCAGATATTTCATTGGGAAGTATTTTTAAATCAGCACTGTAGCTTTGTATTTGAAACAATACATTAGACAGCACCCTAATCGTGCACTTTCCATCACAATCTGAATCATTTTGAATGACTTTGTTAATAAATTGATTTATCTTCATTTATTTGAATAATTTATTGGCTCAATGAATGTTGTAGGACGGTCAAAATGAATGCCATTACTTCTGTTAATATGTTACGCAGTTCCCGCATCCATCATGAACAAATTCCCATAGCAATACACTTTTTGCGACGATCTCGGCACGAATGCCTTAGAAAAAGACGTCAACCAAGCAAAACTTGATTTTCTTGACAAAATCGACTACAACCATGAACACAATCATTGCAATATCTTAAAAACCTCACCAATTCTTCCAACATTCCTTTCACGGGTCGACTGTCTCAGCAGCAAAGGAGGTACCTACTCAGACAGACTCACCAGGAAGTATCAGACTGCCGCATGCCTTAGCGCCATTGAACGAAAACTTAGAGCCCGAGAATTAATCGGCTAGATAAGGGAATACATAATGTAATTAATAGTCTAAAGATGCCTTGTGAGACATTACAATGAAATTTGTTAAAGAGATTTGTATGTAAAAGTGGTATTACTTAATGCACCATTGTATGGAGTTGATTTGGGGATAAAGATTTGACTTTAAAGGAAGAATGTAAATATGCTAATATCAAACAGACCGATACAATAGAAACTTGTAATTTCTCGATGAGATCTATGATATTGATCAGCTATCAGTACCAAGATTGGTTTATTGCTATCAGACAAGTGCCTTGGGTGTCTCCACATTACATAACACGGTACATTTCGCATGATACACAAACGAATGAAGAGATAAAACACTACTAAACTGTTTGTTTTTAGTCTTTTAAAGACAGAAAGATATATGAGGAATTGCAGCTCTACATATGAAAGTTTCTAATCAGACGACGCCTCATATGCTGGAGTATCTTAAGAGCCTATCCACAAGCACCTCGGACGAACTAAAGTATGTGCGGCTCTAACTTTTGAACAAAAAAAGTGTACGAAAGTACACGAAAAGAAACTATAAAAACTACGAAAGAATACTTAATGGAGAACTGGAAACAATGAATTGCTTTTATGCTGCAGTGGAACAATGCAAGCTCCAAATTAAAATTCTGTCATCTTTAGATTTTTAATACTCCTACGTATGGGCTCGCCAAATTAAACTTTTATATTTTCCTCAACGTATGTCATATTATATATGATATGATACACATATGCGACATACGTTGTGCGTTCGACTTGGATGAAACAAGGAAGTATCACTGTACCGAACCAGTTAGCGCCGCTGCCGCATGCCTAGCAGTCAGGCAGCGAGAACAAATCGGTTGTGAAGAATCATTGCTTCAGATAAGGAGTTAGAGGTATACCAGTATTATATCAGTCGGTAAACGTATAGATCGTTGAACTCAGAAGAAAATGAGGAACTAAACATTCTTAAGGGTTCATTTTCCATAACTTTAGCACAGACTATCTATTCAACAGTTGAACACAAGCCTTTCCTTTAGTTATACAGCTTCTGCGGTTACTGTTGTATTCAATCTATCCCACTTGCCTACTAAAGTCATAGAACCATTTGGACATAGCCTAATTCGTGGCTTTCAGTTAAGGTTTTGACCACTACATATGTGGACAGTTTTCTAAAAGATATGATTGCGAAGCTATTCATTCAAAATAGGTAAGCGCATATTCCATCTTTAGATGTGGCTTTTAAAAATAAGGCATTCTGAATCGCCATGTTTTCCTAGTCATCTAAAGGGCTATGCTTGGGGTTACCCTACGTGATCGAATCAGACTTAAAGTTATCCCAGGTAACCGACATAGCCCGAAGAATTGCCAAACTGAAGTGGCAGTGGGTAGGGCAAATTGCTCGCAGAACAGATGGGCCAAAAGGTTCTGGCGTGGCGACCGCGAACCGGAAGACGTATCATTGGAAGGTCTCCCACAAGGTGGACCGATAATCTTGTGATGGCCGCCGAAATCCGCTGAATGCGGGAAGCACAGAACCGGTCGAAATGGCGGTGTTTGAGGTAGGCCTAAGTTCAGCAATTAACGTCTTTCGTCTGAAATAATAATGATAATGCTTGCCGAGGACTTTTCTCTAGATGTAGCAGGTAGATTCTTCGAACTTCTAAAACTTCCGTTAATCCACAACCTTTGCCTCTTCTAATTATAATACTCTAAAAAGTGTCAGGACGATATCACCTTCTGTGGGTTGACCTTGGGCCTTCTCGACCAATTTGTAAGAGGAAAATTACATCCATATTGAGGTCATATTTTATCTCGTCCAATGAATATTGTTTTATTAATAGGTTACTAGGCTAACTCAAACATTTTTCCTCGGTTTCAATAATATATCATTTGCTTCCTCATAAACCATAATATGTGATTTTAAAACAGTTACGTAACAGGAATAACTTGCTGGGATTTCATCCACTATAATAGTGTTTTCTCCAATCTGATTTCTGATAGATCTGCTAGGCTGGAGTGGAAATGAGCGGGTTATGCAGTAGAATATATCGGGTCAGATAGGCTAGAGTCTTTATACAGTGGGTGCAAGAGGTGTCGTCGCCGAGAGAGTGCTAAGGTGAGGTCGAGGTTCGCCATCAGGTCAACCTTCCTTAGAAAGCCTCTAATTACGTAGTAAGTACTCATAAACGCCCTCTAAGTCATCTGACTTAAGGCGTTTATGGGAGATCGGCCGCAAAAGGCAACCCACAGAGTAGAGTGAAAACCTGTTGCCGAGCAGTGGGACAGTAAAGATAGAAAAAAAAAACCTTCATCGTAAAGTCGATATTTCATATCAAGAACCTACAATCTTCAGATAATATCTTTTACAATATGTGTAGGCAATACTTCTTCAACGATTACTTATCACATTGCAAAACAAAACGTGGAAACCCGTAAATACCACCTCATTCAGTTCCTGAACTTTAATAATGGACCGTTTACAGCAATGAATGAACTAGAGAGTGATTATAGAATACCACTATTGTGGGCCTCTATACTCTATGATCATGGGAACACTGTCGCCGTTTCCATTTGTATGGTAACAGCACTAGTGATTGTGTGATAGAGATCGCAAGTTCTCAAGTCTTATGTGATTTACGCAATACGAACTGTGTAGTAAATAGTAGATTATTAACCAAGGGGATAAAGCAGTGTCTTCTGTCGCGGGTGACGATTTAAATCGCGAGCGTAACGAAGGAGTCGAGGTTTACTCCCGAGCGTAGCGAGGGTGTTAAAAACTTAAATCACGAGCGAAGCGAGGGATTTAAGACGAGTCCTGAGTGTAGCGAGGGATTTAAATTCACCCAAGACTAAGACAGCTTTATCACCGAGGAAAATACTCTACTTTTCGTACCATTTGCGAAAAAATTAACACAATAATAATATGAGATAAGCATTTATTAAAAATAATGACAATTAAAAACATTTTACAAAAAAAACAACCGACTTCCTTAAAAAAACACTACAAAGTCAAAAATAACTTTAATTTCGAAAGTCGGTGTCTTAGGCTCTGTATTTAAGATTTTTGCCACCGACTTCCGAAATTAAAGTTATTTTTGACTTTGTAGTGTTTTTTTAAGGAAGTCGGTTGTTTTTTTTGTAAAATGTTTTTATTTTTTGACTTTTTAGTTGTGGTAGATACTCCGCACTAATCTAAACGCGTTATTCGTTCATTTGTCGCGCAAATACGTAATGAAAATTTAAGACTTATATGGTTTTCACATGGACCCCATTGTCCAAATAGAACCAAATTAAAATGGGACCATTCGGGAAACACCAGCTTTCAAATAAAAAAAAAATCATCAAAATCGGTTCACCCAGTCACAAGTTATGAGGTAACAAACATACGGTATTCGTTCATTTGTCGCGCAAATACTTAATGGAAATTTAAGACTTATATGGTTTTCACATGGACCCCATTGTCCGAATGGAACCAAATTAAAATAGGACCATCCGGGAAACACCAGCTTTCAAATAAAAAAAAAATCATCAAAATCGGTTCACCCAGTCACAAGTTATGAGGTAACAAACATAAAAAAAAAAAAATAAAAAAAAAAAATACAGACGAATTGATAACCTCCTCCTTTTTTTGAAGTCGGTTAAAAAGTAAAAGTTAACATTCGAAACATTGGTCCAATTATTGATACATTATATTTTTTTGTCGGAAAAGCAAAGGCATCAAGCTCATACGGCCTCGTCGGTTTTCCTAAATTTTATTTAATAATCACATCTGCATAATAAATGCGTATTCCTTTTTCAAAAAGATGTATAATGCTTTATATACAAACTCAATGGTGTAAACACAGATGTAATTCAGTATAAATTTCGGTAAGTATTCCAAATTTAAATCACATTCTCCCCCTAGAGGATGAATGAAATTCAGTACAATTTTCTTTCCCTGTTTTTAACAGATTCAAAATGCCTATTGTTATGTTAGCTTTTTGTGGCATAGAATGTCACTTTTTTGAGCAAGTGGTACGAAAAGTATATTTTTGTGCTCAAATACCAATACTGACTAATAAGTGTTAATTGAGGTTTTTAGCTACCTCACATGTCATTATCTGCCTAGCCTTTTACCAACTATGTTGGGGTCAGCTGCTAGCCTAACTGGATGCAGCAGTATACCAGTATTTTACATGGAGCCATTGTCTATCAGACCTAGACAACCCAGTTACTGCGTAATACGAAACCCCTTGGTAAGACCCTTTGTCAGACTTTCTGAGGCACGGAGGAGTTGTATGTAAATATGGTCCCATCCTCGGACCAACCACGGCGATCTGATCGATCGCCCAGTTTGTCCGTTATTACTTACGGCTGATTTACGCAATACAAACCATGTGGTAAATAAATACGTTTTCCTCCTCAAGTGCTAATTAATACTAACCACATAGTGTCAATTGAGATATTTATTTACCTGCTAAACAGAATAAACCAAATACATTTTTTCTAATCGCGGAGTGAAGTAAGTATTACATGGTCTACTGCCCGAAGGTCATTGATCTTTGTAGAACAGAAATGGTCATTTTATCATACCAACTGCGTAGCATAGTGAATAGTCCCGGGAAATCCCGGAACCGAAAGTACCGGGAAATCCCGGAAATTTCCGTTGTTTTAGGAACCGGAATTTCCAAAACCAAATCCCGGTTCTTTCGGTACTTTCGGCAAAAGATACTTCGCGTTTAGAATTTTTCTAATTTTACTGCCTAAAATCCGGCCGCTGCACTGTTACTAAACTACCTAGCTACCACCTAACCTAGGTTATTGAGTGCCCCCATTGTAACTATAAGAATCAGACCAATGTGCAATGTAATATTGGTCTGAGCAAGTATTCCAAATTTTTATAATTTTATAGGTTGGGTATTTTTATTTATAGTATTGTAAGGATGAATATCTATATTTAAGTTTTGCAAAAATATTTCAGTTTAAAGTTATATTTTTATTTTATTTTTTTTCTTAAATGTATAATTAGAGTCAAGTTGATATAAAGAATTTGTCGATTGAAGTTGTTCCAAACGATTGTTGAATTATTATATAAGGTTAAAATAAAAAATAAAAAATTGTTAAGATTATCTAATCAATAAATATTGAGACTGATTAATGCTACGCTAAAACTCCATAGTTCCTTTTTTTGTCGATGTTACGTAAGTTTTAAATTATAATTTGGTTATGCAGAATTGCAATAAGAGTCATGTTAATGTGTTTGGTAAAGTAAAGATGTTTAATAAATGTTTCTGTTATATAGTATGTAGGATTAGGTATAAAAATCATTTAATGTTAAAAAATGTTGCTGGCATAATATGCGTAATTACCAGTAAAATTATAATAAACTAGCTTTTGCCAGCGGCTTCGCCCGCGTGGAGGTCGGAAATTATCCCGCGGGAACATACTACCGGGATAAAAAGTAGCCTATGTCCTTTCTCAGGCTCTAAACTATCTGTATACCAAATTTCATTTAAATCGGTTCAGTAGTTTTAGCAGGAAAGCGAGACAGACAGACAGACAGACAGACAGACAGACAGAGTTACTTTCGCATTTATAATATTAGTATGGATAAGACTGATTTAGTGTCTACAATACAAGAAATAAAACGTTTTATTTGATTTGATTAAAATGTTTTTTTTTGCCCTGTCATTTCGTCTTTTTTTTACTTTCTCCGTTTCAACACTTTCAACTCTCTTACAAAGACTTATTAAAGTATCAAAAGTATCGATAGTACCGGGAATCCCGGTTCTTAAGCCAGAAGGTCCCAAAAATCCCGGTTCTTTAAAACAGCACCGGTTCTGCATTCTCTAGTAGCATCCATTGGTGTAGATGACAAGCATAATAGACTTTCAAAAAGTTCTAAAACTAAACTAAAAGATAAATCTGACAACAAATGCAAACAAAAAGCTGCATAATAATTCTTTAATCACACAAGATTCTTCAACACAACATTCTTCATAAGTCAAGGACATCAAAAACAAACAATTTATTTCTTACAGAATTCGCCGAAAAAAGCCGTTTTACGCATCAAACTCTCGTCAAGTCAGTACTGGGGGGCCCGTTAGGTATCTGTAGTACAATTTACATCCGATCGTCCGTCCATCCGGCCGTCTCGGTCAATGTACTCGATTGTCACGGAACAGAACGCAGGAAGCATAGACAATATTTAGGGGAGAGGGGAAGACGTAAGTACTTTTTTTTGACAGTGACATTCAAGGCTGAATAAAGGCATATATCATTGCTTTTTTTTACTTTTCGTCCATATGCATACAAACAAAATGAAGACTATTCTATGCCTTTTAAAAATGGATGCCCTTACATGGTAGTGTTAGATGGATTTCATATGCTAAGCAGCTCTGAAATAGGATGGTCGTGTCGATTATTTTGAATTATGTGTTTTTAATTTATTGTGGGCTTCCGACATTCCGGCTACATCGGAAGTATTGACCATAGTTTTGCTTTAGACTTCTTTTGGAGTCGATGCCAAAAGTAAAAATATTTGTTAGGCGTCGGGCCCAGTATGTAGCTAAGTAGTTGCTTTAAACTGTAATAAGTATTTTAAGTACTCATTCAATTTAAAAGTTAGTTGCTGTTTTTAGTGATTCTACTTTATCGTGGTGTTTTTAGCCAACCCCTAATTTAGTTTAGGTGGGAAGGGAATTTAATTTAAGTATATTCTATTTCATAAACGGTGTGAAAAGAAGACTTAAAAGTGGCTAAAATGGCCGCCTAAAGACAGAAATACCCTTGGACATACGAATACCGTAACAATGTAAACGTAAACAACCTTTAGTAAATAAACAGATATAAAAACAAACCCCTTTGTTTTTATATCTTTGTCTTTGTTTTTTGTGTGGTAGTTGCGTAGCACACTAACAGTACGAATAACTGTCACTTTGACATTTGAATAACATTAATTACGTTATTTACGTTGTTGAGCAGACCAATTTTTTGAACATATCATCATCGTCATCATTTCAACCATAAGACGTCCACTGCTGGACACAGACCTCTCCCAATTTGGGGAGCTTTGCCACAAATCAACATCGTCACATTAGGTAGGCGGGTTGGCGATCGCAGTATGGTGGTGAAATGCATAGAGAACGCTATTGCCCGTTCTCTATCTAGTAAGTCCCGTAGTCGCCTTTTACGTCACCCACGGGAAGAAATGGAATAATGAATAGTCTTTACGTCCGGTACCAGAATGAGCGGCGGCCGTTGTTGAACAAATGAAGCAATACCCTTCAAAATGTTTTGATGATTTTAATTCTGTAAATATATAAGGTGTATCTGGGGAGATTCGTCTCAACTGCCCCAGCGCCACCGCAAGCGGCCCGCTCGAGTGCTAAACACAACATTTTGACTGCGTTGTTTCGGCATCAAAACATAAATAAAAAAATATCAACCATATACATTCTGAAGCGTCTTTACCTCAGCTTTCGAATGGTATTATTTATTTCCATGATTTTTCTTTACATAACCTCGAAAAATGTAAATTAAAATTGAAAACGTGTTTTCGACATGATCTTCAATTTTCTAATTTTTTTGGACCACACAGATCGAAAGATCAGGTGCTTTTACTTCGATATAGATTATAAAAAAATAGGTGTTTTTCGTTTTTTGTGAATAATTAAATGCGAAGCTAAACGATATTCGCACGCCGCGCGCGCCAGCCGGGAGTACCGACGCTGCCGCACGCGTCGGCTGTCGGTCTTTCTGACTTCCTGAATAACAAAAATAATTAGAAAATTTGACGGGCTGTAAATAAAATTAGTTTTTTAGTAAGATTGTGACTTGATCGAAAGATTTTTTGGTTACGTTTTTCGCGTTCTTTCGTAATCGTAAGTGATTCAATTTTACATTGGATACAAATCATCGCATCTTTCTTTCGGTATTATCGAAAAAGCATCTTGCAGGAATTGTGGACATTTGACAAGACCTTTGTTTACAAAATGATTATCTTTTATCAAAGGGTTACAGCATCGTGATTGAATCGAATTAATGTTTTAGCTCACTGTAATGACCACACAAAAAAAACTTAATTATTACCTGCAGGACTCGAAGAAACAACTTAATTAATAATAAGTCTGTCTGTATTGTATATCTGAATTTTAAAGTCAAAAGTTCGCTTTGTGGCATGAACAGTTCAGACAGTAATGGTAACTAATGATATCATCGAGCGAATTTTATCTGACAAGTACAAACACAAAGTTGGGTTATGCACATTATTTACAATTTGACCATTCGTTTTGCAGAAGACAGAAAGACCGACAGCCGACGCGTGCGGCGGCGTCGTCGGTACTCCCGGCTGCCGCGCGCGGCGTGTGAATATCGTTTCGCTTCGCATTTAATTATTCGCAAAAAACGAAAAACACCTATTTTTTTATAATCTATATCGAAGTAAAAACACCTGATCTTTCGATCTATGTGGTCCAAAAAAATGAGAAAATTGAAGATCATGCCGAAAACACGTTTTCAATTTTAATTTACATTTTTCGAGGTTATGTAAAGAAAAATCATGAAAATAAATAATACCATTCGAAAGCTGAGGTAAAGACGCTTCAGAATGTATATGGTTGATATTTTTTTATTTATGTTTTGATGCCGAAACAACGCAGTCAAAATGTTGTGTTTAGCACTCGAGCGGGCCGCTTGCGGTGGCGCTGGGGCAGTTGAGACGAATCTCCCCATCTATTCATACACGAAATATTTTAAGAGGTACACCTGTAGGTGGTGAAGAAGCTACAGCAACGAAATTTTTTTTTTCTAATTTTTTTTTTTTTTAATTTAACATTTATAAATTATTTGACGCACATGAGAAATATTGGCTCCTTCATATTTTTTATGGCCCGAGACACCACGGCCATGCTCGTGCCGTCCGGTCGCCGCGCTCGCAGTGTCAGGCGGGCCATTCATAGAATTTGGAGTAAAGGTTTTATGCAAAACGTCTCAAGCAGTTTTAAAATTATAATAATAATTACGAAAATTCAAAAACGCTTAGATAAAAATTTTCTTTTTGCTTCTATATAGCTTCTTTACCACCTACAGGTGAACCTCTTAAAATATTTCGTGTATGAATAGATACACCTTATATACTTGGTATAGTCGCAACTCTTCAGCCTGACAGTGATAATCAAATTGCAAAAGGTTAAAAAAAAAAAATTTCGCGGACTACCTTGGATCTTCCTTCTAAACACAAGATGTATTTTAAGAAATACAGTTACTAGACTAAACTAAGGTGTTCATAAAGTATAAAATTGTTCACCAGTAGGTACTAAATGTTGTACAGTTATCTATAAAGGAGGATTTATTATGCGCAACAATAATTTACGACTGTGTTTTATAAGTAAGTTCGCATGTTCATAATTGACTATAAAAGAACAGTTTGTACGCATGTAAATTGTTACAAAATTTGCCTAGTATTTTTTGTTCTATCTTAGAATATCTCAATCTGATATTTTATTTTAGTTTTATTTTTATGTTTTGTCCCTGCAGCACAAAGTTTACCTCTTTATAATAATAGTATTGATATACTTTGCCCACGATTTCGTATGCGCGTAATTTCTGATTACAACATAACATGATGAGGGTCTTATAGGTATATCCTATGACCCCCTTTTGACTTCATAAATTTTACCTCTTTATAATATTAAGTACTAGCTTTTACCATAGGCTTCACCCGCGTATTATACATATAAACCCTCCTCTCGAATGACTGTCTATTAATGAAAACCGCATTAAAATCCGTTGCGGATTAAAAAAATTCGAAGCGTACAAATACGAAATACGACTTTGTTTTATACTATGTACAGAAGAAACCTAGATTCAGAACGTCTGCTCCGTCCCTTGTCCAATTAATTCTCAAGAAAAACTGATCCGACTGTAGACTTTTCTAAAGTCTTCAGTTAAAACATTTTCCAAGGATCAATACTCCCCGTATTGCTCCTTCCAACTACAGCAGCGCCAGTCTGAAAGTAATGTTATGCAGTTTTCCTGAATAATATTAAATATGCAGCTTTTACGTCAATGTGTAAGTAGGTGAGCAGAAGTTATGATAATATTCTCTTGCATAGATGATAACAAAGGAAACCAGGACCTGTAGGGTAATTGCGTAAAATGTCATTATTATTTGTCAAGTATGTTCTAATTATGATCTAGCAAGTAGAGTAATTTATACGGCCTACCCAAAAGTCCTTTCTTTGGTATTGTTCGTCGAATCGTTGAGCTTCTCAAGTTCTAAGTTGAGCTGCACGATTACTGACAAATGTGTGCACTGACTGGACCGGTCCACTTAATCTGTGTGGTTCTTTCCTCTAAAGATCATTTCAGACAGCCATCTACTTGGTCTTATAATGTGACCAAGATTATGTCTGGACTTTAAAAGAGACTGTGACTTCTGAGTTTGATTCGGCCTTTCTTCTCAGAGTAGTCAGATAGGAAACGCCGACCTCATCTGGCTCAAAAAAATATTACTGACTTGTAAAACTGATTGTACATACCTACTTACAGAAATAAAATCATTTATCATGCTAACAGTAGAAATGGCGTCCATTTTGACAGTTCAACAAAATACATTGCGTTATAGGTACACCTACGTTGTTGAGCGGATAAATTTTTCGAACATTTATGATGCAATGGAAAAGAATGTCCTCCAAAATGAATCAGATTCTGAATAATTGTGTTACGCAATTAGGGTGCTCTTTATACTATGTAGATTTACTTGGCACATTCGTGTATAATTGAGAGATTTGACGGTAACTTAAATTTCAGATTTCTTGACGGCATGTTGGTGGCTTCATTTCTGGCATTTCGTTTTGTGTTTGGATTTCACTTAAGAAATAATCTTTATCTTCTTATTCATGATAATTCATAACTATCCCGCCCTCATCCCAATTTATTTGGGGTGGGCGCAAATGCTGAGTCCATACTTCTCTATTAGTCGTCATCTCGGTAATCGATAAACGATAGACGGACTGTGTGAAAGAAAGGGGGGTCCCTTTCTTTCACACAGTCCGTCTATCGTTTCTTTGGTCTTCGCCTACTATTATAGCCATCCACATTCGTACCCAAATCTTTCCAAACAACATTTTCCTCATTCCTGCGCATCACAAGCCCATACCTTCTTTTTATATTTACGAATTTATTACTTTTGCGCTCGGTGCCAGTTTAAAAAAAAAAACAAAAGAATCTTCAGAGACGAAAATAAGCCATAAAAACAAAACAAAACTATTTTTTTCTCTGAATCATCGCACATTCCAAATTCAAATAATAAACAAATGCTAATCAACATCAAAGTGACCGGGTGACCCAAGTCGGATATGGTCGGATATTTCCGTAGAATGTCGGGTAATATTTCTCAACGCACATTGGATAGTAGTGAATGCTATTTCAAGACTAGAAGGTCAATGTCTGCGGTTTACGACCACATGTATACAGTATTGTAAAGAATAATTATGAATGAGGACATAGAGGCAGCGGGGATGTGAGAAGCGAACATTAGTAGACTAAAGAAGAAAGGTTAGATTTCAACTGTTCTAAAATCAATTTCGTGCTAATTTTAAGATAAGACATACAACATAGTCGTAATTCGAAAGGGAAAGAAATGAAGGTGTTTGTACAAACCTACTTACAGAAATAAAATAATTTATCATTTATAAGGGCGGATTTCCGAAAGAACAAGTAAACGAAATAGTATGAAACAAAATAATATGAAAATGGGATTAGGATTCGCCAAATACCTGTCAATTAAACATGCGCCTATGTTAACGGGCCTAACTGTGGTAATTTTAAACTTATCATTATCTGCCCCTTCACAACCATGTTCAGGTCGGCTTCCAGTCTTAACCGAAACGCAACTGAATACCAGTTACTTTAGTCTCTACACTTAAAACAAAAACGCATGGATATTTACAACTTTGGCCCATGTAAGAAAACAACATTGCATTTTGTGTCTGAAGTGAACATTTTACCGAATTACAGCGTGCAAGAGGGGAGAATTTACGAAGTATTGGGGTGTAAATAATTCAAGTCAAGTACTCTCCAAGAAAAGCCCAAGTTTGGATTACTCGGAACCCTTCTGGAGGGGAGTTTCCACATACCTACCACAGGCTGTATCAAGAGTTGTAAAACAAAGGGTTTAAGCGAATCTTGCTACTCGCCGATTGACCGATTTTGATATCAGCAATCAAACATAAAAAAGACAAGGAGTTTAACAGATTTTTTAGCTCGACGAGTTAACTCTTATGCCAAAACTATAGTGTCCCATAAAAAATTTCACTTCAAAATAAAACGATTTTGGAGTCACGTTTTAAGCAAGAAATTGCTTGTAGTAGGATAGTCCACAAGCGCAACTACTATGTAGCATTTTCCAACAATAAACAAATGGTGGAGACAATAAACATTCTAGTTGCCATTTGATGAACGCCGCAGAAAAGATGAGCTTCCGTTGATGTTCATATTATTTCAGTGTTCTTTATTATAAACTTGAGTATTTTGAGCAATCTAATGCAAAGATCGTCTTTAGTGGGCAGAAAAGCCTCGATATTCATTGTTCTGCAACTGAAAATAAATGAGATGACGGTCGCTGCTTTAGTTTCCTGAGAAAACGGTGTACTGTCACGAAATAACAGCTGTCTACGAATACACAGACTTTTTAGACACCTTAATGTCAAATACTGGTTTAAATTATAGCATTTTCATGACAGTCGTTTTAATATGACTTCAGATTACGACTTTAAGGCTTCTTCAGACATGCGTAACGAGACATTTGTAAAACAATTTCGATGAAGTCTTCATAGAAATTGTTGTACAAGAGTCGCGTCGCGCCTGTTTGTGGGAGCATTTTACCTTCCCGCTGATTTCGTTGGCCGAAGTCAAAACGACGCTATACCTACACCCAATTTAGCAGCATGATTCACAAATGTTATAATAACTACCTACGTTAATCGCGGAAACTGTATTTAGAACGGGCTATTCAGAAAGTACGCGGCTTCATTTGTGCGAAATTTCGTTTGTTTAGTGCGAAAACACTGTTATAGCGAACATCGGTGTTATTTTGATTGAGGAATTTGTTTTTTTTTATGTATGATTTCTTGTATTTTACTTAACACATATAAACTATATTTTTAATTATTGGAATATCTTTACATAGTACGAGTATAAAACAAAGTCACTTCCCGCGTTTGCAGGCTTAGATCTTTAAAACTGCGCAATGGATTTTAATGCGGTTTTCATCAATAGACAGAGTGATTCAAGATGAAGTTTTATACGTATAATGCATTCAGGATGTTGTTGCGACTGCCCCGTTTCTGCAGCGCTTCGGAAATGTTTGCTGAGACCCACACAGATGGCTTTCATGCTATAATCCGTAAAAAAACCGCGTCGCTGCTGAGCAGAGTGCGGGGTAGTCGCAACTATATCCTGAGAGCTGTGGCGGAGAGCTATACTCCAAATATTCGGAATTTTATCCGGAGGTTGATCAGGTAGGAAACATGTTTTCTTGCCTGCTCATCGTCTGCGTGGAGTGTGCATCAATGTATTTTATTTTATTTTATACCTACCTTTAACTACTACTAACACTAGAATATAAGTTGTTTTTGTAATACTAACATAATATGGATCCCTGTTATCTGTAATAAATGAATTTTAATTTAATTTAATTTAATAATACGCGGGCGAAGCCATTGGTAAAGGCTAGTAAATTATAACACATATAAAATATAAAAAATAGTATCGCACCGGAATATGGTCCAAGCTCCGGTGGTCAGAGCTGCTGAGAGAGGAACCACCTAAAGGCTCCTAAAGACACACAGTGCCGGCGGCAGGGCCGCCGGGCAAGCCGCCGGCCAAGCCGCCGTGCACCCGGCGGCATTCAAAGCTGCCGGGGCGGCTTTTATTGCCGGTGGCATAGCCGCTCGGCGTGAACCCGGCGGCATTGCCGCCGGCACTGTGTTGTAGTAGCCTTAACAATGCGAGCCGTGTCCAGGAGTACTTCTTTCTGAATCCCTAGAACCAGGTGCCGAACAAGAGCCTTCTCAGGTGTTGGTCGGGGTTCTTGGCTATCAAGCCATTGGCTGTTATGACTATCGGCACAATTATCTATTATATTAATACGTGAAGCAAAAACTGTATACGCCCTTTTTACGAAAATTACGCGGACGGAGGAGTATGACATTGGGTATAGTTAAAGCGTATATGGAGAAGAAGTACAGAAAGATAATATTTTTATAGTATAATGCAATAGAGATACATTAGGTTTTAAATTAATTATAGTCAAATTTCATCCATTAGTTAACATAACAATAGAAAGTAAATTTGGACTTACGCCAACACAAAAGATTTTATTTCAATCATTTGTTGCTTCATTGTGATTTCATTTGCATTGTCTTATTTCTTTGTTGAAAACTGTTTATTATCTTCTAAACAGATTTCATAAACAAAGATTTATTATAAGATAGTCTATAAAGTAACAAACACCGATGACGGAAGTTTAAACAAATGTGTTTATAGTATCAGAAATGTAGACACTTCATAGACTCGAACGATAAAAGGAAGTCTACTCGTTTAATATCCGGAGTTTATGGAATTCGTGTTGTAATTTCCTTTTCATATTAATATCTTACAGTAGCTGTTTTTGCTCGTGAGGTGGATTTTCCAAAAAAAAAAGCTTTTGTATAAACCTTGTCCTGACAAGTGCGAACAGCCAATCGGTGGATCCGTTCTTAAGTGATGATCTTTCATACGGCATCATCATTATCTGCCTAGCCTTTTCGTCTGTTGGAGTCGGCTTCCAGTCATTTCCGGCATTTTACATAGAACGACTGTCTTTCTGTCCTCCATAACCTTTCTTGGTTTATCAGACTTTCGGGCTTCTGACAACCCGAGACGACTGTCAAAAGTTTACGAATGACAGCCGGGATCAACGGCTTATCGTGCTTTCCGACGTACTTTCCAATTGCAAGTATCTTTCATAATGCAGAAATTGGCAATTTTAATTTATATAGATACAAAGGAGTTAATATATTTCGTATTTAAAACTACGGAATCATTAACCTACAACTTAGCAGTATATAAGTACATATTATGAAACAGAACCACAAGTTGGATGAAAGATTGGTATGTTCTTATAAGCAATAACCCTAAACTTATAATAGACATAGGTACTTCCAAATAATAATTCTCAAAAGCGGTCATTTAAATAAGAATCTACTAATATTGTTCCGTCCCGTTTGACTTGTTTAATCTGTGCGTCTAACGGAGCGTACCTAACGGAGTGACATCTGTCATTTGTCAGTTTGACACTTTCTCGCTTTGGTTTTGTCTTGGAAAAAGGGAGCATCGTCGCCGTTTTGGATTCCGCGACCTGTTGTAAATTAATCCCTTTAAATCGATCCGTTTGTGACAATTTGTCGTGATCCAATTGTTTGTTTGAGTAACTAACCCCTTTTGACGATATAATACGGGTTCAGTTTGGAAATTAGTTTGATGTGTTAGTGATACCATTGGAGACCGCATGCTGTGAATACCTCCAGCCTTATGGGGCGGCCTTGTATCCTGAGAATACCTTCTTACAACGTCACTACACAATACAATATACACTCATTTACATACATAAATCCAGGTAGGCTCCAGAAGCAGTTTCCTTCTACCATCAGGTGAGTCTTTTGAATATTGTACTAATCAGCTCCGCGCACGGCGGACAGTTCGCTAAGCCACTCTTGACCCAGGGCCCATCATCGCGCTTCCACATAACTATTAAATCTTATGGCCGGGCCCTGGCCTGGCGTCGAACAAATATTCACCGAGAAAAATCTTAAGCTCCATGAAATCTCAAAGACTGCAGCAGACGGAATAAACACACAGAAAAATGCAATATCGAAGACATGAAAGGCATGACAAAGTAATAACGGACGGCATCTAGCGAGAGCTGACTTTATTACTAGGTCATCCAACTTCATAAATATGTAGGCTAGTAGGTACCAATAAAATGAACAATAGTACTACGAGAACCACATGATCAATTGATGTCAATAATAGTTTGAAAGATCATTCACGGCTCAATTGTGGCATCAAATTGTTAGGTCACGCGTTTCTCGTCATCCAATTTTCTGACAAAGAAAAGGTGACTAATGTGTCAATGGACACAGCAATGACTAGGTTTGGCCTTTGGTCCTTAAACTAGGCTATGCGATGCTTAAGGACATGAATTAACTAAATTACATTAAGTGCAGTTAGCCCGGATATCGGGTTAGACGTAAAGATGGAGTTTCTTGCCGTCTGTTCTCCATAGGCATCAACAAATTGGAACAGTGCACCTAGTTTCTGATCTTTCATAGTACCCACGTAGGTTTATGTGAAACTAGTTTTTGCCCGCGGCTTCGCCCGCGTGGATGTCGGAAATTAACGCAGGTATTTTTCTAAAATAAAAGATTTTTTCTAAAATAAAAGTAGCCTAAGTTACTCCTTATTACATCAGCTACCTGCCAATAAAAGTCCCGTCAAAATCGGTCCAGCCATTTCAGAGATTAGCCGGAATAAATAGACAGACAGACAAAAGTTAAAAAAATGATTTTTTGGTGTAAGTACCGTATTTACTTTCATATGCATTTAGTGAAAAGCTGTTAATTTGAAATTACAAACAGACACTTCAGTTTTATTTATTTGTATAGATTGTATAGATAAAAAATATTTTGACTTTATTATTTTGATTTGTTTTGATGGTCGATAAGGATTTTGTCCAAATGGTGATCAAGGTCAGGTCCGAAAGTGGGTGAACTTAGCTGGTGGCACCGCAAGTTTTGCGGGAAAAACCTTATTGAGAGACATACGGAATCGTGGAGAGTAGCAGAAAGGAAAAGATGAGTATACTATACCTAGCAGAGGGTGACTTCGGGTTGAAATAAAAATGAAGAATCCAGATGGAATTGAAGAAAGCTTTTCATCAAATTCCCGTTCGATAGTTATTTAATCGATGAATCCATTATGTTATCATTTCAATTTTGCACTCAACCATTAAGTATAATATCCACCTTAGTAGTTATAGCTGTGGTTATAAGTATATTTGCATTCAAACGATCACACATCACTTGATCGATTGCCACAAATTGCTTACAGATGCGCATAACTAATGTTCGATAGCAATTTGCTATTAGAAATCGTTTTATCAAATGGGTCTTAAAGAGCTTTTCTAAATAAACGATGTCTCACGTTCTTGCCAAGAGAGATTTTGCTCAAGTAAACGGTAATGGCTGTTGAAGACGAAATAATGTTTATAAGTCGAATTTTGGGAGTTTTCATTACAATTTCTCTCCTATATTCCGTTCATTCAGTTCTCCCAGAGTCCCAGTATTCCCGCTGTTATTAAAATAGCCTATCTAATAGACTCGTTATAAACACAGCCCGGGATACCGGCAGGTTAGTAGAACAACGAACGTTTACACGAAACGGTAGCATCAAATAGAGAGGTAATTAACATCATCCTGTGTTATTAGCAAAATTGAGCTGTTTTCCATTTTGAACAAAGTTTTTTGTCCCACTTCGTTAAAGATGGCTTATTTTGAGATCACGTATCGTCATATTTTTATAGAAGGTATTGTACAAACTTAAAAATTTTGATCGAGCTCAAAAACTCTTCTCAAAATTTCGGATAGGCATAGCAACGGAAACAGTCTAGAACAAGCTTTATTTTCTCCATTCTTTTCACGCTAGCTACTTTGTTAGCATCCTTATAGATGAACAAACAGCCAGCCTAGAATACCTAATGAGAAAACTCGTCAACCGACAAAACGAGCAGAGAAAAGGACCACAGGCATAATGACAGTGAATGTTTTAGCGTCGAGCGACGTAACTGCACGTAATGAAAGGTATGTAAGTGACGCAAACGCAATGCCAGTCTTGCAAATATTACCAATAGTGTTGGCAATACTCAAAGTCACGTAGTACTTAGCAGTAACCAGTCTTCGAGGGTTAAAGATCACAGTTTCGCTTTGTTAGGAACAGGTGGTAACCAGATACTACCACAGTCGGTTAATGCGAGCATTTTGCAGAGCAATTTTGGATACATTCATGCTTTCTTGACATTATTTGCTCCTGTCTTCTATAAGGGATCAAGCATAGAAAATGCACTGTGGCAATACTTAAAAGACACATTCCCAAATAGCTTCAGTTAAGAAAGAAAACTTCATGAGTGTAGTGATTAAAGTTTTTATAGCGCAAGAACTCCGCTATGCTATAAATTTTAAAGTATTTTCGGTGTGCTTATTTTTACTTACAATAAACCGAGTTTTATTACGGAGAGTAATTCTGCAAAATAGGGTAATAAACTTAATTTTAGATTTCCAGCCGTCTGCTACAGCAATTAGGCCTTTTAGATCGGTATATTTTTCATGATTGCCTGTGCCTGAAGTATTTTATCTTGTTCATCATAACTGTTCCAACTCGCACACTGTTGGAATGTCTTGCAAGCGACTTTCTATCTACAAAGATAAGTAATAATGATCACCACAAAAGCAAAAGTCGGAATCTACTTCATCACTACCTTTTTTCTAGCAGTCAAGATTAGAAGTAAATTGTTAGATTTTGGGCAGAAAAGAAACTCTTTTTGTTAGACAAAAGATAGGCTAAATGAATTTAGCCGTCCAAGAACTCCAAATAACACTAATGACTTTAGAATATACAGCCGACTGTCCCACAAAAAGAACACTGTAGGAAACGAGCTTACAAGCCTCGGAAAAGCCGGAAGAAAGCGAACAGAACAAACCTTTTAATACCCTCTGTCGCACAAAGGGGTAAAGCACACAGTGTAACAAAGAGATGCACTGGAAGTGGGTCAATTAGACAGCTGAACAACGCTTCCACACGCTAAAACAACCCACCTATGTATTATAGAGCGAGCTAGAGCTAACGTGTGTTTTGCAAGCTCTGTGATATTTGTTGTCATTGGAATTACATTGTGGACTTTGGCATGCCATGTGTGGGGTAATAATCTACATTATGGAGGTGAATAACCTAAGCGTTGACAAAATTGTGCAGAAAATTAAAGTTAAAAAAACGAACGATTAAGTTAGACATTGTATTTATTGAACATTAAATTTTGAAATAATTTTCACCTTTTATATCATAAACAAAAGCCGATGATAAATAAGAAATTCGTCCCCGAGTAATGCGAGAGAATGGACGAGAGATGACAGCAAGGTTTTCTGATCCAAATCTTTTCTGATCTTGGAGTGCCTTTTTTAAATGATGAAGTTATAAATTCCGATAGATAGCCGATAAGCCTAATACGCTCAATAATCGACTTATAATATTGTTATGTACCCATCAAGGTTAATTCAAACCAAGGCAAGTAACAACTTATTATCAAAAAAAGTTGCAGACTTCGCAACGTAATTCGCCAAATGCACCAAAAGCAATTTAAGTTAAATTTACCTAGACTTCACGGTTTAATAATACGGCTGAACTTTTTGCAGATCGTAATCAGATGTTTTAAGCGTCTAGACTGAAAGGCAGACTCATTTACATAAAATTGGGGTTCGTAGCAACGGTACCAACTATACTATGAAGGCAGATACGCCTACCTGTATGTAGATTTGAAGCACGCTGCTGAATATCAAATACGACCTCTTTTAACAAACACTGGGCTGTATCAGGGATTATATCATGTGCATAATTTCGCATTACTGTATTAGTAATCGGAACATGAAACAATGCACATCTTCCTAGAACTTAACTAAATAAAATCGTTTTACCGTGTCTTTGGAATTATGTCAGGCCTTAGATACTGTCACTTAGTAACGAAATCTTCACTTTTAAGTCCTTGGACTTAGGACCCTTTTAAACGCTAAAATAAGGGTATTTTTATTTTTTTTTTGCTTCTCGTGGATTTTCATGATAAGTACCGATTGCGTAAGGTATTTTTTCTTCTGATTTGCCGTATGGTGGATGTATAGTGGATGAAACCATTACATGTGTAGCTGGAATTGTCCAACGCCATTGCAGAGGACCCAAGCGTAAATGACGGGACGAAATTGACGCATAAAGCCGAGATTGGTCTATACTGGCTGGTCTATTGGGCGAATTGAAAAGACAAAGGGAGGCTTTGGCCTTGTACTGTGACAACATAGTCTGATTATTTATTTAAAATCGGTAAAAAAAAAAAGGATTTGTGAAAGATGATATGGATAGAAAGAGGATGGCTACCGAGATGACTAATAGAGAAGTATTATAGATATGTTGTGCCGACCCCAAACAAATTGACAGGAGAATGACAATTTAAAATCAAGTATAAAACAGTCCTTTTTCTTTCTCCAAGAGATATCCGATCTTTCTCGTAAACAAACTAACTTCTCCAGCCAGTTACACATACTCACAATGAGCACGAGTACATTCACAAAGCGCTGCGATCCCAATGTCAACCGGTACATGTGCATTGCACATTGCGGACCGGATGACGTCATTATGCGCCAGTGCCATGTTATGCACCAACTAGTACCTAAGCTAAGTGGACCACTAATGTGGGATGTTGTGTTGTGGGTTAGGGTTTGCACTTCCGTAAACGGTACTTGGGATTTCGTGATGGTGGTGCTGATCCATACGTTTTGTGAATGCGCGCTGTCAGTTGGGGCTCGTAATTTCTTAGGTGTCACGGCATATTGTTATTTTTATTTTGCCCTCTTGTACCTTGCTGTCTTATATTTTGCTCTGGACTTGTTTTAACGTGCATGGCTCGTTACAATGTTCTCGCATGTGTATTTATAGGTCAAACATGAATGATGTTGCCTAACTTTGTAATCATATATTTTGATTTAAAAGAGTGTCCATAGAGTTTCTTGCTTTCTTCTCTGAGAATTAAATGTTATCAGTTTAAGTAATTGAAATAAATGTTTTGAGTTTGAGTTTGACAGCATTCAGTGTGTTCTTGGTAGTAGAAAAGCGCAGAGAATTACCTCTGCGCTTTTCCCCAATCAAACCAACAATCCACCATCAATCTGAAGCAATTTCACCTTTATTAGAAGGTGAAATTGCTTCAATGAGGGTTTTTTAAAACTAGGTGGCAGCACTTAGACGTCAGGCACCTGCCAAAAGTGTCAAAGCACTCATATTTTCTTTAACTGTGATGGTATACGAATGACTGACATCATCATATATTTTATATTCATCATCAAAATGAAAAGCTTCTTGTTAAAGCGACGCCAACTGCTGGTGTAAATTTTCATGAAACGCCTCATTGTCTTAGATTCCGTAACGTAGTGAAAGAAAAAATAAAACATTAGGTATTTTATGCTGCAGGTATCCATTTAATTACCTTTTCGGCAACTAATAACTACTTAGTCACAATAAGCCAATAACTAACTTAATTGTCAATCACGCTTCTGAAATCGTGACATTGTATTTATTATTCGACATTCAAGGTTGTACGGCAAGAGTAAAAAACCGGCCAAGTGCGAGTCGGACTCGCGCACCGAGGGTTCCGTACAAACCTGTAGGTACCCTGGTTTATGCATAAGGTTTACGTTTATGAAATTAAATGTTTTTTTTAATTTTTATATTTGAGTTGATTGAATTAAAGGTAAATTGCGGTTTACGATTTATTATGACGTATTTAAAAAAAACTACTTACTGGATCTCGTTCAAACCAATTTTCGGTGGAAGTTTATTTATATGGTTATGTACATCATATATTTTTTTTAGATTTATCATTCTCTTATTTTAGAAGTTACGGGGGGGGGGACACATTTTACCACTTTGGAAGTGTCTCTCGCGCAAACTATTCAGTTTAGAAAAAAATGATATTAGGAACCTCAATACCATTTTTGAAGACCTATTCATAGATACCCCACACGTATGGGTTTGATGATTTTTTTTTTTTTGAGTTTCAGTTCTAAGTATGGGGATCCCCAAAATTTATTGTTTTTTTTTCTATTTTAGTGTAAAAATCTTAATGCGGTTCACAGAATACATCTAATTACCAAGTGTCAACAGCATAGCTCTTATAGTTTCGGAGAAAAGTGGCTGTGACATACGGACGGACGGACAGACAGACAGACGGACAGACAGACAGACAGACAGACATGACGAATCTATAAGGGTTCCGTTTTTGCCATTTGGCAACGGAACCCTAAAAAGAAAGGCGCCGTCGGTCCAAAGATCCCCTCTCTCCCTTTATGAAGCAAAAATCTAGTTACGTTTGACAATATTCATAAATCTTCGCTTTATGGGGACATAAGGTAGAAGAGGGCAAAACGGAATAGTGGAGACAGTAATAATTCCGCGGTGGGAACCAAAAAAAATGGTAAACTTAGTAATTTATGGGTAAACTTGGAGAATCGCGAAAGTGAGATCAAAAGAGGGGAACTTTTTCTGAATTTATTAGGATCACTCAGAAATGCATCTTTTGACATTGAGTTATTGAACAAAAAGTACGAGCAAGAATATGTTTTATTTTAAAAAATAACTGTTTGTAACCTTTAATAAAACTCAAAGCATTAATTTCAAACTAGCTTTTGCCTGCGGCTTCACCCGCGTGGAAGTCGAAAGAACCCAACGGGAATGTATTACCTGGATCAAAAGTATCCTATGTTTTAAACCAGCGTATAAACTATCTATGTGCCAAATTTCATGCAAATCCATTTAGCCGTTTTTGTGTGATTGAGTAACAAACACCCAAACATCTAAACATACAAACTTTCACTAGAATACCTACATCAATTACAGGCACTTTTCAACCCTCAAAGGAAGGACCAGCCAGAAAGATGAAGCTAAATAGTTGACCATTCCAAAGCGTAGCAAGTTACTATGGACAAGAATCTCCACTTCAGTTTCTAAGTAGTAAAAATAAAAAAATAACAGCCGCGCCAAAGAAAGTTAACTAGCCATCAAAAGCATTATTGAATGACCAATTACTTTTTCACTTTCTATTTCTAGACGGTAAACATATTTCTTTCATAATACCTAAAGGCAAACCAAGATTGTGTCATAGATAAAATGTTTCTTTCACATTTGAGTTCAAGGACTACTACTAAAGTGGCATTTAAGCTTATGTTGGTGTTACGATAAAAGGTTTGGGTTGGTTTATAATAATAAGTAATAGTATTAGTTACTTATTGACGGGACTCGTTGCTAAGTATTATATAGCCGCATGGGTCGATCTAAAAAAGTATAGCTTGCCGGGGTTGGTCCGTGAATGGGTGACCATCTTTACGTACGAATACCCTCCATGTCTCGAAAAGCACGTTAAGCCGTTGGTTCCAGCTGTCTTTGACAGTTGTTACAGGTCGTCAAAAGCTAAAAAGTTTGACAACCAGCCTTCGATACCAACGGGTAACGTGTTACCCAGTTAATGGGTTGTGGTCAGATAGGCAGTCGCTCCATGTAAAATGCTGGTATCGTGAAACTCATGATGACAACGACGAAAGCAGGTCTCAGTACTTACCTAGTCAGTTTATGTTTTTTTTTTCCAAATACATTTAAGTTATTAGGTAGTTGGTACTTTAGTACGAGTTCAAATCTAAGTTGAGTCATCATTTGTTTACAAACATACGCCTACACTTTTTAGATAGAGCCCACGATCTTTGTAAGTTGTTTTATTTTAGTATTTAACATAATCAATCAGACTTAGTACCTACTTACTGTAACAGAATCAATACGTATATAATACACATACTACGCGAATAGAATTGACGATGGACGATGGCTTAAATCTTGCTGGAACGCACATATACACAAACCAAACAGCAATTTGTAACTTAATAATACATAACAGAACATCAGCCTGAAAAAGAAATGCGCGAAAATAATTATATAATTTTCTTCACGTCATCAAACATAGAAGTGTTGAAGCGTGTCAAGATCTTTTAATCTTTTAATAAAGCGCTTAAACACGTCTCAGTCAATGACGTCCGAACCAGACTATGTCAACAGCCGGGTATAAGGGGTCACAGCTAGGGTATAAAGGGTCACAGCTCAGCTGACAGTCGGCCGGGCGAGGTATCGATTCGTCTCCCCTGCCCCTGCTTGGCGCGTCCCTCTAAATTACGTTCACTCCTTCGGAACTCTTAAAAGAAATTTGAGGGTAAAGGTATATCGTATAATATTGTATTTCAGCCATACTGTTACTTTGGTGGTCTTATTGGTTTTCTGGTCGACGAGAAAAAAAATATGATATCGCGTTTCAACATGCATTGATTTATGATAAAACACACATCAAAAATTCTTTTGAATAAAAAATAAGTAGGTACCATTCCTATTGTTTATGTTTTCATAAGTAAGGAAATAGTTTGTTTGGTTCAAAAGATTATTTGTTTATATAACTTGTTAATAAAAGAGGTTCATTACTTTTTAACAGTGTCAATTTATTCCCAACCTACTCTTAACCTCACAAAAGTATATTTAAGAATTTTGTTACTGCCACAGTACATATGTGTTAACAATCAAATCCACATAAGTACATCATTAGGTTGCCTTCAATATTAATATTTGCGACATATTGCTAATTGATTGCCCTGACCACCATGCACCATAATAAACTAGTTTTTCCTTACTATTGATTTATTGCAATGAGTCACTCTAACTAAACATTTAAAAGGTAAAATAGCAAAAATAATTGTGGTCCAAAAAAAAAATCAATAGATAACTCAGGCCAGGTTATTTTTAACCAAGTTTGCATACCTATGTATCCATACTTATACATATTATAAATGCGAAAGTATCTTTTCTGTTAACTTTTAACGCCTAAATGGCAGAACAAATTTCGATGAAATTGGCACACAGATAGGCCATGTCCATTAGGTTAGGACATAGGACACTTTTTATCCTCGTAGTATGTTCCCAAGGGGTAATTTCTGCCCTAAATAGGGGGAGAAACTCGGATATAATTAGTATTTCTTTTTTAATCGTTTATTTTTGGTAAATGTAAAACAGTAGCAGATGAATTAACAATTTCTTCTTGAAATATTAGGACAGGTAAGGGCATATAATATCAAAGATTTGCTGCTAAATGACTGCCAAAATTAATAAACAATGTATAAAGGAATTGAGTTTAATGGCGCCATTTTATTTTTAGATGAAATATTGTTAGGGTTGATTAACTTTTCAGTGATCCTGAAACAGATAGGTTCATGGGACATCACATCAATGGGTACAAAGTAATATAATTACTTGGAAAGCACCTAAGCAAGATAGATGAGTCATTATTTTCTTGTCCTTATTGCAATTTATTTAAGGTTGCCAGAATATGATTTTCTTTTCCATACTTTGACTGTGATAAGTACAGAATGATTGCATTTGGTACACTAGTGTATTTGATTGTTTGTAAAATGGATAAGCTCAAAAGGAACTTATTTTAAAATTTCTTTCACCTTTGAATAGCTTCATTAATCCTGGAGTTACATGGGCTATAATTTTGATACATATGAAGTTGCAGGCAAAGTGCTAGATATTATTATGTTGATGTTAAGAAAGTACATTTTTCATAAATGGTTAATGTTGCAAAATGTAATAATATTTCATAGAGTTTCAACATGAACTTACACTCCCTCTGACAGAGAGGGGACCTGTGTCTCAGCAGTGGGTAAGTAATACATTTTATTTTATGGTTGGTTGGTTTTTTGGTATTGGACTAAACAAAGAGTAGTAATACAAAGAGTTTCAACATGAACTCGCACTCCTTCTCCCAGAAGAAAGCCTGTGTTCCAGGCTGATTAGGTTAGGGTTAGGGTTATAGGTGAAGACAAACTGTAGAAGGAGGTGGTATATTTTCTATGCTAGCACCAACATGATGAACTTAGGATGTTTAGCGGAACTGTATGTGGCTAATAATGTAGTTTTTTTTTACTTTCCCCTTATTGTCTCACAGCTCCAAAATCCTGCAAGGTAATAACTTAGTAGACCATATTAAAGTTAAATTCACATGCTGAATATTTAATTTAGAGTGAGATCATAAACTTTTGTTTAGAGATTTTTCTCTTTTAATTAAACTCAGTGTATTGTTGCTGTGTGCATAAATATTTCTTGTTTGTAAATACCTACATCAATGAGATACCTAACACACATTTTCCATGTTATTATACAAAAAATTAACAATTGCTTAGAGCAAGTATGTACTTATATTTATAATGCAGTATGGTAATAAATATTAAGATTTACTATTTAAACAAAAAAGGTTTGTTTTGAAGTTCTATGAAGATTAAAATAGAACAATACCCTTTATTATTTGCATTACAGAGTTTTTTTTTAAATCCTTTATTAAAAAGAACCTAGTTTTTAATAACTGATTACAATCTAGCCTATAACACTAATAAGCAATTTTAATCTAACTTATTTTTTTATGTGATAATTACTTTTAAATTTAGAATACCTAGTGATTATTGTACTTGACACAAGTCCGTTCCACTTTCTTAGAGTCAGTTATAATGATATTATAAACACTTTCTTCATGTGATAATAGAGATAAATGTAGAAAAAAAAAGAAGTAGGTAGGTAGTTTACTAAAAGAGCTCTTATTCTGCATTCTATAAAATGACTTAAAGATATTGTAACATTTTCAGCTAAATAAACTATGACTTTTTTCTATAATGAAATAGAAAAAAGTCATAGTTTAGCTGAAAATGTTACGATATCTTTAAGTCATTTAAAATAAAATGGAATAAGTTTTTTGTAACATAAAATCTGCCTATTTTATTGTGAACTATAGTAAAATAAATAAGTAGGTACACTAGGTACTTATGTAAATAATAAATCTTTCTTATTTTAATGCCAACCTTGAGATATTGATGTGTTGATTAATGACATGCCTAATATAATGTTTAAGTATATACAGACATATTTTAAATTAAGTAAGAAGGTACCTCATTGTAGGTATTTATAATATTTTATTATCATTGATATCCAGAGAATTCTAATAAGAATACAAGTACAATCCAAGGATACAACATGGTATAGATATACTTAATTACATATAGCAAAACTGTTTATGTATTCCAAAATTTTCTTGATTTATTTTTACTAATGACAAAACTAAAGAAACTTATCTAACCTAATAAAACGGTACCTACAATTTTAGTTTTATTTAATTGATGCACAAAACTTTAAAGGCCAAAAAGTACTACTCTATTCAGGTGTACTCTGGTGTGTTATTATTTTTATTTATTTCTGATAGTCTAATAGTTTTTTTTTAGAAACAGCTGACGGACAGACCATCAGTACTTATTCATTTTTTTAATTTTCTATTTTTTTTTCTAAATATTTGTTGCGGTGCCCAAGGTAAGACGCTTCAGCCTACCTACATGCTCGATAAATAAATTATTATCGTTCCTAACAAAAGTTTGTAACTCAGCAGTTAGACAATAGATTTCACTGAGTAATATTTCGTAAGCGGTTAGTGTAAATATTTACTCACTTGTGCGTATTTTTAATCCGAATAAGCAACTGTGTAATCCTCACACACCAAACTCTGGTTACACACAATACACATCACAAATTCCAGGCATTATATCCACATACATTTAACAATACACGAAAAAGGACACTTTATCACACCGGCATTGTATTTTTGTTATTTTAGAATAAAAATATTACACGAAACTCATCGTTTACACAGAATTCCGGAATAGTTTACTTTGACAGATGTCGTATAATTATCGATAATTGTTAAAATCGCGTTCCGTACACCGCAAAATGCGAACGTATCCACTTTTATCACGGTACGGATAAACTAAACACGATCCACACGCAGCGGGACGCGTCGAGCAACGCCCGCAAAACCTCTATAGCCCGAATAAATTGAAAAGTTGAAGTAAACTTGCGATGTTCATGTGGCGCCGGTGACTATAGAATTTTATAGTATAAAGCCTGTCATACGAGAATAGTGATTGTGCGCTGTTGTCAAAGTAAGAAAAAATTGTGGGCATTACTTTGACAGTGCAGCCCAGTGCAGCCACTGCAGCTTATAAAATGAAATAAAAATGCTGCGTTTATCTATGATATCATTTTAAACCTGAATCACAAGACTCATAGATTCCTGTTGTATTCACAGATCTGCAAATCTCAATAATGGCAATTTTGCCTATTGTACTATCGGAATTTAGTCGAAATACTGATTATTTACAACGTATTTATTTAATCAAAAATAATTTCATTGCAGTCAGCCAGTATAATTTTATTTTCAAACTTTTACATCACGAAATGTTATTAAATGAGAAAGTGACATCTAGCGTCCATACAATTGAAAATTAAAAGCTTCCATGCATGATGCTTTTTAAGAACAATACTAGATGTCACTATTTGGAGGAATTTTAGAGTAGCAGCGCTATTTGCTACTAGATGGCTCTGCTCTATACAATACATATACAACGTGATTAAACTTTATCTCAAAAGTTCTTGTCAGATCAACAGTTGTCGGGTGTTGTGTTCATTCTGAAACATTTTTTCAGAAACATTATCAGAATGTTTATTTGTGAAACATAGGTATTTACATAAAGATCTTAGGTTAATATATCGCACGCTTAAACCAAAACTGTCACTATCCAAAAAAGCCAACTTTTCAGGAGAGCTTAAAAACGTTTTTTGTGATATGAATATGAGTACACGTAAGAATCAATGCACAATTTAGTTATTTTTTGATACAGAAATAATCGGTAAAGGTTGTGTCTTAAATTTGAGAACAAAAAAAAAAATTAAATTTACTTATATAAATTTACTTTTTATCGTTATTTATATTAAAGTGTCACTTTTACTTTTGTAATTTTATTTTATTTCATCTTAGTGGCATTGTGGACTTACTTTTCAATCAAAAAATGAAATAATAAAAGCTTTAAAACTATTGTTTAATTGGCAAAACTGTTTTATTTAACATAACAGTGATAAAAAATATATACTTAGTACTACAAAATATATATTTCATAATCCTACTTCCTACTATTATTATAAATGTGAAAGTTTGTGAGTATGGATGTTTGTTACTCTTTCACGCAAAAAAATAATAATCGGATTTCGATGAAATTTGGCACACAGATAGTTTATAGCCTGCTTTAACACAAAGGGTGCTTTTTATCCCAGTAGTACGTTTCCACGGGATAATTTTCGACCTCCACGCGGGCGAAGCCGCTGGCGAAAGCTAGCAGATAATATTTATGAGCACAAGGCAAAAATAAGAATCAATGAATTCTGTTAGTTTACAGTAAGCAACGCAAACAAAAAGTATTCAAATAATAAAGATCTTCTCCTTATTCTATGTAATCTGGGGAAAATTCACCAGGTTTTGACGATTCTGTAGAAAATCTAGATATGGATGAACAAGAACTTAATGATCTTGCACTAGGTAGGTAATAAAAGAGGAAAAATTTCTTGAATCATTCTACTTTGCAAATCAGATATGCTCGGTAGATTTTCAACTGGTTTCGTTAAATAAATATAAATATAAAAAATCTTTATTACTAAAATAATAGGTACAGTAAATCTCCTTAAAATAGATTTGGTTTTCCGTAATTTGCATTTAAGTGTCAAAGGAGTGCTTCGGTACTCGTACCAGTATTACCCTGTATCATGAATGCCATGGATGGTTAGTACTATAGTTGGAGTCTAAGGAGATTCGATTGAACTTGATATACCTATGAGAAACAATTCTAAATGAAGATGACCTGATCGAAGAAGATTAACTAATGCTGCTGAAACTACGTGGCTTTTTATTGTTTTCAACCGAGACCTGCAGTGACTCTACTTTATGAAAACTTTAGTGGTTACTATAATAAAACAAGACATCTAATCTAATACAATTATCTTTTATTGTTACACTCTTATAAACAGCCATCTTAGGCAAAATCCAAAATCCCAGAGAGTGTACAAAACTAAAGATGTGACAGACATCATGTTCACAGATAATTAATATCTTAACACTCCCCCTCAATTTTATGTTTGTGAAAACTTACAAATTGCTTCTATAAATAAATGAAAATAAATTCTACCAAACTTTAACTTTAACATGGCAACACAAACTTAGTAATATTTAAATTCTTGAAATTGCAACACTAAAACTGACATATATAAGTTTTGACAGATAATTTTGACAAGCTAGTGACAAGTGACAACATAACCTTAAAATATAAACAATGCAAACATTCTATGAAAAACAATGTTACAAAACTAACAGCTTGTCACGAAAATAGCAAAACTTAACACTACACAGTGGTTTCGTCATAATGTCCGAAGTATTTTCACTGGTACTTACGTATTTAACAATCAAAAAATTTTGGTTTACAATGTCTTTTATGAAATGATATTTAATGTCTATGTGCTTGGAATGTTTTGTATTTTCACAATTATGTATCATTTTTATTGCACTCTGATTGTCCACATAAAGCACAATATTACACTTTTCATTAAAGTCAACTGATAATCCTTTCACAAATAACAAATCACTGACACAACTTGCAGCAGCTATGTATTCACTTTCAGCACTGGAGAGAGATACAGTCCTCTGCTTTCGTGATGACCATGCAATTAGGTTCCCTTGGTGATATATTAGTGCTCCACTAACACTTTTTCTTGTGATCTTATCACCTGCCCAATCGGCATCTGAAAATGCTGAAATATTAGAACATTTATTAGTGTTTTCTTCTTTCTCTTGACAATAGTATGTCAACTCTTTATTAATTGTGCCCTTCAGATAGCGTAATACACGTTTTGCAGCTGTCCATAAGCTTCTCGTGGGTTTATCAAGATATCGACTGAGGAATGAAGTTGCAAAAGTGATGTCCGGTCTGCTTATTGTAGCCAGGTAAGTTAAACTTCCAATTAATTCTCTGTAAGGTATATCACTAATTATTTCTTCTGTTTCAGGTACTTGAAAATTGTTTTCCATCGGCGTCTTCACTTCTTTACAATCTTGCATCTTATACTTTAGTAATAAATTTTTAATAAACAGTTTTTGTGATAATTTCAATGTATTATCATTTCTCATAATTTCAATTCCTAAGAAGTTAGATACTCTTCCCATATCTTTAGCTTTAAATTCTTCTTGCAATTTTCTTGATATTTTATTTATTTCACTACTCTTTCCCATCAGTAAAATATCATCTACAAATAATATGAGCCATATATCTTTTCCTATGTATAAACATATATCATATTTTGATCTTTTCATGTTTATTGTTTGACAGAAATTATCAAATCTTATATTCCAACATTTTGGTGACTCTTTCAATCCATATAAAGCTTTTTTAAGTTTCAGAACAGTTCCTTCTTGTTTATTTTCCAAACTTATTCCCTCTGGAACTTTGATGTAAACTTCTGTGCTCAAATTTCCATTTAGAAATGCTGTAGGTATGTCCAACTGCTTTGTTTCCCAGTTATTATTTATTACTTCTGATAATCCCATTCTTATGGTAGTTATGTTGGCTACAGGGGAATAAACATAATCTTCTGTGTACTGTTGAAATCCGCGTGCAACTAATCTTGCCTTTTTAGTTCCATCCGATTTTGTTTTGAAAATCCATTTTGTGTCAATAGCACTTTTTCCTTTTGGCAATTCTGATTCTATCCATGTGTTTTGTTCCTTTAATGACTTAATCTCTTTATCTATTGCTGTTTTCCATTCTTTATCTTGTTGAATGGCTTCTGTGTATGTGACAGGATCGCTTTCACTTGAAAGTAAACAATAATCTTCATATGTATTTAAATCAAATTGTTTAGGCTTTTTTACTTCTCTTCCACTTCTTGTTCGCTTGATTTCTTCGTTTTGTTTTTCTGGAGTGGAGTAATTATTCTCTTCTGGATCATAAAAACTTTCTTCTTCTTGTATTGATTCTGAATACTTTGTTTCTTTTATTATTTGTTTTTCTTTTGGTTTCACACACATTTCTTTCTGAATTTCATTTTCTTCTAAGTATCCTTTTATATTTTTGTTTTGTTCTTCATGTTGATATTTTATGTTTGTTTCATCAAATCTTACATCTCTTGAGACAAATATCTCATCAGTTTTTGGGTTCCATAAGGTATATCCATTCATAGAATATCCTATCATTCGAGCTGGCACTGCTCGTCTTGACCATTTATCCTGTTTGGGCATAATATGTGCCCATGCTTTGCATCCAAAAACTTTGATTTTATTTAAAATTAATTCCTTGTTCTTGATCCTCGCAGGTACTTGATAATTTATTGAAGAACATGGCGATCGGTTGATAAGAAAAGTAGCCGTTAAGATTGCTTGACCCCATAGGTGTCTTGGTAGATTTGATTCATCTAACATGGTTCTCGCTTTATCATATATTGTCCTGTTCATACGTTCAGCTTTCCCATTTTGCTGTGGGCTATATGGCTGCGTGTATTCAATTTTGATACCTTTTTCATAACAAAACTTTTTGAGACTTTCCGCTGTGAATTCCCCTCCATTATCACATCTGATCCTTTTCACTTTTATCCCATCTTGCCTCTCTTGTTCTATTATATAATTGATTAATTTATCTGTGGCTTCATTTTTGCTTTTTAACAAATACGTCTGAGTATAATGAGAATAGTCATCTGTTATTGTTTGGAAATATTTATATCCTTGTTTAGTTGCTACTCTTGCTGGTCCAGCAATATCAGTGTGTATTAAATCTCCTATCTTACTTGACCTTGGACTTTGTAATCTGTTAAATGGTAGTCTGGTTGATTTTGACCTCATGCATGCTTTACACACTTCCTTACTGTATGGCAATCCTAATATAGCTAGATGTTTTCTACACATATGACCCATTCTTTTGTGCCATAAGTCATTATCTTCTTGTATCACATTACATTCATCTTTATCTTTTATTTTTATTGAGAAGGTATATAACATATTCCTCTTTTCTCCAAAATATTTCTTTTTACCTGCAGTTATTATTAACTTATCCTTTTTGAAAATTACTTGCTTTTCTCGTTCTGCTAATTTATTGACCGACATTAAATTGTTACTGATTCCCGGTACAAGTATGACTTCCAGTCTTAATGGTTCATTTTTGTAATATCCATCAAGATATCCTGATTTATGTGCTGTCAGTATTTGGCCATTAGCAATTTTGATTTCTAATTTCTGTGACAGTTGCTTGACATCTGTGAGGTATTTCTCATAAGATTCTTTTATGAAATGCTGAGTAGCTCCTGAATCCACAACAAATGTTAATATTCCATCATTACTATTACATACAAGTGCTTCATTTGAGGCAATAAAAATTGGTTGACTTTCAGCAGGATGAGCAGTTCCTCCACGAGTTCTTGGTCCTCGATATCCTCTTCCTCTGCCTCGTCCTCTACTGTAGCACTCATAGGACTTATGTCCCCTCTTTTTACATTTATAGCAGGTTATATTCGATATAAAAGATGTATGTGGCTCGTTTGTAACTGTTTCTTTTCTTATTTCGTGATCAAGTAATTTAGTTTTTACAAAATCTATTTTTATTTCAGTGTTCACCGCATCCAAAGCTGTAATTATGTGGTTGTATTCTTCACTCAGTCCTGTTAATAGATAGCATACTTTGTCTGTATCATTAATCTTGTCTCCTGATACCTCTAGATCTCTGATTAAGTTATCAAAGTTTGAAAAATACTCTTGAAGATTTCCTTGCTGTTTCAAGTTTAGAAGTTTTCTTCGCAAACTTAATTTGGAGATTACACTTTTTCTTTGGAATGTACTTTTCAAAGTGGATATCATATCCTTTGCGTTAACGCATTCTTTTATCAGATTTAGATGCTGATCCGTTAGACATTGAACAATAATGTTTCTTGCTTTTGCATCGTCTTGTTTATTACAGTCTTCGATTTTTGGTAACGACACAACTTCACTTAATCCCTTTTCTTCTAAAATACAATTCACCCTGAACATCCAATTGTCGAAAGCTTCTGGATTTAGTTGGGGAAAATTGTAAAACAACTTAGTTTGCTGCCCGGCCATTTTCTTTTCTTCGTTACGCTTTTGTTGCATAAAATTAAATCTTTGAAAATCTCGACAATCTACTTCCTACTCGACACTATTTGGCGTCTGGGCCCATAACCTATGAAAACTTTAGTGGTTACTATAATAAAACAAGACATCTAATCTAATACAATTATCTTTTATTGTTACACTCTTATAAACAGCCATCTTAGGCAAAATCCAAAATCCCAGAGAGTGTACAAAACTAAAGATGTGACAGACATCATGTTCACAGATAATTAATATCTTAACATACTTGAGTGCGAGTATGAAATACTGGTTGATATTGGTTAGTTTTTTCATCCCTGCAGTCATTTTATTTATTTTCAAGTGAAAGCATCGGTACTTATGGCGCGGCTGCATTGTTTTGCACAGTTCCTTAAAATATAAAAGTTATAAATCAATGTTTGTTTAGTACACACTTCTAAACAAAGAAAATAAATATCTTAAGTCCAAATATTGGAATCGTCCGAAACAATATTTTGAAATCTTACTCCAGTACCTACCTAACGTTATATACAATTTTAGATGTTAACTGTCGGTGTAAAAGTGTCAGAGTATATAAATACTTTACGTTAATTATTGCCATAACGCTGACAGCACAATGACACTTTATTAAACAATACATATTACCGATGTTCCATATTTTAAGAAAATAATAACAGCAAAAATGACATTAAAAGCTATGTGACGACGTCAAACTGACACTAAACTAAAAGTGTTAATATGACGTTTAAAGCAAACGTGACACTAAGCAAAAAATGACACTATGGCGTCAAACTAATGATCGAAATATGAGAAAAATATAGTGCAAATGTGAACTTAAGCCCAAAATGTCACTATTTCAGTAAAAAATTATGTATAACTTATCAACAATATGACTAATCAACCGGTTTAATCACGAGAATGACACTATTGCACTCAAAAATTGTTAATTTTCTCCTTCGCGACACATACTTTTTCGTTACAGGTCAGTGTTGCTCTGAGGGGAGGAGCCAATTTTGTTTAGTGACGAAGCGGATCACTGCCGTTTCGCGGTTATTTCTGTTACTTTTAGACCAGTGTAAGCGCGGTTACGTGCAGTTCCATGTTTCCCAAGAGATGGCATTAAAAAGTCAATTGGTCAAAATTTTGGATAGTGACAGTATTGGATTAAGCGTGCGATATGTGCGCTATGTTTTGCCGTGAAGGCGTCCAAATATTGAAATAAAAACAAAATAACAATTAAACTACTAACCTATGAAGAAAAACAAAATTACTCTTATAACGAGAAAAGGAACTATTTTAAATAACTATAAAGAATGTAAAATTAAATAGAACTTAAAAAGAAACAGTCTTAAAAATCTGAAAACAGTCTTTAAAGTTACATTAAATACATATAAGTGTTTCATCATTTCAGCCGTAAGACGTCCACTGCTGGACTTAGGCCTCCCCCAATTTGGGGGGCTTTGCCATAATCGCCACGCTTGGCAGGCGGGTTGGCGATCGCAGTATGGTGGTAAAATGCATAGAGAACGCTGCTGCCCATTCTCTAGTAAGTCCCTTAGTCGCCTTTTACGACACCCACTGGAAGAAATGGGGTGGTGTTATTCTTTACGTCCGGCACCACACGGTACCTAAGTGTTTATCGCTTAAGAAATATTAAAATTATATCTATACTATATCTATTATCTATACTATATATAATATTATAAAGTTTAAGAGTTTGTTTGTTTTTTTTGATTGAACGCGCTAATCTCAGGAACTACTGATCCGAATTGAAAAAATCTTTTTGTGTTGGGTAGCCTATTTATCGAGGAAGGCTATAGGCTATATAACATCACGCTACAACTAAGAGGAGCGGAGCAGTAATGAAAAATATTACAAAAACGGGGAAAATCGCACTGGTAGGCGATTCGACGAGACGGGAAGGGTCGAGGGAATAAGAAATTTAACGTGGACGAAGTCGCGGGCAGAAGCTAGTACATGCATAAAGTCACGCCTTTTTCCCATGGGGGTAGGCAGAAACTACGAAACACCACCGGCTACGAACCTTACATACTTCTATTTGGCTCCTTTTGGGTTCATACATCTGGTCATACACGCACGCCGGTTACCAGTACTACGCACCTGACCTTTCTGAAGAACGCGTCCCCTCCCGGTGTTTCGAATTATTCCCAATAGTCCCCTCTAGCCCTGTCCTCCGGGGTGACAGCTAGGAATTGTCTTCCCAGTTGTCACCGGGGTGACAATTTGTGCCGACTGTTCCCTTTGAAAGCTGACTAGTGGGGACAAATGGGAAGTCTGTTTCTCAGTTGTCACCGGGGGGGGGTGACATTTGCTACGATTCCTTCCTTCCCAGAAAGAAAAATGTAATTACCATAGATTTCAGCTTTTTTATTTCATAAGCTACATAGAATCAAATAAAAAAATTAACACAATATCAACATGCTTACAACATATAAGGTACAACAGTTTATGGTAGGAAATGTATCGTCAGTTTAAAAAATATTTCTTCTACCTACATTTTAACAAAAAAATTCTAACCTCGGTATTGCCGAACAAAATAAATTCCGCAATATGTAAAAATTATATAAAATTTAAAAAAACTATTGGTGTTAATATAAGTTAATAATCTGTGATTGTACACTATTAAAGGAAACAGAATGTTGTTTTTTATTTATTTATTTTACACATTAAGCACATAAATGTACAGAGGCGGACTTAATGCCATAGGCATTTTCTACCAGTCAACCTTTGGGTGATGCAGAGACAAACAGTGGTAGGTGCAATGAATTTGAAGATATTGAAATATACACGTATAAGCTATTTAAATCATAAACATATATACCAAACTATATATAAATATAAAAACACATACATACATATACATAAATAATCGAATTTACTAAAACAAATCCCGTGCCCGTTCACCTGCACCTCAGATGATCTAAAAAATGCCACTGATGCCGCAATAAACGTGGCCACCTACTGGGCTCAAACAATATACTTAGTAAAAAGTGTACGAAGACCATCGACACGAAAGAAGAAGAAGAAGAAGACTAAAAAATGACGAAATATTACCGTTGTGATGATACTGCCAACTTCTTGCGAATGTACTCGCGAACTTTAACTTTGAAGGTTTTTTTTATTTGATTCTATATAACTTTTTTGACATTTTTATTTACTAATGTTGTGAGCGTGTTGACATTGTGTTATTTTTTTTATTTGATTCTATGTAGCTTATGAAATAAAAAAGCTGAAATCTATGGTAATTACATTTTTTTTTTCTGGGAAGGAAGGAATCGTAGCAAATGTCACCCCTCCCGGTGACAACTGAGAAACAGACTTCCCATTTGTCCCCACTAGTCAGTTTTCAAAGGGAACAGTCGGCACAAATTGTCACCCCCGGTGACAAGTGGGAAGACAATTCCCAGCTGTCACCCCGGAGGACAGGGCTAGAGGGGACTAATGGGAATAATTCGGTGTTTCCACTCACATCTGCCTTGTAAATATATATACAATACCTTTTGTAAGCCGTCCTTCATTCATCCTCTCAACATGACCAATCATCTAAGCATACTTTTCAATTTTTGTCACTACATCTTCTTTTAAACCACACTGTTGTCTTAGCACATCATTCCTCAGCCTATCATTCATAATCACAGTAGGTACACTTGCTACCACAAATCTAAAGATTTCTGTGCATGCTACGCAAGGAACGCATTTACACAGCATTATTTGTTTATTTGATTATTTTTTTTTTTTCGATTCCCACCCAGGACAAATCTTTGTGTGATGAGCACGACCATTTGTTCTGTGTCTGGGTGTAATTTATCTATAATGTGTATGTATTTAGAAATATATAAGTATGTTTATCAGTTGTCTGAATGCCATAGTACAGGCTCTGCCTAGTTTGGGATCAGATAACGGTGTGTAACCAACACACCGTTATCCCAAGTCCCAAGATATTTTTATTTATTTTTTTTATTTATATTTGTTTATTATAGCTTTATTTATCCTTACAATAGTTTTCGAGTTACATTTTAATTGAAAATGAAAAATGAAAATGAAAAAATTGTTTATTATTTTGACAAGTAAAACTTAACAACTAGTGATTGGAGCCTCCTTTTAAGCAGAAAAGCCTGTGTTAGGAGACTCCGCTCTTCCACAACTTATAATTATATTTTACTTGTTTTATACAAATGTAGGTAAGAATTAAGCAAAAAAATGAGAAATAAAGCTAAATATGCAGCACGCAGCACGCACGCAGGCATGCCAGTGGGTGAGTGAGAGTGTGTGTGAATATGAAGGTGTGTGAGTGTGTGAATGTGGGAATGAATGTGAGTGTGAATGATTCATTAGGTAGAATGGTACAGCATAAACATAGCCCTTTTTTTATGCCAGCAGCGCTTCCGTCTCATCATAGGTAAGTGGTTTTATCCAATTTGTTACAATGGTTTTACACTCTGTTTGGTTTTTTATTATAAACGTAAATCTCTTTGTTAAGTTTATTGTAAAGTTGAGCTGAGCGTTTCTTGTACTGTATACGGGCGAACTTGGTTTTAGTTTGGGGAACTTGGTTTTAATTTATTGTAATAGTGGAATTGTTCACTGTATGGCTCCTATAGGGTAAAAGCCTCCTCCATCATTTTCCATTTCAGTTTATGTTGACTGTTGCTCATTCAGTTTTTCCCAGCTAAATTTTATGATTTCATCAACCCATCTTTTCTTTTGCCGTCCAATTTGTATTTCCCCAGTAGGAGCCAGCCATTTCGTTATTTGTAGTGTCCATATTTTGTCTTGGTATCTAGCTAAGTGACCTGCCCACTTCCCCTTCAGTCCCAGGGCATGTTGCAGTGCTTCTGTGAATTTTGTTTATTGCGTATGTCAGCATTTCGTGTTTTGTCATATTAGTTTCAGGATACTTCGTTCTTTGGCATGCTGGCACGAAAGGATTTTGTTTTTAATCTTCTTTTTGATCGTCCAAGTTTGGCTTGCGTACGTTAAGCACGGCAGGATACATGAATCCATTATAATCTTTTTTAGCTTCAGATTCTAAACTGTTTCCTTTCTGTGCCCAATATTTTTGACATGTTGTATTTATTCTTCTGTCTACTTCTTTTTCGTTTCTGTCGTGGCCGAATGATATCAGTTTGACGATGTACATATACCTATTCACTGACGTATTCTATCATCCCTTCTTCTACATATATTGATTTGGTCTTTGGATACTATTGGTCATTATTTTAGTTTTATTTGTCTTCTATTTCAATTCTAATCCCACCTATTACTTTCTTTGGCGAGTTTTGAAGCATTTTTCCTAATTCTTTTGCAGTTTCGCTAAAGATAGCTATATCATCAGCAAATCTTAGATGAGATAGACGTCTGTTAAGAATCCACTACCCTTTATTGGTATAATCTGTTTTTTGGAAGATATCTTGGTGGACAGCTATGAATAACTTCGGTGAAAGCGGGTCTCCCTGCTTAACGTCCTTTTCTATAAGAAATTCTTCTCCCGTCCTATCTAGTTTAATTATGCTCACACTTTTAGAATATATATTTTTTATAACATTTATGTATTTTTCATGAATGTTGTTATTTTGAAATGCCTTCCATATAGATGTATGTATGTGCAATACTATCAAACGCTTTTGAGAAGTCAACAAATGCTAAGTAAAGTCGTTTGTTGAATTCGTTATACTTTTCTATTAATTGTTCTATAGTTTGGATAAGGTTATCAGAGGAAAAGTTCGGTCTAAAACCTGTCCATTTTTGAAGCTATTCGGCTAAGCAAAATCGACGAAAATAGTTTGTACATTGCGGATAATAAACTAATGGGTCTATAGTTTCCTACATCTAGAGGATTCCCTTTCTTGTACAGTAGTAGTACTAGTGATAGACACCATTGTTCCGGTGTTTGTTCCGATTCTAAAATCTGCTGCGTTTTTTTTTTGCTACAGTATATAATTTTAGGTGTATGTATCTAAATATGCACTTAAGGAAGATAAAAACAGCCAACCATTTACAAAAAACCGTTTTATTTAAATATGCACTGAAAAACTTATACAACAGTTGAAAACATGAAGAAATACGCGAGCGCGTAAGAGAACTTTGGCAAATACAATGAAAATACAAAAATAACTTTTATTTCATGATGTTTACGAACCAAATTCGAACGTATACGACACTAATAGCCTAAAGACATAATTTATAGAATAGTTGTGCAGAGTAGACACATGTAGGGCCCTGCCCTGCAGTCTTTAGAAGCCGTTTATTGGACCTTGTAGACCCTGGTGCAAGTCACGTCCTTTGCGGTCATCACCTGGAAGAGAGAAATATTATTTTAAGATTATTAAAAAAAAAAACTAGTGAAATGTGGGACTATGCACAGTATGCCTACGACAGCCTACAAGCAATGATGTACTGGCTCAGTGGCAACGGCCCGACTTAAAACCAAGCAGGCGCTTTACTTTTTGTAAATTATTTCATCGCCACTGCTCTCAAAACGGTGAAGGAAAACATCGTGAGGAAACCGGCATGTCTTAGAACCAAAAATTCGAAGACGTGACATCTACCAACTTGCACTGGGCCCGCATTGTGGATTACGGCCCACTGCCTCTCACCGAGAGGAGGCCTGTGTCCCAGCAGTGGGAACATTATAAGCTGCTGAAGATGAAGTCATCAGATGCCGATGTCAGTCAGGCAGATGCCTAGCTTTTTCACAACATGTTGGGGTCCGCTTCTAGCCACATCGGGTGGAGGTGAATACCAGTATTTTACATAAAGGGACTGCCTATTTTACGTCCACAACCCGGTAAGGCGGCGTCCATTAGAGTCACGTGATTATGGGGGGTTCGTGCCAAATATCAATAAATCTCACCAAAACTTATTCTCTTAACAATCTCTTGTCAACTTACACAATTGACTAAGCTATCAAATAGCAACCAGTTAATCTATGTCCAAAGGTCCAAACCGAAGTAAAAAAATTGCGACTGGTTTTTTTCGCCGACTGCGATCTTCGCCGCACTTCTTAGCGCCGAGAGTAAAAAATTGAACAGAATGCGTTGGAGATCTACTGTCTTCTTCTTGGCGTGCTATCTAAATAAAGTTCGCCCAGAATTTGGCTACGAGCTTAGCATTTTCAGTAGCGTCCAGCAAATCTGGTATCGTGCAAACCGCAAGACACGCTGGACAAGATATCCAGTGCCGCATTGCTTGTGGGACAGCCAAGACCTACTATAGTCAGCCTATATTGTTCCCACTGCCGGAAACGTCTTCAAATTTTTGGTTTTGAGAGCAGTAATGATGCAATTATTTAGAGAAAGTAAAGCGCCTGACTGGATTCGAACCTACAAGTCATAAATCGCGGCCATTACCACTGACCACCACAGCTCTTTGAAGAACTAGTGCGCGAAAAAACCCGTTGAGATTTTATTACGTCTGCGACGAACGTGGGCTGAACATGGGATTAGACAACTTGGTCACGCTTTCAGAATCAAGGGTCATTTGTGCAATGATGCACCTGCCAAGCGTAATACAAATAACATACAGTTAAGGAGGTGATAAATATTTTATTAATATGTTTAGAGGCTACTGTCCTATTGTCTACCATAATGGGATGAGGATAGGATGATGCACCGTTGCATGATGCATCCTAATTTGAAGGCACACTTGACATACATTGGTAGCATACGGGATAGATAACGCTATGGCTAGATCCTGAGAAAGAAAATTTTACCGTTTTAGTTTTCTTCTTTTACTGATGTTTTAATTTGTCGGTCATAAAAATTTTACTCCACGTTCGTTGGCTAATGGTGGGCTCAGAAACAAGTGACAGGATGAGTTTGAAGTTTTAAATGATTGGACGGATATTGTAATAGATCTAAGAAATTGGTAAGAAGAAAGATAGGAAGGGCATTCTTTGTAATTGGTATACCATGCAAATAAAACAAAACTTACGATAAAAAATTTAAACATGTATCTAGAATTGACTAAATTCTGGACCACGCATAGGTAGTACGGAGGTTCCTTCACTTCTTGGACCGACTGCAGTGGTTTTTTTTTTCATTTTTATTACTCAAATGTTTAAATAGGCAATATTACGATAGTGCCGTTGACTTCAACAAACCTACTAACTAACGGGATAATAATTAAAAAACATTAAAACAAACAAACATTCATAAGAATCCGTGAAATCAATTTGATATCAAGCTTGTCCAATTTTACAACAGCTATATAATTTCTTAGTTTATGGCACTATTAGATGATAACGACGTATTGTTGCTCCATGGATCATAAAGATTTTTATTAATTTCTAGAATTTTTTGTTGGGTTGGCTTAGCTAGTGCAATCTTATATAGGCTTAAGACCGAGGTCGTCCATTTTGTAATCGTTGAAGGATTACAGCTGACCGCTTAAATCTATAGGGACGTCATCGACGATTTTATTTCTTTAAACTTTTAGTATTTTGCTGGTGGGAAATCTTGAAATGACGTCTCCCGCTCTCGGCGGAGTGGGAGGGCGTGTCAGACTTTTACGGATTAAAACCGTGTTCCTTCAGTTATCTTTGCCAGGGCCACGGTAACTCTTTCGAACAAATCTGCAACTCTGGGCAGGTTCGTTTTTTGCTTTGAATTTCAATCATTAGGTAAGAATTAGAAAATCCTTCAGCCGTATCTGATTACCCCAAATTTCAACAAATATGCGATCTACTTTATAATTGGTTTATCGTCAATTTGTGGCACAATTAATAAACAGAGATTGACAGCAGATTTAATAAACAGTGTTACAATATGGGAAAACGGATGTTTTGACTGCACGTATCCGTTATAAAGTCTCATGACAAGGAAGCTGATCATAATTCGAAGACCTAGTTTGAACTTTCTTACGTGACATGCTTTCCTTGAAACCTTTGAATACATATGTTTTGGATGCTTTTCCGATGGGCCTGGTCATACGAATATGATTGTAACTTACCTAGAGCTAACTAACTCTGACAACAGCTATTGACTCTTTCTATTCCATATTCAAATAATTGTTACCAACAACTGCGATCAACCTTTTTTGTTAACATGACAGCTAAGCGATAGTACCTAACAGCTGTCATTTTGGGCTATCATTGAAATCATCAAGGTGTAGTTAACCATAATATGATAGCGTAATTTATGTTTAGGAGGAAAGTTGTAAGGATAACTGAATTTATTGTCTGGTTGTTAAAGTAACTTTTCCAAAAGCACATTTTTTTACATGTTTGAAACCTAAATTACGAATACAGGATACTTAGTAGCCAAGAGTGATCTCGTAGCACGATGCCAACTACTGTCAGAAACCTTTGTACCTGAAATGACGTATCTTATGAACATTGCATTTGGTCTATGGTAGTTACACTTACAGCCTTCATCTCCTCGGGTCCGAATTCTCTGATGTAGCTGATCTCCACACCGTCGGCAGATTTCTGCACCTGCTTCAGAGTGTTGCCCTCGAAAGTGCACACTGACTTCACCTGTAATTTGATATGACGAAAAGGTCAGTCCGTGATAGTCACAAGGGGCAGTTCTAAAAAAGCCTATGATAAAAATGTATCTAATAAGTTAGAAAATAAATAAAGCAAATAATACTATCACAGTGAGATGCCTCACCTTAGCTCCATCAGCCCTCTCCTCATCGAACTCTTCGCCGGGCTTGAACTTGCACTCCGTGGTCTTGAAGGTGGAGGAAGTCACCAGGTTGAAGGAGTCTCCGTCCTTGCGGAGCTCCACTGTGGGAGTGACGGCGTTGGCGGCCTTACGGGTGATGAGACCCACACCTGAGGAAAGAAAGAAATGAAAATTTTGTAGGTGTGACTTGAATAAAGATTCTTCTTCTCTTGGATCTGCGCTAAAGATGCCGTAAAATTACTTGCTGTTGCTAACTAGCAACTTTTTTGTGGTGGTACCGGGCCTGACTGTTCAAGGTGATTATGATAAAGAGATAAATGGACTTCAAGTAATCTCGTTCTTATGCTAGTGGAGGCTATTTTGATAGCTTATAAATAAGATAGCTAGAATACAGGGTGGCACAAACAGACGTGCAAAAAACCATGAATAAAATTGAGCACATGGGTCTAGACCCCTGGAGCAGATTTTTTTATCGGTTATTTGAAAAGACTGCTTCAAAAAAAAGTGCAATTCCTACGCGGTCAAAATGTAGCAGGGCTATTTTTCCTCCATGGTAATAGGTTCGGGGAACTGGTAGATGATGAGCTTTTATGGGAAAGTACTAAGTGAACAATCCAGGACTAAGTCTTCTGCTCTCTTATTCTTATTGGCCACTAACTGTTACTCTTTCTCTGCCATTGAAACATTATATGGTTGAAGATATACATTGACGATATATTGATCTGTGAAACTTATTATACAAACCTACTATCGTTTATCATTATCGTTTATCATTAGCATTTACATGAACTCATCACAAAGTATGAGATGAGATATGTCAGGCACTGTTCCGGAGTGTTACATAGCCAATATTATCTGGCTGGTGGCGAAATGAGGAACCAGAATGAATGTACTGGATTTGATTTAATGCCGACATTTGCCTTGGAATACGGCATTGCCATTGAGTGCCAAGTTATACTGGATAATAATAACCTATTTACAGGTGTAGATCTATATACACCCGTTGTACAGAGGTTTTATTTAACCTCTCCTGTCCCACTGCCGCGATATCGGTTAGCCGAAAAATGTCCTCTGCGTCCCGAAGACTCGATATCGCTTCCTATGACTACAACCGAAAACACACCATCACGGCATAGAAAAAAATAGTTGCGTGAAGTCATAGGACGCGATATCGAGTCTTCGGGACGCAGAGGACATTTTTCGGCTGACCCGATATCGCATCAGTGGGACGGGAGAGGTTAATACATCACAGTCTGGTTACTGAAGTGGTTTCGTATTTTTATCTTAATGTTATTATTGCCATTTATATGTTCTGTCAGAGTTAGATGTAGAGTTTGGTAATGGTAATTTCGTAACACACTATCAATCAGAATCCGGATCATTTCGAAGGATATGGCTTATCCATTACTTCATAGGTTCAAGAAAATTGTCTGCTCAACAATGAAAATAGCGCAATGAATATGGTTGAACTATCGAAATGAAATTTCAATTATCAGAAGCAAGTTGGTTTGGAACCTGTTTCCGGCCAGATAATCATTTTTGACATTGTTTTTTTGTAAAGTTATTCAAAAACTTCACTATTATTGGGATAAAAGATAGATGGGAGATGCACAGTCTTTTTCTGATTTGAACTTTGTTTTCGAATGACTAGTTATTAACATACGAAACAAAACAAAGTGTGGACTTTGCGTTGGGGACATTTATCATATTGTAATTTGTAGCTCACGAGTTCATACGATATACGAGGTCAATTTATTTGCAAGTGATATAGTCATTTGGATGATGTAGATGAATTTATTAGCATAGTACGTACATAAAGAATAGTAGAAGAGACACGTCATCGTCACCATAATTTCAAGTGCGTAAAATCCTGTATCGTACAAGCAGAGTTTTCCGCGCATATACTGGATAAGTTTTTAAACAGTGTGCAAATTTTTACAAATTAAACTTACAACTAGTTAAAATAACTATGCAATTTTTATTTTGATCTTAGTACAAAAAAAAATAGTTATCGTTAACGAAAGATGTTTACTTTAAAACTGGTGTTATGGTAACTTGCGCGCGGCGGCGAAGGTGAACGACCGAGCGTAGCTACAAGTACCTACCAGTTGTTTGATCGGTAAAAATCTAAGAAGTTCGAAGTACCTACGCCGGCGCGCGGGTACTGACCTATTACTATTGTCGATATCATATTATGAAATATGTGGGGTGTCCGCAGTTTACTGAAGGCTTACTTAAAGTCGGATAAAACTAAAAATAAAGTATTGAAAAAAAAATTGAAATGTGTTGTATTACTGATACTGAACCACAAAGAAATATTTGCGCACTGGTTAAAAAAAAATCCTGTGTACAACGTCTACAACATCAATCTTCCCTTTTCTTCGGAGGTTGAGTGAGTGGACTTTATACTCTGTTCCTAATACCTCAAAAGAGGTTTAGGAAATATTTTGAAGTACCCACGTTGATTGATGTTTACCCGCGTTGATTGAACTTTTTAAAGGCTTAAATTATGGGTTCGCATCACCGACATGCTAATGTGTCGCGTGACCAACCTATGCTAATGTGACGTGTTGTTTGTTTCCAAAGGATTCATTTCTGTCTGCAGTCTCCACCTCTGCATAATTTTTTGAAAGACTTCTTTTAACAAAACTTCAACGATAGCTCGGCTGGCAACACATAACATCTTTATATAGTACTAGCTGACCGTACAGACGTTCGCCACGAGTGTACGAGCGCCACCTACCGGGTCCAATAGTGAATCTAAGCCATCCAAGGTGCCACCCAAACGCATACAAAACAAAAAATCAAATCGGTCCAGTCGTTTAGGAGGAGTTCAGTGACATACACACGTACAGTAGAATTATATATATATAAAGATAAAACAAAGTCGCATTTCGTGTCTGTCAGGTTCGCTTAGATCTTCTAGACTACGCAACGGATTTTAATGCGGTTTTCTTCAGTAGACAGACTGGTTCAAAAGGCAGGTTTATGTGTAATACGCGGGCAAAGTCTCTGGATAAAGCTAGTTTGATATAAATATTAATTTCGTGAGGAAATTCGTTGCTACTGTATGGGCATGTAATGCGGAGGAATGTCGCGTGATTGTTCGAAAGAGATACCGTGACCCTGGCACATGGGCAACTGATGGAACACGGGTGGGTTTTAGTCAGTAAAAGTCTGACACGCCCTCCCGCTCCGCCCAGAGCGGGAGAAGTCATGTGGTGATTTCCCATCCTGAAAAAAAAAATGCGGAGGAATGAGAAAAATGTCTAGAGGAAAGTTTTGAGTATAAATGTAGATAGATGGCTATAACAGTACGGGAAGTCCAAAGAAACGATGGATTGACTGTGCGAAAGATGATACGGGTAGAAATGGGTGACGTCTAAGATACGAATAATAGAGAAGTGTGGAAGAAGACAAGTTACACTCAAGAAATTAGGAGAAGGTTAAGAGAATTATTGATTTAATCATTAGATGTAGGAACAGTAAAATTGTACGTTTGGAACACACGTGAAAGAAAGTCCTTATCTCTGAATACTTTAGCAACACGAGCGGAGCAAAGAGTTTTTAATTGGTTTTAGTGATTCATTCATTTATATCAGCTGATCTGCCGTCTGCTGATCAAACGAAAACAATGCCAGCAATACACGCTCGTGGGGAAACTCATTGACTAACAATAAACATTTATTTTCAGAATTTCTTCCATAATAACAGTGAAAACTTATAAACTAGTGTTACTAATATTTATTCTAAGCTGTGTGAGGCACGCCGATCCTGGGGAATGTCTACTTGACTGCGTGCAGTCGTATCCACTGCTTCTAAATCGGCAAGTCCCACCTATCAACCAACGCTCTACGAATGCTCTTGGGGCTAGCGCGAACACGGCGTAGCAGAGATGGGCATCTCTTGCGCATGATGGCCGAAAAACGATCAACTTCCGCATCGGCAAAAACGCGACTAACAGCACGCTTTCTAAATGTGACTGTGGTGATAGCAGTTGTACTTATATACCTTTTATTGACCACATAAGATAAGTAAGAAAGAAAACGGGTTTATAGCATGGGCAGACGATGCGATGCGACGACGGGGTGGTTCTGGCAACAAGAAATTTCACTCAAACGAAGTCACGAGCAATAGCTAGTCGAGTGATGTTTCCATTGTAAAGCGGCTATGATCTATCAATTATTAATAGACCAACCTGTATCTACCTTTTTGTCTCACTACAAAAACTGACCATACACAGAAATATGCAATTAACGGCTTATCTGTATAGAGGCTACATTTCTTTGCACTTTCTTAATGAACTTGCATTAATATGGAAGATGTGCGATGCGCATGCGGCTGCCGATCGAAAATCGTTATCCATAAAAGGCAATGCTGATCCATTTAGGAATTTCTTAGATGATTTTGAGCCTTCGCTTTACGAAATAAAGGCTGTTTTCCTTTGTTGGTGAATAGTTATTAAAATTGTTGGAGAAAATTAACATTTCAGTAGAGAAAAAAGTCTACATTCTGAGACTAAAGAGCGCAAAATATTAAAGTTGAAAAGAGAGAAAGAGAGAGGACTAGAGTCATTTGACCGGTATTCATGTAGCGACAATATTCTTTTAACTACTTCCTTTACACAAAGCAGTTACTATAGCAATGAGCGAATGTCCTGTAGAAGTACTAAACAGAACTTATCACATCACCTCAGGTCATTACGTGACTCAGTCTGGGAGGAGGGTCAACGTCTTCCGAACTGATAACCTATTGATTGGAAGAAAGGGAAACTAGCTTATTACTTAGCATAGTTCTTGTACCTGTTTAGTGTAGTTCTCTTTTTGTGTATGGAAGAATATTCATTTTTCTTTTTAGGGATCCTGCAAACACGCACGACGCGACGCGTCTGTAGAAGAACAATTTCTTTCAGAAATTCATGTATTTTTTTATTTGAGCCTTTACTTTGTAATTTATTTACCAGTCCTTGGTATTAAATATTTTTTTTGTTTTACATAATCATTGCGTTAAGCAATATGAATGTTATTCTAGATGCATCGGCTTCGTATACTAAATATGAGTATGAAAATTATTGTAAACCATTTTCATCACATTTTGTTTGATTTTCAAAGAATCAAAAAGATTAGTTAACTGCCCTTTGCAGATCTTCTGTTACATTAAACAGGGTAGCAGGCATATGCACAATTCCCATTCACTACATGATCCTTGAGTAGTGTGGACATTTTGTATCGGTTATCATAAAGAAAAGGCTGTTACAAACAAAAGTGTAGAAGTACATAAGCGGCATTTTATTTTTTAAATACAATACGAAGAATAATTTTAACGCAGGGGAGACCAGGATCTGCTCCCCTGCTAATAACTTTATTTTGTACATAAGTATGTCTTCTGCTATGTTAGTAAATACAATAAACACTAACACGAAAATAACCCTGTTTAACGTCCAGAACTCAGCAACAACTCATTTCAATTACAGCTACCTATGAAGTGCTGAAACTTTTATTGAGCACTTCGGTTCCTATTTCCGATGGTTGTTTTGTACTAACGACCTACAAGTCGCCGACTCATTGGTCTCTAGATTTAGTCTTTAGGCCACCATAAAGGCTCCCATAGACAGGTGCAACGCGAGAGCGTGATGCGACTCTAGAAAATCACGGCTGTCTGCGCGAGCCTTTAATAGCTATTTTCGATCATCTAATCTAATATATGGGTTTTGGCAGTTTGTTGAAGAAAGTAATGATAGACTAGATTCCACAGAAATGTTCTTCAGAAAGGTCAGGTGTGTTAACTGAGGTCTTGGTCAACTGTCGTGCGTGTATGACGCGTTCTGTAGTTTCTGCCTACTTTCATGGGAAGAAAACGTGAGTTTATTGAGTAGATTCCTTAGCCAAAGAAACATAATGTGCCTCCAAAAAGCTCAAAATGCCATCTTGACGAATATCGTAGACCCATAGTTTACATTAATGAAGAACTTCCCTACCTTACCCCTTCCCTATTATCTCGACACACCGACTCTTCTTGACGAAATTAGTTAATATAAAAAAAGACATTGAGCTGATCGTCTTGCCATCCACCCAGATCCTCTGGTTGTTAAACTGCTGGACAGCAGCGAATAAGAAGTCCAGTAGTGAAAAGAGGTTGCAGTGGGGATGGCCCCTGTGGTTGCGTGAATATAGTAGGTGTTTCAGACACCTACTATATTCACGCAATCAATATGATAATGTGTGATAATGTGCTGCCGGACGTAAAGAATAACACCACCCCATTTCTTCCCGTGGGTGTCGTAAAAGGCGACTAAGGGACTTACTAGAGAATGGGCAGCAGCTTTCTCTATGCATTTTACCACCATACTACGATCGCCATCCCGCCTGCCACACGTGGCGATAAGAGCAAACCCCCCAAATTGGGGGAGTCCTATGTCCAGCAGTGGACGTCTTTCGGTTGGAATGATAAATGAGATAATAGTCTTGAAAGGACTGATGGCAGTTATTGAAAAAGAAAACTTATACAAGATTATACATATATGGAAGTACCTACTGTTGGAAAATTATTATGAGTCAGCGTTTCATAGTTTTCTTCTAATTCACCATAGTTAGTTGGAAACAAGGATGTTTGCACACTATCACTCGGTAGACGAAGACGACCATTGTTGGAATCTGATAAACATCCTTCTTGTTATAACAATATTGATGAAGGTATCTGCTTCCTTAGGCCTTATTTTACCTACACTATATCTACCTGTGCATGGTTACAGGAGGACATGCTAACGTAGCCCGCGGAAATTAAATACGTATTACTAGGTTTTTCCAGTGGCTTCGCCCGAGTAAAGGTCGGAAATTATCCCGCGGGAACGTACTACCGGGATAAAAAGTATCCTATGTGTTAATCCAGGTTATAAACTATGTGTGTTCCAAATTTCATCTAAAACCGTTCAGTAGTTTTTGCGTAAAAGAGTATTTATAATATAAGTAGGAAGTAGGATTATATTAACTTAGACGGTATTGATGGCTAGTTTCTACCTGCGACTTCGTCCGCATCAAATTCCTTGCTCCCCAGCTATATACATATAACAGCACACTGCGACCTTGAGGATCTGGGCAAAGGGATAAAATGCAGAAAGAACGCTAAGCGAAACCGAAGAACGGGCGATGCGATGCGATAGGATAAGTTTCTGAAATTATACGAGTGTCCGCTACTATGTTGTAAAAGTCAAGCTGTCTTTCTGTGCTCTTGAGAGCTAAATTAATGTTTTTTTTTTTATTACTCAAGTATCTATAAGCAAGTTATTTGGTTATACTGACCCCCCCCCCCCCCCCCTGATTGCCCGCAAGTCAAGGAAACCTCACTGCAACAGGTGACCCACAAAACTTGACCAATTCGTAATTTTGTGGGCATCGGAGTATTCGTGGGAGAACTCTTATGCCTAGGTATTGTTTTTATATTTTGTTTGTTACCCATTGTTTGGATTAAAAATCTTTATTCACGTGGATTATTAAATAAAATAAAGAGACCTTGAAAAATTACATCTATAGGTACTATCCATACTAATATTATAAATGCAAAAGTAACTCTGTCTGTCTGTCTGTCTGTCTGTCTCGCTTTCCTGCTAAAACTACTGAACCGATTTAAATGAAATTTGGTACACAGATAGTTTAGAGCCTGAGAAAGGACATAGGCTACTTTTTATCCCGGTAGTATGTTCCCGCGGGATAATTTCCGACCTCCACGCGGGCGAAGCCGCTGGCAAAAGCTAGTAATATTATAAAGCTGAAGAGTTTGTTTGTTTGTTTGATTGAACGCGCTAATCTCAAGAACTGCTGGTCCGAATTGAAAAATTCTTTTTGTGTTAGGTAGCCTATTTATCGAGGGAGGCTATAGGCTATATAACATCACGCTACAACTAAGAGGAGCGGAGCAGTAATGAAAAATGTTGCAAAAACGGGGAAAAATTATTCATTTTGAGAGTTTCCGTTGCGTGCGCTGCGTAAACAGTTAAAGTAACGCAAAAATCATGTATGACGGAATTGTTGCTTTTAAAAAGTTCTAAAAAAAAGTCCGCGAGAGCATATGTCTATCTTTTAAGGTTGACTCACTATAACTCAAAAGGTGCGAGCAGCAACGAAAAATGGACGAAAACTAGCAGGCAAATCGATACGACGGGAAGGGTCAGGGGAGCAAAAATTTGACGCGGACGAAGTCGCGGGCAGAAGCTAGTGTGATTATATTCGTACTTAGTCCGGTTACTTTGCCTAATCTTACAATTAGGATAGAACTTCACTTAGAGGCATATCGACGGTCCCTACGTACAATCCCCTAAGTGGTAGATACGTGATTTGCCTTTTTTTGTTCTGATACCTTCAAGCAAGCCTAAACTATCGTCCAGTTTAATAAAAAATAAAAAAAAGTTGGCAAATTGACCTTTAAATCCACACACGACATTAACCATAACTACAAAATTGACTAAAACTTCCGACGTAGAACAACAATAGTGGTAATCCAGTCGTTTTACGTGGGACAATTCAATGGAACCCCGCGCGCCTCCCCCGCAACTCCCATTTGCGTGACATTTGCGCTCGCGCCGGCGTAAGAGACGGTTTTGTTTATGTTCTGCTGCGTGATTAATAAAATTATAAGTAAAAATTATGCCTCGAAGGGCAAGTGTCCCAAAAAACAATAATGTGCAAAATAGGAAAAAACCAGTTACGTACGTTAAAAAACAAAAAGTTTCGAACAAAACTCGAACAGGTAAGCGAATGTCTATATTATTTTGAATCAAATGTATTTTTACTTAAGTTTATACTTACTATTAGGTATTTTCTAATCGATAATTACTTAGATTTTCCATTTTTGCATTGATCAAACAAATTTTGCATCATTCCAACGTACAGATGCGTTACCAAATACGCATCTGTACGTTGGAATGATGCAAAATTTGTGTTCGGTTATTTGACGTCGGAGCATTTAAAAGTAAAATGTAGTAAGTGGGAGATATGGGATTCTACGCCGGAAAATAAAACCAGGTTTTGTACATAGCTGCTACTTACGAAATTTTACGCCGGAAATGTTATTTCAATCTCACACTTATGTTATTTTAAAGTATTACAACACAATTTAAAACACAATTTTTTTTTTCAGCTCTTCTTCAACGTGGTTCTTCTGACGATGAACAACAACAAGAAAGTACCATTCAAGTTGCTGCTCAAATGCATAGAAATGTAGCTTCCAATGTTCTCTCCGATTCGATCATTTTAGAAGAGCTCGAATCATCTTATGTCGGATTACCTACCCACCCTCAACCACAGAATGAACATGAGGATAGTATCTTTAATTATCCAGATTCACTTAATCTTTCTGATTTGCCTTTAAGCCCGCACTCAACCAACCAAATTACTAACACCATTGTCGCTCGTCCCAATGGCGCTATTCTCTCTGACCCCGGAATTATTACAGAAGAGTTTATTACATACACAGAACCAGAGCCACAGTACTCTCAGGAAATTATCGTTAGAACGTCACACGATCCAGACACAAATATAATTATAGAAGAAATTGACGCCTTGCATGATTCTGAGCAAGCTTTGGATACAAGTACTCCCTTAGGGTCTCCTTCTATTTCGACTATAATGCAGAATGTTGAAATAGAAAGTTTAAATTCATTTCATATTGACACCCCAAATTCATCTATGTGTATCACTTCACCTATGACTCCTATGAGTGACGAGACGTATGTACCATCCAGTATTGATGAGATGACAGAGAATGATGCTGATGTTAGTAACACAGAAGAAAGAGAATTAACAAAAAAAAAAAAAGTTAAGAAAAAAACGGACTTAGGAAGAATACGCAAGGTTAACAAATCGTCATGGATAGATAGCAAGAGAAAACAGTTAAAAAATCAGGGTTTAAGTTACATCAGTCGAAATGGAAAAGCACAATCAAAAAAGTTAATATTACCTGCTTGCGATGATGAGTGTCGATTAAAGTGCAAAGAGAAAATAGGTGAAGATGTTAGAAACGAAATGTTTAAACAATTTTGGTCTCTTGGCAATCGTGAGCGGCAGTGGGATTTCTTGGTTCGTTGGTGTAAAAGAATCGGTAAGAGACGCATAACGCACGCACGCGCGCGCATTAGTTTCTGTCAAGTACTATCTGCCAAAAACTCTAGATGTTAGACACGAAGAAGTTACGGTGTGCAAAAAGATGTTTTTGAACACTTTTGCTATTGGTGACGGCGTCGTACGAACAGCTTTGCAAAAACTTACCGATGGCGAAGGGGTCTCAATAGGTTCTGATCAGAGAGGACTTCATAACAATCACCCTAAAATTAAGAATGATGAAATGATTAAAAGCGTTTCTGACCATGTCCAATCATTTACCCCTGTGGAGTCACACTATACGCGTAAAGAATCCTCAAAATTATACTTAGATAGTGAGTTAACTATGACTAAGATGTTCAAACTCTACAATGAGTGGGTATCAGAGACAGAGTCGAATAGGGCTAAAACGTTGAGGCAATACACCGACATTGTCAATGAAAACTTCAACATTGAGTTTCATAGACCTAAGAAAGATCAATGCGACGTTTGCATTGCCTTTAAAAACCAGCCGAAGCCAGTGAATCATGAAATTCAAGAACAGTTTGATGAACATTTGCGAAATAAGGACATGGCTCGAAGTCTCAAAAATGAGGATAAACTTTCTGCTATCAACTCTCCTAGCACAACCATAACTGCAGCATTTGATTTTCAAAAAGTACACTCTTGTCCTCATGCAGAAACCAGCATATTATACTATAAAAGAAAACTGAATGTTTTTAATTTTACAATTTTCGAGATGGGTCAGAAAGTTGGCACATGTTATATGTGGCATGAGGGCACTGCAAAACGAGGTGCGAATGAGGTGGCTAGTTGTGTCTACGATTTTATTAAGAATCAGTCCTCAAAAGGCATACAAACCATAAACTTGTACTCAGATAATTGCGGAGGGCAAAATAGAAATAGAATTGTTTTTATGATGTACCTAATTGCTGCCAAAGAATTTAAGGTAAATATTACACATAGATTTTTAGAAAAAGGACACACTCAAAATGAAAATGACAGCATTCATGCTCTAATAGAGCGATGTTCTAAGAATAAGGAAATATACACGCCTGATCAATGGTTCGCATTGGTCAGGTGGGCCAAAGAGACTGGAAGTCCGTATATTGTCAAGGAAGTTGCAAGAGATGACATTTTAGATTTAAAAAAGTTACTATCAGGTAAAAATTGGTCAAAAAATGACAGGAACATAAAAATAATGTGGTCCAAAATCAGAGAAATTCGTGTATCCTCTTCAGAGCCAGACATTCTGAAATACAAAAATACATTTAATGAAACATACCATCGCTTATTTGTCAGAAGAACTCAAAACAGGAGGCGTCAAAATCAAACTGATGACATGTTGAGCCAGGCTTACACTGGACCCTTACCAATCCTGAACGCCAAATTGATAGATCCGATAGATCTCAAGTATCTTTGTGAACATAACGTAATTCCTAGACAGTACCATAGATTTTATAATTCTCTTGTATCTTGTGATGTAATCGATTCAAGTTCTGATGAAGAGCAGTAGTATTTCTCAGTTAATTATGAAGCTTAGTATTTACCTAAATAATTTTTTTTTTGATTGTGATTAAGATAGGAAGTAGGTAGATTTTATAATTATTCAATTGACCTAGATTGTTTTGGTTCTTACTTTTGCAGATTTTTATTGCTTTTGTTTTTTTTTAATGCTTTTGGTTTAATTGTTTTTTTAGAAGAAAAGTTTTAATTTTATTAAACTTTAATTAATCCCTCAAAATTAGGTAAGAAAAATATGATTTTGTTACTTAGTTATTGATTTATTTTAATTATGTTTTTAATTGTGTAAGAACAGGCGTTTACATTTTTATATACGATGATGATTGTGATAATCATCATCTTATATAAAAATATAGAGTATTTTTAAAAGAATTAATGCTGATTATGAACTCCAAAATAATGCTTTTGGTTTAGTTGGTTTTATTTGGAAGCAGAGTTTTGATTTTAATAAAGATTAATTAACCACTCACAATTAGGTAAGAAAAATGTGATTTTGTTACTTAGTTATTGTTTTATTTTAATTATGTTTTCAGTTATGTAAGAAGAGAAGCTTTAAGTTTCTTTAAATAGTATTTTTGTACCTACTTAAGTATCCACTATCTATTAGGTATGATTATATTATGTTTATGTATATGTAACATTACTTCTTTGAAAAATAATCTATATTTTTATGTAAGATGATGATTTTAACCTGGTTATAAAAATATACTAAAAGACACAGATGTTTATTACTGAAAACAAGACTGATTATAAGAGATAAAAGACTGTAAGTTAAATTGCATCGTAGGTACTGATTATTAATAAAAAAAAATTACCAACTTTTTTGTTTATATTTATTTTAGCCTGTTTCGAAACCCACTAATGCAAATAATTTGTATTTCATGTCGAGAGCTGTGTTTTCTTGAGTGGGTCAACCACTTAACTACTGTTTAAAATAGTTTTTGTACCATGATCCCCACGTAAACCTTTATAAATGGCAATTACGACTTTGGTTAATAAAAAAACTCCCGCGTAAAAGTCAATAAGTACCTCTTACCTTATTTATCATAGGGATGATTCCGATGTATAAGTGAGTAAGTGACAAATAATACACTCAGAAGACTTTTTATGACTTAAAGTTATATTTTTTATGAAATATATCAAATATGAAACCTTTATTCCAAATTTCATGACTTTCCGTTAAGTAGAACATGAACTACACATGTTTGAAACTTTAAAGTGCTCTCCTGTAAAATGTGACATTTGTAGTTAGGAGATTTTACGTAGGGACCGTCGATATGATACATACCTACATAATCACCCTATAATGATCCCTTTGCTGGGACACAGGACTCCTCTCGGTGAGAGGGAGTGGGCCGTAATCCACCACGCGGGCCCAGTGCGGGTTGGCAGATGTCACATGTCTTAGAATTTTTGGTTCTAGGACATGCCGGTTTCCTCACAATGTTTTCCTTCACCGTTTTGAGGGCAGTGATGATGTAAAATTTACACAAAGTAAAGTGCCTGCCTGGGTTCGAACCCACGACCTACAATCCGTAGTAGGGGGCTTTTACCTCTGAGCTTCAACTGCTCTCCGCACAGAGGTAAGGGCGATTAATCTTATCATAACTCATTACAAAAGACACGACTGCCACTTACAGACGTGTGTGCTAAAGAAGGTAGTTAGTTAGGTATTAAACTATAGTCTGTGACTTAAACCCCATTGTCTGAGCTCACAGAATATGTTAATAAACTGATAAGAATGCTGCATTTCAAGTTCACATGATTCATCTGACGAGGTCACCCCTGTGTCTGTTATTAACATATTTTATCTGCATTTAATCTTTATGTCATGTCTGGCTGTCTGGATAAAATGGTAATCCAGACTGTACTGTATCGACGGATTAAATAATGTCTTACCATCATCATCATTTCATCGTCCACTGCTAGACTTGGACATAATCGCCACGCTTGGCAGGCGGTTTGGCGATCGCAGTATGGTGGTATAATGCATAGAGAACTCTGCTGCCCATTATCTAGACCTTGTTTTGTGGGTGGGAAATCATCAACTGACGTCCCCCGCTCTGGGTGGGACGGAAGGTCGTGTCAGACTTTTACTGACTAAAACCCACCCGTGTTCCTTCAGTTGCCCATGTGCCAGGGCCACGGTATCTCTTTCGAACGAATCTCGCGACCCTGGCAAACTCGCGACCCTGGCAGGCGTAGAAATATTTTGACGGGACATTTTCGCGTATTGGATATTCCACGCACAGCTTGGCGCCAAGAATTGAAAATTGAATACTATTTTTCGATGCGCTGATGCATTCTATTTTCAATTTATATTCTGAATGCTCAGTTCTACATCTAGAGTTCGAAATCCGGTGCACCAAAATCCCGTTGCGAAATTTTACGGCCGCACAAACGTGGAGGTGCGTTCACGGGAGATTGGTCAGAGAAGTGTTATAAGGATTTTCCATCAGGAATTTCTCAGTAGCAGCCTGGAGTCTGGATTCGTACCCGGTTGAAGGGAATAGGCTCGCCCTTTAACACATGGGACTTAACCTCTAAGTCCCTGAGATACCACATTTGGTATAGACAATCGTTTTTTAATTGTGTCTGTAATTACGGTAATTGACTGGTTGAATATAACTGGCGAAATGTGGGTGTACCTACTATTAGGTACATCTCTGCCTAAACCTTCGGATAGTACAGGCGTGATGTTATGTCATGTGGCCGAAGAAAGAAATACAAAAGGGACAGTGGACAGCTATAGGGAAGACTTGCCCAGCCGTGGAACAAATGAGGTTGAATAAAAAACAGATTTGCTTAGGGTTTCGGGAGCATACCTACTATATAGCTAGATATTGAAGAGAGCTGAGGCATACACTACACAATACGTTAGAAGTACTAGTCTGTAAGGTATAAATGCTGGGTAAAATAAAATTAGCTCACGAAACATAGAAACAATCATGTTTAATGTTTTACCAGTGAATTTAATTAAACATTGAATAGGTACATAGGTAAATGAAGAAAATATTTTTTATTTAGTTTAGGTAGTTTAAGTACTAATGGTAACTAACCACACTACTTACTATGTGCATATTAACATGTACCTACGCACGGCGAGCAAGCTATACAGTTCTAGTATAAGCTGACTTCTCACCGTGTAATAAGACTATACAATGAGAGCTCAGCTAAAACTGGAAATGTATAGCTTGATTTGTCGCGTTGTGTGTATGTAACTATGCTCATAGTAGTGTGATTAGTTACTCCACTCGAATGACTAAAAAAACTTTTTAACAAAAAATTAAACCGCCGAAAAACTGAAAAGCATAAAATAATACTTAAACCTTAAAATTATGAGTCGGCGGCGGTTTGAGTGATCCTTGCTCATTGATTTTTAAGCGCCGACTCATAATTTTAAGGTTTATTATTTTATGCTTTTCAGTTTTTCGGCAGTTTATTTTTTTGTTAAAAAGTTTTTATTTTATAATTTTTTGTGGCTTTATTGTACAAATAATACTTGGCAAGGTATACCCTATCCAACACAAAAAGAATTATCAAAATCGGACTACTCTGTATAAAGTTATGCGTGTTTATACATTACAATCAGTGAGTGAACAATCAATCATCCCCTGTTTTCCGACCCTTAGGGTTCGATTTTGTTTACCAAATTAATATGGGACCACCTTGGGAATATACCCTTTCCAATAGAAGAAGAATTGTCACAATCGGACCACTATGTAAAAAGTTATGCGTGGTCATACATAAAAAAAAAAAAAAAAAATATACGCGTCGAATTGATAACCTCCTCCGTTTTTTTCGTCGGTTGAAAAGTGTCACTCACGCTGCTGTTTGGTCTTTTACAGATAGAAGTTTATTCCGGAAGATTTTATAAATAACTAGCTGACCCGGCAAACGTTGTTTTGCCATATAAATAATTTCCTAGGCGGGGATAACTAATTAAATGACGATTGATCAGTTTTCGACCGGAGAGGAAAAATTATTAAATTACTAAAATGGCTATTAAAAAATAAGGGTTGATCGTAGAAGGGTGAAAATTGAGGATTGTATGTTGTATCATAAAAAAATAGAAATTAAAAATTTTGTCTAAAAAATAAAAATAAAATTTTGGGGTGGACTACACCTAACATTTAGGGGGATGAAAAATAGATGTTGGCCGATTCTCATAGATACCGGATAAGCACAAAAAATTTCATCAAAATCGGTCAAGCCGTTTCGGAGGAGTATGGCAACGAAAACTGTGACACGAGAATTTTATATATTAGATTTTTCGGACCAACTTCTAATCAACGGGGACTTTGGAGACTTATTTGACTTTAGATAAGTAAGATATAGAATAAATAATAAAACCTTTGTATAGTAGGTATGTACTATAAAGTGAATTTTTACTTGCACCATATTTTTTTTGTGACTACTACGTCATTGCTAAAATCTTGAATGTTCGAAAAGGTGACATGTGTATTTGTTTCAAAATTCTATAGGTAACATTAACGATCTTTGATCATATCTACCTAGGTATAAGTACTTAGTAACAGCAACAAAACATGACCTAAGATCTTTATCTCGTATAGCTAATTAAAGAACATCGCATTAACTTAACAATCAAGCCCATAATGTACTTAACACAACACTCATTGTTTAACATTTTCAAGATGGCGCGCGGTATTCCGTTCAATGTTATACCTACCGGTAACGTAACAAAAGTCTAAGTACTAAAGTACCTACCGATATGAACCTAGAATACCTAGGTACCTTCGTATAAGGCAAGTCCCGGTGGACTAACGCATCAGCTCGGGCAAGGAATGCACGCGCAGGAATGCGGTCCTTCAAGTAGTGTACCTACAGTTAGAAACTTTAGTCTAGTCTAACTAGCCACCCACGTAGAATATGACTAACTTCCCGCCAATTCTGGTTCCAATTACGAATTTCAAAGATTCGTGTTACAATTTCAGTTAAATGAGCATCCGTATGTACCAAATAGGAGGGGACTTTGACGCCAAAACAAACGCATATTTCCATAGATAAGCATCAAATTTCCGTATAACAAAACATAATAATATAGCGAAAATCGTTCACTGTGAATATCAGTCGCAAGTCCCTCCGGACCGAATCTCATCTCGCCTCCAATTACTAACAACACGCAGAGATGAATCGATAAACAATTCTGCGCTCTCATTGGATGAATAGTGGGCGCGGCGCGACGCCATTGGTCGGTGTCGCGTGGTGTGACGTCAAGGCCGATGACCTTTAAATTGGCGCAATTTTTCAATTTAGAACATAGTCGGAGGAAAGTTTTTGTCAATCAAATATTCATTTGTTTGAATTATAGAGCGGCACTTATCGATCATAGATATCAAGTGTGAACTAGAATGAATGAATATGATTCCTTTGCCCTTGATTTATTCTGGAAATAAGCGCCTAATAAAGGAGTTGCCTTTATTAGGCGCTTGTACCTACTTAAAATTTTATCAATTTATATTCATTAAAATGGTCATAAAAATGGCAAAATGGAATAAAATACCGTTAACCACGTTCTAAACTATTTTATTAGGCAGTGCTAGGTTTTATCAGATATAAGTTATCTTACTAAAAGTTAATATTTATTTAAATTATCAGGTTAACAAGGCGGGCCCTTTGAAATATCACTTTTTATCGCTAGTCGATAGTTCTGGGAAATGTTTCCATTATGATTTTGATGTTTCATCGACGAAATAGGTATTTATTATGAAGTACTTATGTAAATAAAAAAGGTGTGACAAAAAACTTGATTAGTTAAGGCACATATCTCTGTGGAAAAAGTCAGTATGTTTGTTATCTGAGAAGGGAGGGTACAAAATTGTGGATCATGTTCGAATTTTCAGTCGAGCGGAAAATATTTGAATTCTAGAAAAGGGCTCTGAAAGGTTGATGTCAGGTTGTATGTTGTTTGAAATATGATTCGTAAACGTAACAAATATGACTTAACACTGCTATAATCCTTAAAATAATCAATACAGTGACTATTTCATAAAATAATCATTCAATTTATAAAGCGCAATCATTTAATAAAGCGCATTTAGCGGGCTACTCTGGCGGTTTTACCGATATAGTTAACGCACCAGAGAAGAGACAGAAACTGCGAACAAAAGCTATGCTATGTCTGATTTTTTGTAAAAATAAATTACTTCATACACATAAATAATACAATATTTTTCGAGGATAGTAAATAAAATAACAAATTCATTTGACAAGTTATTCAAAAAGTAGGAAAAAGGAAAATCTGCCACTCAACTTCAACAGCCGATCTATTCTGTAATAATCTCATAGTGTAAACTTGGGTGAAGTAACCTTGAAATGTGCTGTCATTTCACCTATGCTATAAATTGGCACTATTGCCAGCTCACTTCACGGTTTTCACGGTTAGGTTTTTACAGAATAGATTTGCTGATATTTTTCACCCAAAGTAGGTGTTTAACTAAATAGGTAGTTCAAATAAGTATGTTTGATGTTAACTATGTTACTTTACACCTCATAAATATTTGATTAACGCCGTCTGTCGCTTATCTGTTAGGCATGACAAATTGATGTTGGTGCAGTTTAGATGAGTCAAAGCAGGTAACATGTTTCGTTGAAAATATAAAAATTAGCAACAACAAAAAACCAGACAAATCTGACTGTTTTCGTAAAATCTATTGAGTTAGTTGTGCTATGGTGCGCATTTATAGTTTCACACAGGGAAGTAAAATGTATGGAAATATAATAAGATGCTTTTTTTCCGTCCACGATAACGTTAAAACGTGCAAGTATTTCCATACATCTATACTAATATTATAAAGCTGAAGAGTTTGTTTGTTTGTTTGATTGAACGCGCTAATCTCAGGAACTACTGGTCCGAATTGAAAAATTATTTTTGTGTTGGGTAGCCTATTTATCGAGGGAGGCTATAGGCTATATAACATTACGCTACAACAAAGAGCAGCGGAGCAGTAATGAAAAATGTTGCAAAAACGGGGAAAATTTATTCCTTTTGAGAGTTTCCGTTGCGTGCGCTGCGTACACGGTTAAAGTAACGCAAAAATCATGTATCACGGAATTGTTTCTTTTAAAAAGTTCTAAAAAAAAGTCCGCGAGAGCATATGTCTATCTTTTAAGGTTGACTCACTATAACTCAAAAGGAGCGAGCAGCAACGAAAAATGGACGAAAACTAGCAGGCAAATCGATGCGACGGGAAGTGTCAGAGGAGCAAAAATTTGACGCGGACGAAGTCGCGGGCAGAAGCTAGTTGTATAGATGTGGACGTCCACAATATTATCGCCACGTTAGAAAATATAAAAGCGCACACGTAAAACGTTAAAGAAATTACGTTTGTGAGAGAAATTTAGACCGATTTTCAGATAGATTTACTTAAATATTTTTAGCATTTACTTATGAATGAACAAAACGATCGTATAGTAGTGGAACATACTAATTCCATGCAATGTACTGCCACAGAGCAAAAATAATACTTCAAACCCTCATCTCATTGCAACAAACCGAAAATAGTTCTTTCGTTCAGTCGTTCATCATTCAAGTTTAAAAATAAAACGGCGCCAAGATTGAATGCCAGTGAGATAAATAAAGAGGTTCAATGTCCATCTACCTAACCGTATCAGTATGCAGCATTATGCACATGATAAAAAATGACTGTCATACTTTTAGTACCTATAAATAATCATGCACTTATCATAATAGTCTGTATTATACTCAAGTAGGTAATTTGTGAAATCGTTATTTACTGAAATTGAGAAAATTAGGTACTGTATTTTTGTTTAAGATTGTTATTCCAACGATTTCTGTTCCACAGACCTTGTAGGAAAGGTAAGACTGGAATGGAACTGGAATCCTTTTCTTGTCTACGTTATGGCCAAATGGGGAAGTTCGGGCAGAGACAAATGATGGATGGCGTGATCATAGCAAGATCCTTTTTTTTATACGTGGGAAATCATCAAATGACGTGTCCCGCTATGGGTGGAGCGGACATGCGTCAGGATCCGCAACTTATAACAAATTTGAAATTTTTTTTATTCGTTCCATTTCGTGTTCATTCATGAGTAAGGTTTTATTTCAATATTTTCGATGATTTCAATATTTTAAATAAAGTATTTTGACAGTTGCCTTCACCATTGTTGATGGCGGTATCACACCTACTTGCTTATGCACTTGCACTTCCTTGCCATAGATATTCAGGATTACTCTATATTGTAAATGTCAGCGAGGTCATTAAAAATATTATCATTAAAAAAATGATTAATGATCTAAGCGCCGAAAACGGATGTTAAGCACGTGCTTAGGGGAAATAAAAAGATTGTGATTATCTGTTGCAAGTAATCTATCAAACGATAATACTGAGGCTTTAAATAAGTTTCACGATGTCAAGATTAGGTAAAATATCTATACCTATCTGTAGGTTGGATCATACTTAAAAAAAGCAATAGGTATCCATTTTTTGGGGTCTTTATTATTTGTATAGATTAACTTACATAATCATTAAATAATAATTACGTTAAATTGATAACAACTTTATTAGACTACCAAAGTCTAGAACTTTAATCTACCTGCAATAAGGAACCCATTTTATATTATGACATAATTATGATAGTATTATCCACTTTAAATTTATCTAAATTAGTCAAGGCCCTCGGTGTTGTGAAATAAGCCATAAAACAAAGACTAACGTTTTCATGAAAATTTAGATACTCTGTGGCAAGTTGAAGGGTAATGGTAGCCACGACTAGGGTTGCCACCTTTTTTTCTTGCATACAAAGTACAGACGCCACCAGGTCAAGCTACCCGAAACTGTCAATTTTTCCCAATGAACCTTGAACCTAATGCTCTAGGAATAAAGTCGAAAATCTATCAAAGAAATCTGACAGATTGTAGTAGCTTGATGTGTTGGCGTCTGTACATTGGTTATTACAGGTAAGAAAAAAAAGTACGTAGTATGAAAATAAAGTATGTTTTATTTGTCTTTATTATTAAATTTAAAAACATATTTTTTATTGCTTTTTGCAGTTTGTATCACATAAATTGCGTTTAACGAAAAAGGACTTACGCCTAAACTTTTCAAAATCCCAAAGAAATCAAATCTTGCAAAATAAAGTATTTTCGTGTACTTTATTGTTCTCATAAAGTATGACGTACATTTATGTGAAATAACGTACAATACTTTATTATAAAGTACGGGTGGCAACCCTAGCCACGACTGACGAGTTGTAGGTCATGGCTTCGAATCCTGTAAGGTGTTTTATTTTGTGTAAATAATTTCATCATCAGTGCTCTCAAACCGGTGAAGGGAAACATCATGTGGAAAGCCGCATATCCTAGAGCCAAAAAAAACAAAGACGTGACGTAGATTACAACCCACTCCCTCTGGAAGACAGGAGGCCTACATATGTCACCCATCCAGTGTGATCTTTTCAAATATTTAAATTAGTCTTAAGCATTATGGTGGAAGCGCCATCTTTTTTGTAGTTTGCAGGTCAGTATATTGATTTAATTATGATCATCATTTAGTTCCATTGAATGGCTTTTCATGAATTAGTCATTTATAGAAATTAATTGGACTTAGATGGTTGTATTGATGATTATAATTCTGTTAATATATATATATAATTACGTCTAACGATCGCAAATTATATTTTTTTCAACATAGGTACAGTCTGAAGCTGACCTGGAAATGTCAATAAAGGAAAGAAAATTTGATTTTCACGAGCTACCTTGGAGCTTTCATCTTAAGTCCGCCTTAAAACATTCTTTTTATTTTGCAAGAAACATTTTGTTAATATTAGTGGATTTCGTTACAGTACGGTCTTTGCTTCATCGCCATAATTACGGACAGACACCGAATTTGCATACAATATAGGTACTACAAAAGTAAAGTTAGTGTTACGTAATAATGAAACTGTTTGACCTTTATTATTCAACAATTCGATAAATAAAAGCAAAAATGTAATGAATTCTTTTCTAACGAAGTTTGTTTCGTAAAATTATTAGAAATGATTCGATTTAAAAAAAAAAAATAAAGTCAATTAAAACCCAAGCGCATTAAGTAACTTTAAAATTATATTAAATAAAATATTGACACTAATATTTCCTACTAGGTTTAAATCTAGGTTTAATCTAATCTAATTTCTATAGTAATACTGTGTCAACAGATGAAGAGAATTTGCTAGGTTTTCTTAGGGACAGAGCAATTAAATCATTCCCAGTACTTAACTGAACGGCTGAACGAATGACGAATTTTACATATCATTTCATTTAGGATGCTCTTTCATTCATTCGGTCACGTCTCGAACTCAATTCGATATTGTGAAAATTGAAAAGAGGGTAATTAGGGATTTAAACAGCCTGTCAATATTGTTTGACCATACTTTGAAATTAAGCTTAGTAAACAAGATATTCTATTTTTTATAATTTGAATTTCTTCTAGTTCATGATTAGGACTTTAAATTAATATTTTAAAATTGATTCCTATAATTTCTAAGTCTAATCTCTTATTTTAAACTGAAGCATCATTAAAATCTTTTCTCAATAATTAGGAGTGGTAATTGCTTTATTAATATTTATTTTAATAATTATTCCATTCACGTTTAATAAAAAAACTATTTAGGTACGTACGATAAAAAAATGGCAAAAAAAATATAATACTTAATGCAAATTTTTAACAACATTAATTAATGATTGCAATTTGCAGCCAGTGTCGTGATGTCATTGATTTAAATTTTGATAAGCACAAATGCAAAAGGAATAACCCAAAAAAATATTTTTCCTGTTATTTATTGGAAGCGGTCGAGCGAAAGTACAAAAATAGTTTTATTTTATTTATTTATTTATTTAACACTTTAAGCACATATTATGTACAGAGGCGGACTTAATGCCATAGGCATTTTCTACCAGTCAACCTTTGGGTGATGAAGAGACAAACAGTGGTAAGTGCAATGAAATTGAAGATATTCAAAAATAAACGTATAACCTATTTAAATCATAAATATAATGCATATACCTAACTATATATAAATATAAAAACAACATACATACATATACATAAATAATCGAGTTTACTAAAAACAAATGAGACAAACAATGCAACAACAACTATTTTAATAGTTACATTGCAGATTAATACATTATTATCAGCTTTAACTTGATTTCTGATTTTTGCAATTATTTAAACTAAATCCACATTCACACTTCCACACTAATATTATAAATGCAAAAGTAACTCTGTCTGTCTGTCTTTCCTGCTAAAACTACTGACCCGATTTAAATGAAATATGGTACAAAGATAGTTTAGAGCCTGAGAAAGGACATAGGCTACTTTTTATTCCGCGACTTCATCTGCGTCCGCGATAACTGACGCGTAAATACGCGGACGAAGTCGCGGGCAATAGCTAATATTTAATAATTTTCCAAATTGAGCATCGAAAACAGGAACAAAATAGGTAGATTGATTTTGATTGATATATCTTTAACCACTGCGCATGAATTTTACATTTAAGTTCCTACTTACGAAGCAAATTATGGTAGGGTCATTTCGCCTGTTCGCGTCCATCGCCCAGTTCGCGTCCATTTTACGGATCTCTCTTTAAAAATCCTCGAAAATAAGTAAACTAACACACCAATCAAACGAAAAATTATTACCGCTAATACCTCAATGTATAAGAGGCACGCACATATGGACAAAAGGTCCGTGCGCCAAACCAATCCCATTAAAAAAATAGTTAATTTCGGCTGTTCATCAAGGAAGTGCGTATGCGCTGGTTTTTTAGATAAAAAATAGTGTGCAGCGGCGCGTTCGATGGTAAGTTTTTTATTGTTTTATATGAATTTTAGGATACATAGCTGTATCTAGACTTTTATAATGAAAAAAGGAATGATATTAATTATGAATTTGCTACTGTTTTTTATATTTAACAAATAAAATAAGGTGGACGCGAATTACTACATCGAATTTACAAAACTTCCACTTTGCGTCCGCAATGGACGCAAAGTATACCAACAGGGGATAACAATAAACCAAATTGCGTCCACTATGTTCGTTAAATACAATTGACTTGCTTGTAAAAATAATTTAAAATGTATTGATTATTATTATTATTGTACATTTTTTATTAAGACTACGTGTTTATAATTCTATTTTTAAATGAAATGAGTAATTTCTTTCAGTCTTACTTTTTTTTTATTTAAGATGAGTTCTTCGGAGACAAGAAAGAAGAAGGAAAAGAAAACATACACAGAAGACAATTTAAAGAAAGCGTTAAAAATTAAATTCGAGAGAAGAATAAATCGAAAAGACAAATATGCAAAGAATATGCTATTCCCAAGACCACAATATTCGACAAAATCAGTGGGCGCAGACCAGATGGAGTAAAGAAACCGGGACTAGAACCAGTGCTAGGAGTAGATGGTGAAAATAAAGTAGTTGAATGGCTTCTTAACATTTCTGAAAAAAATGACCAGCCTTGGAGCGAGTGAAATGTTATGTGACGATATACTAATTTCAGATGTAGAAGAAGACGATGAGAAAAACATAGGCTGTTGTGTGTAACAAGTTTATTTGATGGTATCATCTGAAATGCAAACGATTTGTAGGACTAAGTTATTTGGAGGCCAAAGATAAGTCTTTTGAATGTGAGCTGTGTCATTAATTGAAATTCTAAGGCTATTATAATCATACCATGTCTCATAATTTATTGATTCAACAATTCTTGTTGTTGTATGATTAGACAAAATTGTTGTCTTGTTTTGTTGCTTTAATATAGCCAAAAACTTATTATTAATCAAGGCTGATCTTTTAGGGTAAAATTAACAGAACTGATTACTGTTTATTCTTAAAGGTGCAATCATTATTTACCTACTACTTACCTAATTTTAAGTTCAATCAATGTTGAGAAGAATTTTTAATATGTTTATTTTTTTAAAGTGATGTCTTTAATGATAATAATGTTGATTTTATATTCTCAAATAAAGAAATTGTTAAAACACAATCTTTCTTTACAAATTCTTAAAAATATCACCCCTTTATTCCTTTTCTAAGCTGGTGGACGCTAAATGATCCACGGGTGGACGCGAATTGGATTTTGTGGACGCAAAGTGGGTAAAACGCCTATTTCTGAAGTTTATCTATTTAAAAAAAAACACAAGATGTTTCGAACAAAACTGAAAGTTAATCTTAAAATAGACTATATAATGAACACATTACATACATTTTTCATAGAAATTAGTGCTGGGATATTTTTATTATCGCCGTCAAACTTGCCAACTGCACTAAATGGACGCGAACAGGCGAAATGACCCTATTCAATAAATCTTCGTAACGCAAACGCAAAGCAATGTCAAGTTCAAATGACAGATTGGATTATAGAATGGCCGCGTATTTTATTTTTCTTGATGGGAATTCATCAAATGACTTCTCCCGCTCTGGGCGGAGTAGGATGGCGTGTCAGACTTTTACTGACTAAAACCCACCCGTGTTCCATCAGTTGCCCATGTGCCAGGGTCACGGTATCTCTTTCGAACAATCACGCGACCCCGGCAGGCCGCGTAGGCTTACGCCGACTATATCCGCTGCTCTGACTAAGGCAAAGGAAACGACTGACTGTCCAGCTTATTGTCATCAATTGATCTTTGAATCGGTTAAGATGATAATCTGTGCCTGTCCCGACTCATCCGATCACATGTCTGAGAGGATATTCGTATTCTAAAGCTCAATTTACTGCAACCTATTCATGTATTGAAATGTCACTCAATGAAGAAATATTCCTGGGAAGATTGTGTAGAGGATACTTAAAGGACACTGAAGGCAGTCTTGGCAGTGTTTGGCTATTTGTCCCTATAAATAGAGATGGTTGTCGAGGGGTTTACTTTTCCATTCAAAACCACCTGGCATTTGCAACTGACAGCTGGTAATAAATATGTCATATTCATGAATAAATAGCTGCCACAAATAATACAATGTTAAAACTGCCCCACTGCCAAACGCACAATCTTCCGAGATCTATTTACAGACAAGGGTGACTGACTTATTTATCAAAGTTGTGCCTGCAAGTGACTACAAATATTGTTTGTCAGAATATTATTCCCATTTGAGGAACGCAAACAGCCTCTGAAGTAGTACGGACGCCATCTACGCCGCGCAAATCAATAAAATCTCCAAGCCTTACTGGAAGCTTCCATATAAAAAAAATCATACAACGTGACCTCTGACCATAGCGACCAATAAACGCATGCAAATCAAGTATGCACACAAATAGAAAACGGAACCCGCTATCAGTATTGTTATAGAAAATGGCCGCTCTCAACAAACCGTCTCATATCTTATTGACGGCAATTGAAGCTGATTGTCGACCATTTTACGACAATTGGCCGACAGTCGGCCGCGTCCAATAGCAGCTTAATCGCTAAACTATGTCGGGATAGTCTCATGCGATCTTCCTAATTAATTGAAAGGATATTTCGTTGTGGTAGGTCTTTGAAGCGGAGATAAATCACTCGTATTGTTGACTGCCCGCATGCTCTGTGAACGACTTGATTGAGTAATCAAAGCCTGAGATTTTACATAAATGGATCGAGTCGTTTATTTTTGAGGCCAACGACACTTTTAAATTATGTATGGGGACTTTGGACGGTGGTTCGTTAATGGGTTCAATCCCTTTGGCATAAAATGTATCCACGGTGTAAATATGAGTTCAATAAAAAGCTCGTTGGATGTAAAGGAAACCTATGTAAATGTCGCAAGAATCAACAGAATCAAAGCCAGATTCATAATCTATTCGAACGTCAGTGTGCATTGACATAATTCTCGTATGTAACGTAATCTTGACCACAAGGATATACATATCTCCTCTAATATTGATTTGCACGTAATATCAATTGACAGTCTAAGTACTTATGATCACAAACGTACATACTGTTGCCAGGCATACACATACAGCCAAATATGTAATATTTGCAGAGGTCGTTCAAATAAAATATATGACACATCGAGTGCAGATTGACTGTGCAACATCTATCTTATCTTCATTTATGAAATTATAGAGATAAGTATGAAATAATAATAACTTGCAGTTATAAAAATAAAGCTTAACCAGTCAATTACCGTAATTACAGACACAATTAAAAAACGATTGTGTCTATACCAAATGTGGTATCTCCGGGACTTAGAGGTTAATCGCTGCTATTTAGAAAAATTGGCTTGGTGATTTATTGGTAATCAAAGGTCATAATTCCGAACATGAAATAAACCATGCCTATTTTTCACTGAACGAAACGATTTTTATTAGGTTCTTTATTAAGAAGCTAATCGGACTTATCACCATAAATGTATATTATTTATTGCCTATAGTGTTCGTTCTAAATAAATATATGTTAGTTAGGTAAAATGGTAAAATCGTAAATAGATTACAATTTTATGAGGTTTTAAAATTTTCCGCTACCACAATAGTAACTATTGTTAGGCCGCCCGGCCATCAAGTTTTATTTACTAGTAATAGTGTGTAACATCCATTCATTTTAAAATGAGAATCGAATAAATTTGAAATTGGAAAAAATTAATATAAAAAAAAAGGTTTATATATGGTTAAAGGGTGTAACAGCCAGTCAAGACTGAAAAAAGCCTAAGTATGTAATTAGATAAACGAAGATTATTTTAATACGAGAAACAAAAAATACATGTGATCGTGATTGAAAAAAACTTTTAGTGATCATCGACCTTGGGAAATCATCAAATGACGTTTCCCGCTCTAGGATGGAGCGGAAGGGCGTGTCAGACTTTTACTGACTAAAACCCACCCGTGTTCCTTCAGTTGCCCATAATATGCCAGGGTCACGGTAACTCTTTCGAACAAATCTCGCGACCCTGGCAGTTATCGACCTTTGTATTAAGTATGATTCATATGTAAACTGCACGAACTATTTGTCACAAAATCAATTTTGTCGTAGTGTAAATAGTGTTGGCAAGTTTCCGAGTCGACTCGCGAGTCAAAGTCCGCGCTAAGTCCAAGGTCTGAAGCAATCTAACTCTGTATTGTCAGTTTTTGTATGCTTTTTTCCTCTGCATTTTTGATTGATGTTAATCGCATTAGTAGGGTTGCCAGGTCTTAAAACCAAAAAGCCGGACAGACCAGTCAGTTAGCCGGACATTTGCGTAAAAAGGTCTGACATCTTTAATTATTTCATCTTCAAACTAAATTAAACAAAACACTAATGAAATAACGTTAAAATAAATAAGTAGCATAAACGAATTAATATTTTAGATTAAGCTAATTTTCCTTAGTAATAAGGCGGGGAGGACAGTGCTAGTTCGCTCGCTTGCGCTAGCGACATGAGCTACATGAGGCGGGTGGAGCGGAAACCAAGGCAAAAATGATCAAATTTGAAAAGCCTAACAAAAAGCCGGACAGGCCAGACACCGTCTAATTTGGCCGGACACACAACCAAAAAGCCTGGCTATGTCCAGTTTTATCCGGACGCCTGGCAACCCTACGCATGAGGCGTAAGATGTTTTTTTTTTATGTTTTACTAATGTGGGCTTTTAAATAACCATGTGGCGGCTTAGCGACTGGTGACAGAATATGAAATATGTACATATGTTTATTTTTTTAATTCTGCTTCTTAACGGGTTCCATACCCAAAGTTACTCTAATGTACCACCGAGCAACTAACTATAATGCTAAGTGTGTGAGCGAATATTGTTGACATTTTATATTTATTGTTTTTTTTTTTTATATGACATTCAAATAAAACGTACTGTGAATGTGAGTACCATGCAGGCTAGACTGAATACATGACTCTGTAACATAACTGTCTGGCGGTTTTGAGTATTTTGTATATGGCCTTCGCAAAAGTCCTGCAGAGCTGGTAGCGTCTTGTGACGGGTCGTTGAGCTCCCTAAAATAGGGTTGAGCTACACGATGACTGATACATACATGCCGTCTGTTGGGACAGGTCAGCTCAAAGCTGCAATGGCTCTTTCTTCAAAAGGCTTCTCCAGACATTGCCCTGCATTGTTAGACTCACATAAAATTCTAATAATATAATGTCTGGACTTTAAAAGAGACTATGACCTCTGAGTTTGTTTCGGCGTTTCTTCTCAGGGAACAGTCAGCTAGGAAATGCCGGCGCCATCTAGTTCTAAAAAAACATTGACCAAAAAATGTTGACGTGTAAAAGTGTCTTATAAGATCTACTTACAGAAATAAACATTTCATTTCATAAATATTTCATTTCATTTCATTTCAAAGGTTGCCAATGGAACTCTATTACAAAGCCTCCGCTGTCTGTCAGTCTGTCAGCTGGCTGATCTCATGAACCGTAATAGGTAAACAGTGGATTTTTTTACAGAGTGTGACCCGTGTGTTTTATTGCCGGTATAACAAAAAAATAATAACAATATAAGTTAAAATAATTATAAAAAAATGTTGTTTGCGGAACTTTTTGACACATATTGACATTGACACATACAAAGTGTCCTCTTCGTTTTTGAGTCTGACTCGTAATGAGCCGATTTTTTTCAAAATATGTAACTGGTACTTATGTTCCAGGTACATAAGAGCGTTTTTTTTTTCCTTTTTTAGTTATCTTCTTTCGGTACGTAATAAAACGAAAACAAAAGCTGACATTGTCTCTTGGCAACGTTTCCCGTTTTTTGTGATCTCATTCTTATCTTATTAAAGGTCAAAGGTCAGTCGCTTTATCCATTAACCATGCTAATTTCCCCCAGACATTGCTACTTCAATTACTTGAATCTAACAAAAACGAGACAAGTGAAAAACGTGTCTGTTTTTTTTGCTCCATTATCCAATGAAGGAAGTGAATAATTTGCGGGGCACCTAATATGCAACCAAGCTGAAAGATTTTTTATTTATAAACGTTACTGGATTAAATTGAAAAAACCGTGGAATAAACTTGCATACTGTAGAGCGTAGACAGCACACGAACTTAACCAGTCAATTACCGTAATTACAGACACAATTAAAAAACCATTGTGTCGATACCAAATGTGGTTTCTCAGGGACTTAGAGGTTAAAGAAAGAACAGTAATCTTTATCGTATATTAAGAAAATTTAAGATTGAGCCGTTATTTATGGCAGACAATAGAAATAGTATTCCCAGTCAAAACAATTAAAAACAGGCTAAATAAAATCTTTCATTCAATATTATTTACTACTTTGGATTCAAGTAACAATTCAGCGAAGGGTATACCAGTGTGTATAAGTTCCTGAGAAATGTCTAATGGAAAACCCTGCAAACCTTTGACAGACCAGCGAATGAAAATAAAAAAATCTAACTACCCTGTATTGTCCCACTGCAAGGCAAGGCCCCGACTAAAAAAATAAAAATTCTTCACGGTAAAAATCAACCAACTATGTGACCTAATCGAAGTGGATGCTGACCTAACATCAAAGCAGACTCATCAAGAAAGAATGTATCAATTTAACCCATTGCCGATGAACAGACTCATTGAACAAGTTATAATTTAAATCGCCACGATCACAAGCGGCCTGTTGTATCCCTATTGAGGCCCGATAGTGAATAGTCGGCACACTCATTGCAGGTGGTCGATGTGCTCATATCATTACCAGTAAAAGTGAATAACTTCATTTTTGCTTTATCAGCTGGTAAAATTTTATGGGCCATTTAGATTATCTTTTAGTTTCGAGAAATTAATGCTGGTATCTTCAGGAAATTCTTGTTAAAAGATAGCTTTTATTGTAAGTCGGTATTTTTAGATAGAGTTTTTCATGCCTTCTGACTAGTTTTGTTGATGCCGTTTTACTTGTTTTAAACGATTCTTGAAAGGTGCTAATTTGACCAAATAATTACTGAATATACTACTATGATATTTTCATGATGTGACTAGGAACTTAGCAATTTGGGGCGTGTTTCTACTGCCAAAAGGTTCGTAGATTTTCCCCTTTGTACCCAATTTTCCTCATAACTCTAACCGTATAGGGGAAAACCGTACAATGAACTCGATAGTCCCGGGCATGTCACATCGTATAAACCTACTCTTTTAAATTAATAACCCCCGCCTTCGTGGGCATCTCAAACATAAAGAAGCTTGATTAAATAGACCAGAGGCCGCACGTCTAAACTTTTTTAATTAATAAAAGCAGCACTGAGCACGTACGTAGTACATTAAATATTTTCTTTTTAGTACTCATTTGTGGGTAGTTGAGAATGAACAATTTAAATAGGAATGAATGCACGTACGCTGCATGGGGCGTTTATTAAAGCGGGTTTATCGCACTTCTGCAATGCGGTAAATACGTTCGTTTTATGTGCATTACTTTATTGTACAATGCATAGCTTTTTCTAAGCATAACGATGTAAATGGACGAAGTATACAGCTTGATCTAAAAAATCAAAGTATTTTTGTTTAATAACCTGATATGTTATATTTACCTATATATGTTTTGTTGTTATGTGGGTAATTGTAACTTTTTCTGTCACTAACGTACCTAAGTTAAGTGGTGCCAAAACCATTCCGTTATCAGTTTGTTTTATCAGAACAGTGTGCATTTTTATCGAAAACTTCGATATAACAGCGGATTTACATAGAAAAATCCATGACCCGTTGTAGATAAAATTTTGGCAAAAAAATCGAGTTTTATACGATTAGCAGGATTATTTAGCTATCTTTCTTCCTATCTACAGTCGTAATGCAATGGATTAACTACCAGGCAGATTTTAGTATTATTAATAGGTGCCAAAGGTGCGGTCACAACTGACGTATATAAAATAAAATATATACCTATTTATACTTAGGTATAAAATCCTCATTGTAACATGGAAGAACATTTTTTCACGGAAAACAAAAAAAAACTGAACGGCAGTTCGTCCGCTTATCCGTAAACAGTGTGGGGAAAGTATCTGAAAGACACGACTAGAAGCAACAGATTGTTACTGTATACCTACCTAAGTAAAAGCTCACTGAAACGCAGTGGGGGCACGCTGCGAATGAACCTAGAATGCTAGACCTGCTAGCTAGGTCAATCGATTGCAGATGACCTAAATTTCCTTTCACACAGGACACAAAAGGCGATACAAAAGGACATAAAATATAGAACCTCAAACGTAAAAGCGCCTGAAACACCATTGTCTGTCCAAGGTTTCAATACAATGGGCACAAATAATTTGTATGGCCTATACCTAAATAATAATACCTATTACATTACCGGTATAATGTCAGAAGGTAGGTAGTTTAGTTACGTATATTATAAGTTATAAAGAAGCTTTTACTAATGATATGTCAAAGCAACAGATGAGAAGCTTCCATTATCGATTGCAACAGTTTAATAATTCATTTTTTTGCAAGTAATTTCGATTTAACTTAAAGTCTAAAATTCCTCGGTATAAAACAAAAAGAAAAAAAACTACCTGCTTTAAAAAAAAAGTAAATCGGTGTAAATAACGAAATGTATTGATTTTTGTCTTATCCCTTTTCACAGTTGGGTGTTACAATAAATATTTTATCTCCCTAGTTGTAAAAAAAAAGTAAGTAGGTAAATCATGTTCATGAAAGTGGAAGAATCACAAAATGGTGCTAAGAAGGTAGATGGAATTTTATCGATTTAAATTTTAGCGCTATATGTTCCACGAAAAAATCCAAAGAACCTAATATAACGAGAAGAGAACACCTTTACAGCAGCGAAAATAGAAAAACATGCAAGTAAAATAAGTGCAAAAAGGTGTCGGCTCGCTCGCTTCGCCCGGCGCGGCGTGGAGAGCCGAGCGAACCGGCCGGGCGGCCGGCGCATCCAACATCGATTTTTCCTAGAAGGATTGCAATGATATTACAGTACAAATAAACTCACCGATAGCCTTCATGAACTCGTCGAAGTTCTCCGAGGAGACCATCTTGTATTTCTTGCCGACGAATTCCATTTTTTAATATAAAAAATGCTTTTTAGTGGATTTAAATGTATGTGAGTCCGTGATACCGGTCGGAACTGGAATGAATAAACGCGGCAAACGGTACAACAGCTCGAGTGCTCGCCTCTGCGCATGCGTCTTACGAACGAATGAGCGAGATGAACGGAAGGAATGAAGTTATTGAACTGAATTGACCTTGACACCGCCCGGCGATTTTATAGTCTGTAGTGGGAGCCTGTGAGAGATGAGGGCGGGGCTGCTGATAGCTATATTATTGTATTTAGCGAGATTTTGCGAGAGCTACGATTTTGTTTGCTCAGTAAATTGGATGGTTCCTATTATATGAAATGATTATGCGTCGTCTGTGGCTTAATCTGGGAATATTGGAAAAGGCTGATACGCTATTTAGGTCATGTTTGCTTATGATTACCAAGAACGTATGCCCGACACGACATTGCTTGTCAAACCCTTTTAGAACCTTTCGACCCCTCGCCATGTTTGCAAAAATACTGTTGGTTCCCTCCCTTTCTTTCAACACATTCTGTATCTTGCCATCTCTTTTTAATATTTCTATTCAAAAGCCCCTATAATTTTAGTGACCGGATGAAGTTATTTTGTGTACAGTGCTTTTGATTGTTAAGTACTTTAATTCTTTTTTTGTCACATCAAATTGAGCATAATGCGATTTAAAAAGAAATATGGGCTTTAAATAATTCCCATATGAAACGGTTTGGGAAAATTTTGGGACAATACATAGTTTCTTGACTTAAAGTACTATAAAATATAAATAACTAGCTTTTGCCAGCGGCTTCACCCGCGTGGATGTCGGAAATTATCCCGCGGGAACATACTACCGGGATAAAAAGTAACCTATGTCCTTTCTCAGGGTCTAAACTATCTGTGTACCAAATTTCATTTAAATCGGTTCAGTAGTTTTAGCAGGAAAGCGAGACAGACAGAGTTACTTTTGCATTTATAATATTACTGTGGATAATTGTAAAAACATGACATACACCTATCGTACAAATTGGAGTTTGTGAGGTTATGTTAAGTTTTAATTAATGACCTACATGTAGTAAATGATTTGATAGTGGCAATTTTAAATTCGTGCATTTAAAATTGCTATTTACCTACTAACATTATCTGGGAATCCAATAAATATATTGACTTTATTATCACCAGCAATTCCAAATTCTATAAAAATCTTGAAGACACTTTACAAGCTTAAAAAGGTACGGTAGGTAAGGTACAGTATTAATTTTTTTTTTTTCTGTAAGGATGTTTGTACAAACACACACGTCAATTTTGTTAGAAAAAGTGTGTTTGCCATGATTTTAATACTAGCACTTATCCCGCGTACCGTGTGGCGTCGGACTAAAAGAATAGCACCACCCCATTTCTTCCCGTGGGTGTCGTAAGAGGCGACTAAGGGATATACTAGAGAATGGGCAGCAGCGTTCTCTATGCATTGCAGACCATCATACTGCGATCGCCAACCCGCCTGCCAAGCGTGGCGATTATGGCAACCCCCCCCCCCAAAAATGACAAGCACCAAAAATAAATGGCCCCTAGTGCCCGGCGGCCCACCTAACCTTGACTACGGTAGCGGTCAAGGCCACGGTGAGGCAAGGGGTGCTAAGAATCCCCGGAAGAGATCCGGCTACCACAATCACCGACAACTGGACCTGGCAACATATAACACGCGTACACTTCGGACCGACGAGAAGATCGCCGAACTGGAGGAAGAATTGAGCAGGTTACGATGGGATATAGTAGGATTATCTGAAGTCCGAAGAGAGGGGGAGGACTCGATAATCCTCAAATCCGGAAACTTGCTCTATTTCCGGGAGGGCGACCAGCAGTCCCAAGGTGGTGTCGGGTTTATCGTCCATAAGTCCCTTGTGAGCAACGTGGTGAAGATCGAGAGTGTGTCGACCAGGGTGGTGTACCTTATACTCAGAATATCCGCAAGGTATTCGCTGAAGGTCATACAGGTTTACGCCCCGACCTCGTCACACCCCGACGATGAGGTGGAGACCATGTATGAGGACATTTCCAGAGCCATGCATGGTTCCAAAACTCACTTCACCGTTGTCATGGGGGACTTCAACGCGAAACTGGGCAAGCGAGACGATGATGAGTTGAGAGTGGGGCAATTTGGAGTTGGACGTCGCAACCACCGGGGTCACCTACTGGCTAGTTTTATGGAGAAGGAAGGCCTCTTTATGATGAATTCCTTCTTCAGAAAACGTGAGCACAGGAAGTGGACCTGGCAGAGCCCTGATGGTGCAACAAAAAACGAGATTGACTTCATTATGTCGACGAAGAAGCAAATATTCAATGATGTCTCAGTGATCAACGCGGTGAAAACCGGGAGTGATCACCGCATGGTAAGAGGCACATTGAATATCAATATCAAGCTGGAAAGATCTCGGCTGATGAAGTCAACGCTCCGTCCAGCACCGATCCAGCTTCAAAACCCCGAGAGCTTTCAGCTCGAACTCCAAAATCGTTTTGAGTGCCTAGGGAGCTCCGTGGACGATTTTAACGATGGGTTCGTGGAAACTGTCCATACGGTGGGGTCTAAGTTCTTCAAGACCCGCCGTACTAGTAAGAAAAAGAAACTCTCAGATCCAACATTACAGCTTATGGAACAGAGGCGCGGAATGATCCTGCAGTCTTCAGAAGCTGCGCTCGAGTACCGGCAGCTCAATAGACGGATCTCTAAGTCCTTGAAAAGCGACCTTCGCCGCTATAACACAGAGCAGATCAAGGACGCGATAGAGCGGAATAAAGGCTCCAAGGTCTTTAGTAAGGATCTGTCTATTGGGCAGAGCCAGCTTACGAAACTGAAGACCGATGATGGCAGGGTCGTATCCGCCAAACCTGAGCTGTTTAAGGAGATTGAGAGGTTCTATGGACAGCTATACACGTCAACAAGTGACCCCGTTAAAACTCTGGCAAATGACCCAAGAGCTAGGTTGACCCGACATTATACCGAAGACATCCCGGACGTCAGCTTGTACGAGATTCGGATGGCTCTGAAGCAGCTCAAAAACAACAAGGCGCCGGGTGATGACGGAATTACGGCTGAACTCCTGAAGGCCGGTGGGAAACCCGTTCTCAAAGCCCTTCAGAAGCTGTTTGATTCCGTCATACTCGAGGGCAAAACGCCACAGGCATGGAACAGAGGTGTGGTGGTACTTTTCTTTAAGAAGGGTGATAATGCCCTACTTAAGAATTATAGGCCCATCTCACTTCTGAGCCATGTCTACAAGCTGTTTTCAAGAGTCATCACGAACCGTCTAGCGCGCAGGTTTGACGACTTCCAGCCTCCCGAACAAGCCAGATTCCGTAAAGGCTTTAGCACCGTAGACCACATACATACGCTGCGGCAGGTTATACAGAAGACCGAAGAGTATAACCTGCCTCTCTGTTTAGCGTTTGTGGACTACGAAAAAGCCTTCGATTCGGTCGAAACCTGGGCTGTACTGCAGTCTCTTCAACGGTGCCAGATCGACTATCGGTACATCGAGGTGTTGAAGTGTCTGTACGAAAACGCCACTATGTCAGTCCGACTTCAGGATCAGACCTCGAAACCTATCCTTCTGCAGCGTGGGGTGAGACAGGGAGACGTTATTTCTCCGAAACTGTTCACCGCTGCACTGGAGGATGTCTTCAAGGTTCTGGACTGGAAAGGGGCTGGCATCAACATCAATGGCGAGTACATCACTCACCTTCGATTTGCCGATGATATAGTTGTCATGGCTGAGACTATGGAGGGCCTCAGTACAATGCTCGATGACCTCAGGAGAGCTTCCGAAAGAGTGGGTCTCAAGATGAACATGGACAAGACAAAGGTCATGTCCAATGCTCGTGTGATACCCACTCCAGTGAAGATCGGAGGCGCTACACTCGAAGTTGTGGACGAATATGTGTACCTAGGACAGACTGTCCAGTTAGGCAGGTCCAACTTCGAGAAAGAGGTCAATCGTCGAATCCGACTCGGCTGGGCAGCGTTCGGGAAGCTACGCAATATCTTCTCGTCCCGCATTCCGCAGTGTCTCAAGACGAAAGTCTTTGACCAGTGTGTGTTGCCACTGATGACTTATGGAACCGAAACGTGGTCGCTCACAATGGGCCTTATTAGAAGGCTGAAAGTCACCCAAAGGGCGATAGAGAGGGCTATGCTTGGAGTTTCCCTACGCGATCGAATTAGAAATGAAGAGATCCGTAGGAGAACCAAGGTAACCGACATAGCCCGAAGAATTGCTACACTAAAGTGGCAGTGGGCAGGGCACATTGCTCGCAGAACAGATGGCCGATGGGGCCGAAAGGTTCTGGAGTGGCGACCGCGTACCGGAAGACGTAGAGTTGGAAGGCCTCCAACAAGGTGGACCGACGACCTTGTGAAGGCCGCAGGAATCCGCTGGATGCGGGAAGCACAAAACCGGTCGAAGTGGCGGAGCTTGGGGGAGGCCTATGTCCAGCAGTGGACGTCTTTCGGCTGAAATGATGATGATGATGATGACTTATCCCGCGACTTCGTGCGCGTGAATTTCTAACTCTCCTCTAAAAAATTAAACGAAAGGCGGAGATGGTCTCCACCTTTGCAAAGTAATTTTGAACACTAATGTATACGATCTTTATCATTTATTACAACATAGTCAGCCTACACCTGCCTCCTCTCGGTGAGAGCGAGTTGCCGTAATCTACCACGCGGGCCTAGTGCGGGTTGGTAGATGGTCACATTTGAATTTTTGGTTCTAGGACATTCGTGTTTCCTCACGATGTTTTCCTTCATCGCTTTAAGACCAGTGGTGATGAAATAATTTACACAAAGTAAAGCGCCTGCGTGGCTTCGAACCCACGACCACAACTCACACAACTCATAAGTCGGGGCCGATTCCTTTGGAGTACCACTGCTCTTTCATCATTTATTATATAAGTTTTTGTTTTTTTTTTAAGTTTATAGCTCAAAGGAATAAGTTTGTTCAATTAAACTGTGTGATTAAAATAAATGAAAATTTATTTGTCAAGCGCCTGGTTTTAAAACCACAGCAAATTTACACTTCCAGGTGAACTTGTATAAGTGTCTCCGTAGGCGCCACTGTTTCATAGTCATACAATTAAGTGTAAAGACAATAAGTTAAGAGTAACATTTATTATGTAGTTTCGATCGTATCTACTACGCTTTGGATTGGGCAACTAGTATGATATTTCTGACTAACCGACTCCTTGTCAATTGAAAATTGCTCGTAAATGGTTTATTCCAAATAAATATTCTGAGTTTAAATTCCATTCCTATGTCAGAGTTTAATATAGGGCTTTTCGCCTAGGAATATCTTAGCTCGAAGTTTGTACATACTTTAACTACTATTGAGGCCAATGATGTAACATATTAACATTTTTTATTTTTGCAGAAAATGGTTTTTGATCGTCTAATCTAATCTAATTAAAAATACTAAAAGAAATGTAGGTAAATAGTTACTTTTCATCAAGTTTTACTCGCGTTCCTTGTTATCTTAGCACAATTGATTAGTTCAATATTATACAGATGGTAAAATCGTTATTATCTTTGGGAACAAAACAATCCATTTATTTTTATCCTTTTTATATTGCCACGTTGTATGGCAATGCTGATTCTTTGGCCAAAAAATAGGCTAGCTCTCTGGTCATGTGAAGAGTCAACCAACCGCTTGGCTATGTCTCGAAAAACCAAGTGGGCACTCTGACCACATGGCCCTAATGTTTCAACCCCAAACGGCTCAAATATGTAACTTCCAATTAGATTGGAATACTTTCGCCGTTTGACGTTTTCCGCGCCTGCAGCAGCCACCCCAGCGCATCCTATCGTACAGGGAAGGTGGGATGGCGCAAGGGTGTCGACACATGTTGCATCCCACACCAGAGGCCTCCCACCTTCCAAGGAAATATGGTAATTCTGTCTGGTCTCTTCCCATCGTTGCGTGCGTGGTTCTAAAACAGCTGGCACCCTGGCGGTGACAAGAGCACGACGGATGATGTCATTAATGCTGGTGAGCAGTGGTGTATTAGCGTGCCTTGGCGGGGCCCCGTATAAAAATTTGTTTGGGGGCCCTTATGAAGGGTAACGATTTCTCACAAAAGAAAAAAAAATGTTTGCATAAAATTAAAAGAAATATTAATTCATCATTATTATCTATCTGTCAGTTTTTCCAAAGTTTTTTGCAAAAAATTCAAATTAAATAACTCTGCTTGCTTTTTGTTTCGGCAAAATGATTTCATTTATAGCTGATGATGACTTTAGTTTTTCTATAGTTTCTGTCTTTACGACGATAGTGACAGATCTGACAGGCGTTCATGTCCCATCGAAGTTCTTAGGTAATTGTTTATCTCTATTAGAAATTTTTAAAAAAAATTGGGAAATTTGTATTAATTTTTGCTTACGCACGTCGGGGGCCCCCGTGGCCCGGGGGCCCCGTATAATTTATACGGCAGATACGGCGGTAGCTACGCCCCTGCTGGTGAGCCGAGCCAAACGGCCTGCGCTCTTACTGCAAGATAGGCCATGGTGTCTGAGGTAGTTGACAGCTTCACCGCACTGATAGCGATGCGGAGCCCTGCAAGGAGCCCAAACACAGACAGGTAGCGAGCCGGAAAGTATTGTCACAAAACATAGTACCTATGTCGGGTCACGGTTAGTGCCTGAAGCCAGAGGCCCGACTCCCATTCTCCCACAGCCAACAAGCGGGTACGCTCAGCAGTATTGGTGGACGTATTGATTAGATTATTCCGTACCAACCTGCAGAGCGGCTCATCCCACTGTCTCTGAGAAGACGGGTTCACGGGCCGATCTGTATCCGGGCAAGTCATTGTCCAGGCGTTCATGGCATCAGTCAAACACGGCACTTCGGAGTCAACAAGGCAGGGTGCTAAAATTTTCCTGGTCAGCTTCTCAGTATTGTGGACAGAGGACAGGAACTAATACTGGTAATTTTGCGGACGCCGAGGCCACCAAAACGGATTGGTAATGTGACTCTTTTTTTTTTTTTTTTGATGATGGGAAATCATCAAATGACTTCTCCCGCTCTGGGCGGAGCGGGAAGGCGTGACAGTATTTTACTGACTAAAACCCACCCGTGTTCCTTCAGTTGCCCATGTGCCGGGGCCACGGTATCTCTTTCGAACAATCACGCGACCGCGGCAGGCATCGGTCCTAGCAGACCCCTTCAGCGCTGCTGACATCTCTTTGAGGCGCACGTGGAACACTACGCGCCGTCGACCCAAGCCTGGTCCTTACCGGGCGGCAAGCTACCCATTGCTCGCCACCCGCAAGCTCGCGCCTACGGTGGCCGGGAGTCCAGCACCCTAATTGTGAAACGCACTATCTATCAGAATCTGAATCGCATTGAAGATTATTCCTAAACCATTGCGTCATTTGTTCGAATAAATTGTCCACTCAGTAACGTAAATAACGCAATGAATGTTGTTTGACTATCAATATGAAACCAATTCCTACTGATAGCAAGTTACGCAATTACCCCTATGGTAAGAATGGCAGCTGATCCCAAAATAGTCGGGAAAAGGCTAAGCAAATTGATTGAATAACCATTCAACTGAGTTCTATTGTAATTATTAGGTTACTTTGTAAATGTGCCCCTTTTTTTATAAAAAAAATAATAACAACCGACTTCCTTACAGTGGCGAGGTGTATTTTTTTCTAAAAGAGAAGCCGATGCGAAGTCGGCTTTAACTTACTGACTCATCAATAAAGAATACTTACTATCATTCTAAAATTAATATAGGAATGTAATGAATTAAATACAATTAAATTGAACAGCTGAAAACGAATAAAATATGCAATATTCCTCTATCTCGTTCTCGCTGACGCATTTTTCTATACCTGTCTCTGTCATAACCCGTTGTACAGCGGCTTGCTCTCGTACATATCAAGCGGTGCCACGTGACCTAAAGTGACATCATTACGGGATCGCTGTTGTATGAATTTTTAGTTCCCGATTATGACGTTACGGCGCCGGGTTAATTTAGAACATTTCTCTTTTGTTGTAATACAAAGCTATAAATAACCTTTTTTGTTGTTTGAATGTTATGGTGAATTAAATACCCGTAGTGTACTTATATTTATTGACAATAGTAGCCACTATTTACATACTATTGTATTTTTAATAGTGATAGAGTTACCAATGCGAATCCCCGAAGGCAAGCCGGTAGGAATCGTGTTATATGGCGCTTTCGCCACTGCTTCCTTAAGAAAACACTAAAAAGTGAAAAATAACTTTAATTTCGGAAGTCGGTGTCTTAGGATCTGTATTTAAGGTTTTTTGCCACCGACTTCCGAAATTAAAGTTATTTTTCGCTTTGTAGTGTTTTTTTAAGGAAGTTGGTTTTTTTTTGTAAAAAGTTTTTATTTTTAACTTTTTAGTTATGGTATGTACCCGCACTAATCTAATCGCGTTATTCATCCATTTGTCACGCAATACTTAATTTAAGACTTATATGGTTTTCACATGGATCCCATTTTCAGAATGGAACCAAATTGAAATGGGACCACACGGGAAGTACCAGCATTCAAATAAAAAAAAAATCATTAAAATCGATTCACCCAGTCAAAAGTTCTGAGGTAAAAACATTTAAAAAAATACAGTCGAATTCCCTTTTTTGGAAGTCGGTTAATAAACGACTATTATTATTAACTACTTTCGTTCACGTTTAAACCCACCAACATTTAATGTTTTCTTTTAAAACTATTTATGTTTTATTAAAGACATCAGAACAGCTATGAGCTAGCCCATTAAATAAATAACCTTCTTATAAGCATATTTAGCTGTGTATACAGGGTATAAGATTGCAAGTGTATTTAATCTAAATTAAATCCAGTTTCCATTGCGGCGATACGCGATTGACGAAAATCGTCGCAGAGAATTCACCCAGCACACAAATTACGTAACACACTAACAATAGGACTGGCTTGCATTTCGACAGTTCAACAGCATTCATTGCGTTATTTACGACGCCGGGCAGACAAATTTTGCGAACAAATAAAGCAATGGATTAGTCAAATCCTTCAAAATGATTCAGTTTCTGTTAGAGTTCAGGGTTAAGAAGAAAAAATTTGGCCAAAGATATGTTTTTTTTTAATATCCAGTTGAATTGGATTGGATATAGATATTCTATATGAATCATTACCTCTCTTCGCTTGCGTCTTGAGATTTATATAAACTTTTTTATGAGAACAATACGTCTATTTTTTATCGACAATAGTAAAAACATTAAACTTGACGAATGATACGCATAATTACCTGCATCGGCAGCTGAATAGACCTCACGGAGTCCTTGAATAACTACCTCCATGGCTTTAATACTGAACGTTTTAGATCAAAATCAAAGTGAAATCATTTATTTCAAACTAGCTTCTGCCCGCGACTTCGTCTGCGTTAAATTTCTTGTTCCGATCTACCCCATCGAATCGAATTGCCTGCCCGTGCGAGGTGTTCGTAATTGTGACTTTTTTATTTTTCTCGGCTTCTAAGGGTCCTAGCGTGAAAGTATGTAGTCTATAGCCTTCTTTGAAAAATGGGCTATCGAACACTAAACGTAGTTCCTGAGATTAGAACGTCAAACAAACTCTTCAGCTTTATAATATTTAGGTTTGATTACAATTAAAAACGATATAGTGGCCCAACCTTAAAGAAACTCGAACTTTTTAAGAGCAACAATTCCGTCATATATGATGGTTGCGTTACTTTAACTATTTACGCAGCGCACGCAGCGGAAGCTCTCAAAATGAATATTTTTTTCCCCGTTTTTGCAACATTTGTCATTGGTGCTCCGCTCCTTTGGTCGTAGAGTGATGAGCAACACTAAAAGATTTTTTCAATTCGAACCAGTAGTTACTGAGATTAGTGCATTCAACCACACAAACTCTTCAGCTTTATAATGTACCTAGAATAAGATCACCATACACCAATAGGTAAAAAGATTAAAAATCCAGATATTACTTATGGCACTGAAATGTAGTCTCTCTCAGTAGGCCTTATTACAAGGCTGAAAGTCGTCCAAAAGGCAACGAAGTGCAATACAGTGCAATTTTAAGACGCAAGCGGTGGAGGTTTGGCAGTCTCTGCGCCCTCACGTCCCTAGCCGCCGCAGGAGGAGACGCCCCGGGCGTCGGGAGTCAATAGGGGACTCTCGGCCACCGCAGGCGTGAGCTTGCGGGCGGCGAGCAATGGGCAGCTCGCCGCCCGGTAAGGACCAGGCTCGGGTCGACGGCGCGTAGTGTTCCACGCGCGCCTCAAAAAGATGTCAGCAGCATTGAGGGGTCTGCTAGGACCGATGCCTGCCAGGGTCGCGAGATTGTTCGAAAGAGATACTGTAACCCTGGCACATGGGCAACTGAAGGAACACGGGTGGGTTTTAGTCAGTAAAAGTCTGACACGCCCAGAGGGAGAAGTCATTTGATGATTTCCCATCCAAAAATAAAAGCGGTGGAGGTTCGTGGTGTTTTGGTACATTATTCTAGACACTGAGTATTCTGAACCTGTATGCATTTTTAATGCTGGTTATAAAATAAAATGTAACCTAAAAACTTTGGGTCACTTGTTTAATTCTTATTTAGGCTAAATATGATTTCCGAGGGAAAGAAGTGAATAAGATGTAAATCAAACTTATCATAAAGCATCTATTGGGATAGTAAGTTAGTTGGTAATTTAATTTAGTAACAACCTAGTGTAAATAAATACTTTCTAATTAGTATTAATGCTAATGATAAGGAAGAAGGTATGGTGGGTTTTATTTATAATTATGGCAATGGCAAGAATTGTAGAAATTAAAGTAACGATCAATTGTTTTCGTAAAAAAAAAACATACAATTTTGTATCAATAAGATAGTATCTTTATCGAACTTAATCTATGCAACCATCGCAGCGAGAAGCAGCACAAAGCTTTAAAAAACAGCCCTAGACAGAAAAGTCTTTTTGAACGTATCTACTTAGTAAAATCAGAAAGTTGAAACAAATCGGCCATTTTGGGAAAGGCAATCAAATATGGTTAAGTATGTGCCGCAGTGGGGTTCCCTCTATCTGGCAGAAACTTGATGCTCCGAATTTTATTTGGCATAAGACACTTGGCATAATCTTCTTTAAACGAATATTTGTAAGGCATAAAAAATGTTTAGCATAATCATTGTTTGGCCGAATGTTTATATATCTGACTTTACGCTAGCATACTTTTAAGATGGCAGAATTTTATGAAGCATAATTATTACCTTAGGCAAACTTAAAATTCCGCAGAATTTCGTTTAGCATAACATTTATTTAGAGCGATGATTATTTAGTACAATTCCATTTGGCATACTATGAAGATGGCAGAATTTCATCTATACATATAATAAATCTGTAGAAGGGTCAATTCTGTACATTGAAAATATTGAAAAAATAAATAGCGGGGGGTGTTGCTGGATCGATACTAAACCCAAATATGTGATTAAAATTTTTTTTGTCTGTCTGTCTGTCTGTATATGCAGGCATCACGTGAAAACTAACGGTTCGATTTCGATGAAACTTGGTATAAATATACCTTATTATCCTGGGCATAAAATGGGATACTTTTTATCCTGGAAAAATACGTAGAAAAATAAAATCTTATTTTTCAGTTTTATTCATCTACGTTGTTCTGTAGAACCGCGAACACACGTTGCATTACCCGCAGTGGATTCAGCGCCGTAACCTGTAGCGCCGAAAGTCGGATTTGGCTTGAACCATTTGCGGCACACGCGGGCCACGCCTCCCCGACTCCTGTATAAGGAGCCGAGTTCCGCGCCGCGCGATGACCCGGCTGGAGGCCTAAAAAGGTAACTTTTTAGAACTCGCCGGGTCCCAATCCGTTTAAGTAGTAAGAATCTTTTCAGGATTAACTACGAGATGCCCCACAAAAAAAAAAGCCGCGCGATGCATATAAATTCTGAATTTTGATGCGAGCGGACGTGTCCAGTGTGGCGAGCGGTCGTCCGTGGAAATATTGTATGCGTGTAATTTTAAACCGTGCTTTTCAGCGCGACCTTTTTGATTACTGTTCCGATCAGTTATTTGTAAATACTTTTGTAAATATTATAGTACGTACGTAGTTTAAGTTTTCATCGTAAATTGGTTTATTTAGGTTGGTATTTTATTTTCTTTTTGTTTATCTTTGGAAACATAGGTATAGTAATTAGGTTATAAGGTAAAGTAGGTTAGTTATTAATCTCATATTTCTCTCTCTCATCTCATTTCATTGTATTTCTGTATATTTTTAATACAGTTTTATTGTAACACGATGCCTGCCAGAAAGCGATCTTCTCTTACTAAAACATCGAAAAATGCTAGGCGATTGAGACTAGCTAGATTACAAGAATCAACTACTTATCAAGGTCGGAATTACTATGAAAAAAATACTTACTACAGAACGCGAGCTCAACAGCAGTAGCTCAATAGAGGGATCTCCTTAATTATTATAGGCTTAGCCGTATTTGGGTCCAATAGATATTTATAAGATGTCATTGTCAGAGTTACTCAAAATGGAGAAATAAACCATCCACGCGAAGACCGACATCCGCGCGGATGGAGTCGCGGGCGGAAGCTAGTTTAGAATAATTTTGTTAGGTAGGGTAAGTGCGCCAATTATGGACCACCATAAGGATTTTGTCCAATTAAACTCAGAATTTTAAAGTATAATCAATAATTTTTATTTTAAACACTTCGATAATTATTTGGTATCTAAAATAATTAATAAAATTCTTTAGAAAGATCAACATCGTACAAATAATCAACATTTTCTAAAATTTGTCATTATTGTAAATTTGCAAAAAGTGTACAAAATATGCACCACATGGTTTCAAATATGGACCATAGTTACTTGGGTTCAAAATTAATAAAAAAAAGTAATAGTCGTGATACCTAAAATTGAATCAGTCAATTATTAGGGTTAAACTAATCATTGGTACACAATTCACTCGCTTAGAAATCAACCATATCGTCTACGCTAGTATACTCTTCATGAGCCCAATGCCTACAAGATGCACATTGGATCCATTTTTCGCCAAGAACATCTTCAAAAAAAAAGCCCAGCTGTTCAACAAGTCGAAAAATACGTTTACATTTTCTTTGTTTAAGTCTTTTCTTCTTGCGATTGATGTGCCCGTTGGATTGCGAAAGGATAGGTTAGGATGGCGCCTAGCAATAACCTCAACCATGATCTCATCGCAGATTCATTATCCGAGTGCTTTATGTTTTTTTTTTCTGCTAGCTGGTAAGCCAAAGACCTGATGTCCCTGCGTGTAAGACCAAATCCAGATTGTTTTCATTTCTAGAATATAATCAGCCAATTCATCTTCCAATAGTGAATTGTAAAGTCAATTTTCTTCCAAGGTTATGGTTCATGTTCGCTAAATGATTGGTCTTCTATTTTTGATAAGCGCATGAGCGTAGTTTTGGGTACTCCGTAAGTTTTGGATGCTTTTAAAAAGCCCATTTGCTATTGCATTTTATTCCACGTTTGTCTGGTCTTTTCTTTAGTTGTAGAGGTCATCCTAAAACATTAAAAGTAATATAAGTGACTGTTTGTAATATTGTTCACTAGCCCATATTCAGAACATGCCCGTAGTCCATATTATAATACACATACATTTGTAAGTTTATATTGTTATTCAGAAAATTATAAAAACTATTTTAATATTGCAACTTAAGATTGTAAAATAACTTACCTTTCTTCTGGTTTAATCCACTTTCACAAACAGTAATATTTGTTGAAATTATGAGCTTACGAAGTTAGGTATGAAAATACACCGCGCGTTGATAAAAACGTTAAATGGCTCCCGTGAATACGTGCGCTTTCTCTGCCAGCCCTGCAAACGACTAGCGAGGCGCGGGAAGGGTGAAGTTTTGCATGCGCTAACCAACGGCTCGATACAAAGAAAATTCTTTGAGAAACGCGGGTAGTCCATATTACAGAACCAGTCCATAATTGGCGCACTTACTATATATTGTCCTTGCATTTTAACCTTAAATTAAAATTAAAATAGTGTCTCAAAAAGTCAATATATGTTGTGCTACCAAAGTTATTGACAGAAACGAATCGCTGCAGAACTGACTCCACGTAGTCTTGTCTGCCTTACCCCTAGAGTGTAATTTAAGCCCGCGTGGGACCGCCGGAGCCACGCAGCGCCGGAGCCGTGACAGAAAGCATGCGTGCTGCATGTTGCATGCTCGCCTGCATGCTGTGAGCCTGCTTGCATTCTGCATGCTTGCTTGCATGCTGCATGCTTACTTGCATGCTGCAAGCATTGTGTATGCTTGTTTGCATGTCTGCATGCGGCGTGCTAGCTATGATTTTTCTGTAATGTAATATATGAGCGTTTCAATAATTATGGATATGAAATGCATGCCACAAGATGATTGTAACTGTAAAGTTTCTGAGATATAATATGTATGATAGTTCTGCCTTTTAAGGACTATCGATATGGAATAATGCTAAGAAACGATTCTGACTGCGAACTTTCTGCGATGTGATGGTTCTCCTTTTTCATTATTATGGATATAAAATTTATGGGAACACCCAAATACTCCGAAATATTTTATAACGAATTTCGATGTTCCGATTTTCAAAAGTCCGATTTTTATAATACCTAAGAATTATAATGTCTATTATTAAAAATCACGAAATTTATTTTACCGAAAGTCGTAAATACGATTTGTTAGTTTTCCGATTTTCATACGTTCGAAGAATCAAATGCTCGAAGGGTTCTCGGTCCGAAAACCGACATTCCGATTTTCAATGCTCCGAAATAAACTAAAAGTCAATATGTTGTGCTACAAAATTTTGTGACAGAAACGAATCGCTGCAAAACTGAATTCACGCAGTCTTGTCTGCCCTACCCCTAGAGTGTAATTTAAACCCGCGTAGGCGCGGAGAGGTGGGGCGGCCCGTGAGCTGAGGAGCAGGTGGTTTGAAGGCCCGCCGCCGCGGCTGAGGCTGGCCAGCAAGCTGAAGCTGCGGTGGTAAGCGTTAAGACCATCTGCGACGATAAGCACGCGTGGGGCCGCCCAAACCCCGCAGCGCCGGAGCCGTGACAGAAACAATGCTTGCTGCATGCCTGCTTGCTGGCTTGCTGCATGCTTGCTTGCTTGCTTGCTGCTTGCCTGCTTGCTTGCTGCATGCCTGCTTGCTTGTTGCATGCCTGCTTGCATGTTGTATGCCTGCTTGCATGTTGCATGCTTGCTTGCATGCTGCATGTCTGCTTGCATGCTGCATGCCTGCTTGCACGCTGCATGCTTGCTTGCATGTTTTTTAATTTTACCTCCTCATACTAAACATAATATTATACTTCTCTCTGACGAGCAATTATACTATTCGGTTTTACAAGGCGTTTTTATTTCGGAATTGTATTAATCGGTATTTTAATAATCGAAATTCGTATTTTTGATGTTTCGAATTATCAATAAGTCGGGCTTTTTGTTATTCGATCTATTGAAATTCGGTATATTGAGAATAGTAATTATAAACGTTAGGAATATTGAAATTTAGGAATTATAAAAATAGGAGTAATGATAAGTCGGAGTTGTTATATTCGTAATTTTGAATCATTCGGAATTATGAAAATCGGTATTTTGAAATTCGTATTTGTGACTGTCGGAATAAAGTTTTTCGTATTTATGTAGTGTACCCAAAATTTATGCCTAAACATGATTATGACTTATAAAATTATGCGTTGTGAATGTATGATAAATGAGTGTATGCCAAACGATTTTCTGCGAAATGAAGTTTATGCTATCCGCTGTTATGCAAAATAATATTATGACGAAAAAAAATCTGCCTTATAGGGTGGACCCGCCGCAGTGTACCTACATAGAAGTTTTGGAAAAGCCATCGTTTTAGAGGTCATTCATCCGGTACAGAAAAGAGAGAATCCTTGGAGTGTGTGTCTGGTGGGCTACTGCCTGACGATTGATGTTGGGAGGTTGTTTAATGCTAGTTGCGAGGCAAACTCTATTTGCGTAAATCGGGATTTTGCATGACGTCAATGTGATGCGTACTTGTGCATGTAGCATTGCAAATGTCGCTGCATAGATATTCGTTATTATAGTTTGTACCTACTTTTAGTAGATATTGGTACCGATTCCCTTGTTCACAAACTAAACTAAATTTAAGTTCAGTGCATCTTTTTCTTTGTATTTCATTAAGAAAAGGACAAAAGAAAAATTTTAGTTTAGTCCTGTCAAATTAATCAGCGCCTGTCACTACTCCATACAAGTTTAGACGTGATTAAAAACTTGCCTACTAAAATTACGTAAATTTACGTCAAGCGCTGATTAATTTGACAGGACTAAACTAAAATTTATCTTCTGTCCTTTCCTTAATGAAATAGAAAGAAAAAGATGCACTGAACTTAAATTTAGTTTAGTTTGTGAATAAGGGAATCGGCACCAATATATCTCCTTTAACCTTTTGAATGTCTTAAGTTACACAGTTCGACATAAGCAATTGTCTTTCTATTGTGTCTTTAAAAACGGCATTCGATGAGTTAATCCATCAAAAAGTTGTTTTTATAAGATTTGCTTTTAGCCATCAGGTCACCATTTGTAATACTCGTATTTCGATATTTATATCGTGAATCCATCCATTAATCGCTCAACTCAGCCTATCGCAGTCCACCGCTAGACATAGGCCTCTCCTAGGCCGTCCAATCAATAAGGCGTACATAATATAGATAGAGTAAGTATTCTATTACATTCTATTGGAATAAAAATATCATTCACCGAAACTCGGAAAACTGATGTTTAAAATATTATTTACTAATGATAACGTCCGCATTGCTTCAAACTGGATTTATAAATTCATATAGCTCCGACTAGACGCGATAAATTGTATCAAACTTGTTTAGAATGCCATCAAAATAAAGCTTAAGGTCGTGTAATTTGCGTTTTAAAACAACAAAATTGTAAGTTTTATACGAGGCACAATAAAAAAAATACACAAAACAGGTTATTAAGAATTTATTGAACTGGTTTCATTCCATAACATCATCGTATATTTTAAAACCAGACTTCAAGAGCACAAGTCGCGTTTACATTTTTAATTATTTTTCTTTCTTTTTTTTAATATTTGAAAGTAAAAAACTCATTTTATTTAATCAGTCTTATTTTTGTCGTGGCGATGGAACGCCCCTTTAAAGTGGGTTCGTAGAGCGCGTGCGCGAACATTTTGACATAGGGCAGTATCTCAGCATCTCTCACAGTTTCAGTGTAGCCGTAGTGGTTCTGAAAACGCCCGCGTTTCGCCGCCCCACGTGCACAAATTGAAAAACAACAAATTCATCACACGATTTTTCTTCCAAGGTGAGTTTTATTTTATCCTATGAATTATTGCAAAAATATAACATGCATAGAGAAAATGTTTTTTTCGAGTGTTTTTTTTTTTTGGAGCCATATCCATAGTATTGGTGGGATTCAGAACCGTATTAATTGAACCGAAGACATGTATTTTTAAAACAAAATTGCCTACAAATGATACACTTTTGTAAAGGTGAAGGGAAATGACAAAACTGTAGGATTTCTGATACATTTTAATAGTATGTAGCCTTTGGTGACCTAGTTACCAGTTCGTTCCACTACACGACGGTCAAATCATTATAGTTATCAATGCAGAATATTTTAATCTAATAAATTAATGCGAATAGGTACTTAAATGATTTAATTAATACAATATGGGACATTATATGTTTGTTTACACGAAGGTAGGTAGTTACAGTATTACTTAACGATCGTAGTCCTTTGTTAAGGTTTCCGTACTCAAAAGGTGACAGCGGAACCCTATTGCTAAGCCTCCGCGGTATGTCCGTCTGTCTGTCAGCGGTCTGTTTCTCATGATACCTACGTAACGGGTAGACAGTTGAAATGTTGCTGGTCTAACAAGAAATACAAAAAAATAAATAATAAATGAGCATTCGTATAAGAAAGGCGTGTATTTTTTTTGCGTATTTTCCTTGTGTAACGGACAGCGCGAACGGGCTATAGGTACTCTATAGGTAGACAGTTGAAATTATCGCTGAGTATGTATTTCTACTGCCACTATAAAAACTAATTTGTGTTTTTTTTTTAATAACAATAAAAATAACAGAGACGTGTTTTTCGGCGATTTTTGGCTTGTTTGTATTACGAGACTGTTCGTGTGCGAGTCCGACTCGCACTTGGCCGGTTTTTTTCTTTATAAAGTATACATTTTAAAATAGACACACAGTTGGAAAATATCTACTGCTTAAGTAAGACGTAAATAAACGAATTAATTTGTCATTATAAATGATTTACAATAGGTACCACCTATATTTATTAGTAACTAGCTTTGGCCTGTGGCTTCTCTAGCGAGGTCGAAAACTATCCCAATAGCTTCAGTGGGAATGGGTAAAATATTGATTGCACAATTCCAGGACATACAAGTGAAGTTAAATAAAAGCTTTTAATTATAATCTTTACACAGTATAAAACAAAATTGCATTATGTGTCTGTACGCTTCATATCTTTTAAACTACGCAATGAATTTTAAGCGGGTGAAGCCGCTGACAAAAGCTAGTTTAACACGTTATCTGCCATGGCTAAAATCAGAAAAAGTCAAAAAAACTTAGTGTTATTTCACTTTAAATAGATTATTTATTCCATAAATGCTTTATTTTTTCCAAAAACATGGCCGCCAGGCAGCAACGACTTGTTCAGATTAGTACGTGTTGTCGGTCATATTCCATTCAGGCCTTGTCGGACACATAGTTCGACATGGCAGTTAACGTGTTAAAATAAGACGCATAAACAGATGATACCTAGCGTATGCAAAGCGTTCATTTGCATAACCACTGACCTTTTAGAGGTCTTTTACTTATTTGAATCGGCTGATGTGAGCAGGTTATTCTTCCTCAGACTTTACCAGAAACTTCTAAAATGAGTTTAGTTTTCATCCAAAATAATCTAAATGTTTGGGGTTCGTAGCTAAATAATACCAGCTAATAAGATGCGCTTGCTGCGGTCGTTTCGTAGATGGCTCACCATCTATCACATATTGAGACCCCTTTGTTTCGGAAAGCACGTTAAGCCGTTGATCACGAGATTTGTACGAAAGAGACACCGTGGCCCTGGCATATAGGTAACTGAAGGAACACGGGTGGGTTTTAGTCAGTAAAAGTCTGACACGCCCTCCCGCTCCCCCCAGAGCGAAGAAGTCATTTGATGATTTTCCATCCAAAAAAAAAGACCCTTTAGTTTCGGAAAGCACGTTAATCATTTGGTTTTATAAAGAAAGGAAGAAAAAAACAAAAAATACCGTTTATTTGGACACAGTTCGTAAAACACAAAATAAAATAACAGGAAAATAAAAAAATAACAACAGTGTGTATCACAAAAACTACCATCTATCATTCCTAGATCTTTGGTAGTCGCTACGGGTAGTTAGAAGCCCAAAGTAGAAGGGTATCGTGTTGATAAGCAGTCGCTACATATAAAATACTAGGTTCTGCCCGCGACTTCGTCCTCGTAAAATTTTTGCTCCCCTGACCCTTCCCGTCGCATCAAATTGTCTGCCAGTTTTCGTCCATTTTTCGTTGTTGCTCCGCTCCTTTTGATTGTAGCATATAGCCTATAGCCTTTTGCCTTCAATAAATAGGCTGACCAACACAAAAAGAATTTTGCAAATCGGACCAGTAGTTCCTGAGATTACTGCATTCAACCAAACAAACAAACAAACTCTTCAGCTTTATAATATTTTATAAAAATATAAAATATTGATATTGATATTCAGCTGTATCCAATGAGACTAGAAACCGACCCCAACATAGTTGGGCTACGTGGATACAATGTAACTGATAAATAGAAGTTATCGTATAAAATGCGCAAACATTAACAAGCTCTCGAACAATGAAGCGATCCCGAAAGACCCATTAATATTTCGAGTTTTTGCGTGGGTGGAGTATCGAAATACAACCCAGAAGCGTCGAATTTTCTTTCGTCACCATTGAGGGATAGACCGTCTGTTACCTACAAAGAAAGCTTTGAGAAAATAGTTAGAAAAAGGTTATATAACAAAATAAAAAAAGGCCGACTTCCAAAAAAACACTGAAGGCGGAAACATATTTACGTGTCGTGGAGTGTCGTGACGCGCCACGACACGTAAGTGTGTTTTCGCCTTAAAGCGGAAAGAATAAGTTAATTTCGGAATTCGGTTTCTTTGGTTTTGTATTTCGATTTTATTTTTGCTTCCGACTTTACAAATTGTAGTGTGTTTTTGCAAGTCAGCCGTTTTTTTTTTTTTGTTAAATTAACTTTTTTCCATATTTTTTTCAAATTTATAGTATATAAACTTTTTATTTTGCAAGTTTAGTTGTGTTAGTTAGTATTAGTTGTGTTATTGTGTTCATATATAGGTACTTTCACTCGCTAAGTAAATAACAGTGTCAGGAAATTATTATAACATCATCAACATAAAGTAAGTGGAAACAATCTTATTATTGAAGCTAACTCAAAAACTACTAACCAAAACTTGACCTTTTTAGGGGACCATAAGGTAAGTAACGCTTTCAAAGCAAAGAAGAATTTTTGAAATCTATTTATAAATGGCGGAGAGTTGAGGTTGCCAACCTAAAAAATAAAAAAAAAACAAACGAATTTGGAAACCTTCTCCTTTTTTTGAAGTCGATTTAAATAATTGTGGGGAAGCTACTTTTATTTTTGGTGTGAAAATCGCTGAAAACGGTAGTGCGCAATGTTACGAACCTAATGAAATATTGTCCTTTTGAGTGCATAGAATACAGTAGGGGAGCGGGCCCCATTATGGGATGGGTTCCCAATATGAGATAGCAGGTTACTCCGGTTTACAAGCACCGCCATCTCTATTACGGGCAGTGAACTCCTTCCATTTGTTGTCCAGCGGCCATATTGAAACGCTCACGCGTCAGTCGCCATTCAGTTAGACGGGAGGTTGGTTCGCGCAAATACTCCGATTACGAGTTTTTTTAATAGTGAAGTTAGAAGTTTACTTTTCTTAAGGTAAGTTTGCTTTTTTGTTATTGTATGTGGTCCTGCAGTGTCTAAAAACATTTGTGTTGAGGTTCATGTGTTGATTCTTGCTAAAATTCAATTAGGTTTTGTTTTAAGACCACGTGTTAGCAAAATACGTAGTTGTCCTAATATGGGATACCTGGGTGTGCCTAATATGAGATATCTAATATTGGGGTACATGTATCCTAATATGGGATATAATACTAGGTACATGTATTTAATAAAATATCATGGATAGTTCATTATCATTAGAGAGAGCGAGGGAAAGGTCTATAATCCACCACGCGTGCCCAGTGCGGATTGATAGATGTCACATGTCTGGTTTTTTTTTTAATGTTTTTATTTTCCTCTCATTGAGGAGGCCGTGTCCCTGCAGTGGGAACATTATAGGCTGATGATGATGATCATTAGAGGTACATAGAGGTATTTACTATACTTGCTAACCGATCAAGTTCTACCCAAAAAAAATTAAGATCCAAATGTGCTAATATTTAAAAAATTGTTTTAGATGAGTACCAATGAGAAAAAAAAGCGAAAGAAATGGGATTCTGATAAGATGCTGAAGGCGTACAATGCAGTAAAAAATAAAGAAATGGGCTACTTAAAGGCCTCTCAATTTTTTAACGTCCCAAAGTCAACTTTGGAGCGTTATTGTAAAAGTGTCAATCAAATAACACAGCTAACCTCTATGAAAATGGGCCGAAAACCAACTTTTTCAGAGGAAATGGAACGTGAGCTTGCAGAGTACTGCATTACAATGGTGTCAAGGTTCTACGGACTGAGAGCCTCTGACATCCGCTCTTTGGCGTTCCAACTGGCTATAAAGAATGGACTGCCACACCAGTTTAATAGAAGCAAGAATACTGCAGGCCGAAAGTGGATGAGAAACTTTCTAAAAAGAAATCCTCGATTGTCTTTTAGGACACCTCAAGCTACATCTGCTAATAGAGCCAAGGGGTTTTCAGAAGGGAAGGTAGACGAATTTAATGATATTTTGGAGAAAGAGTTGGCAAAAATTAATTTTGATCCAACAAAAATCTACAACGTTGATGAGACTGGCGTGACTGTAGTTCAACATAAAATGGAAAAGGTCTTATGCCTGAAAGGACAGAAACAGGTTGGTGGAATTTCGTCGGCGGAGCGGGGAGCTCTTATAACTCTAGTCACGTGTATGAGCGCGTCGGGGGTCTTCGTTCCACCCTTATTCATTTTCCCCAGAGCTAACATGAAGGAAGAGTTAAAAAATTGTGCTCCACCTGGCTCTCAGTTTGCGTGTCACAAATCTGGCTGGATACAACTCCATATCTTTACACAATGGATTGTTCACTTCATCAACACTGTCCACCCATCTAAAGAGTGTCCAGTTATACTGATCCTAGATGGACACTACTCTCATACAAAAAATATTGATGTCATTGACAAATGTCGGGAAAATGGTGTCATTCTGATATGCCTCCCCCCACATTCGTCTCACCGAATGCAGCCCTTGGATGTATCATTTATGAACCCATTCAAGACGTACTATGCCAAAGAAATCGACTCATGGCTAAAAAATCACCCTGGCCGCGCCGTGACTGCATTCCAAGTTGCAGAATTAGTTGGAAAGGCATACATGAGGGCTGCTACACTGGAAGTCGCCGTCAATGGATTCCGTAAAAGCGGAATATTCCCATTCGACCGCAATCATTTCAGAGACCACGACTTCGCTGTACAGGACGGCAACGATGATGACACTAACATGGATGTGGAAACAGCTCCAGTCCTATCTCCAGTTGCATCGCATACGGGCTCACTGACAATCCTGGCAACTACTAGTGCCGTTTCAGTGCACTCACCATTACCATTTCATTTCGCTGTACAGGACGGCGACAATGATGACACGAATATGGATGTGGAATCAGCTCCAGTCCTATCTCCAATTGGATCGTATATGGCTGTACAGTACGATGACGCTGAAGACACTGGTATGAATTATGAATCATCTCTAGCTCCTGTCCCATCTCCAATCGCATCTTTTACTGAATCAGCAATGCCCCTAGCGACTACTAGTGCCGTACCTGCGCACTCGCCATTAGCATTTGCTTTAAACATGCGTTCGTCAAATTCCGGTGCTGATACGCCTTCGCTATCAGTTTCGACTCCTTCAGGTGTCTCGACTCTAGCATCGCTCGCCATGACTGCAGTCCAAAGTATAATCTCATCAGGTCCAGGTGCTGAAGCGGCTCCGCTTCCAGTCCTAACCCATAATGAATCAGCTACGGTGCCGTCGACATCAAATGACGAATTACCGGCTCCGCTTCCAGTCCTAGACCATAATGAATCAGCTACGGTGCCGTCGACATCAAATGACGAATTAGTTCATTCTCAAGTCTCGCGCAGTTCAAGGGCTCAAGCCCGACGAAAATTTTCCATAAAACCGGCTGAAATCAGTCCTTTTTCCACAATCCAGCGAAAAACCAAGAAACCTGATCAAGTATCACAGCTCCGAGGAGGAAAGCCTTTATTAGTCACCAGTTCACCATACAAAAATGAATTACAGGAACAACTGAATAAGAAGCAAGAAAAACCAGGAACATCTAAAAGTAAAACGAAAAAGGCGATGATTGCTAAAAAGAAATCTAAGACTGTTCAAAAAACCAAAACCATAAAGAAGAACAAGAAGATTACAAAAAAAAATTAAAAAAAGAAGATATCAGTAAAGAAGAAGATATTACAAAGTAGCTCATCTAGTGAGAGTGCCGATGAAGACCCATCACTGATGAGCTCAGATGAAAGCGAATGTAATGAAGACGTTGAATGCATATATTGCCTAACTGAATATTCAAATGACATTGCTGGAGAAAAGTGGATACAGTGCACAAAATGTTTTCGGTGGTGTCACGAGTTGTGTGCTGGTGTAGAACCGCATGTCAATAACTTCAATTGTGATCTTTGCCGAGATTAGTAGAAGATTATATGATTAGTACAATACTACAAGACTGATTGTGTTCGTAATTAATATACCTACCTATATATAAAATTATATTTTTTTTTTACTTGCAGCCTAATTACAAACCCACAAAAATAGATAAATAGATTATTAGATAAATAAATAGATAGACAATTTATTATATAAACTATAATAATAATTAATTCAAAATTTAATGTTTTACATTGCCATGCAATTGTATTCTTCTAATTTTCATACATTTGAAACTACAAACAAAAAATTAAAAAATCATTATACATATATTAAAAAAAAAAAAAAAAATTGACAAATAATAAACTGTTTCCTAATATGGGAAACCATATACCACAATATGGGATATCCCATTATAGGTGCCATACGCTAGGTGTTTCCTAATATGGGATATCCCACATTGGGAGTATATGGTATCCCATATTAGGAAACAGTTTATTATTTGTCAATATATATGATTTTTTAATTTTTTGTTTGTAGTTTCAAGTGTATGAAAATTAGAAGAATACAATTGCATGGCAATATAAAACATTAAATTTTGAATTAATTATCTTGTTTTGAGCAGAACTACATTACAAGTTTCTTTTTTATTAATGTTCAAAAAAAACTATCCCATAATGGGGCCCGCTCCCCTACAGGTGTCCTTGAGAATATTTGATGTTCATTTATAAGTTGTAAAAAAGTGGCTTGTGGCTAAGTAATAACAGCCACACGAGTCGACTTTTATTTTTGGTGTGAAAATCGCTGAAAACGGTAGTGCGCAATGTTACGAACCTGAAATATTGTCCTTTTGAGTGCATACAATACAGTACAGGTGTCCTTGAGAATATTTGATGTTAATTTATAAGTTGTAAAAACGTGGCTTGTGGCTAAGTAACTCTTCCATGCCTCGGAAAGCACAGTTAAGCTTTTGGTCCGTGACAGCTATAATTCGTAGATCTTTGACAGTTGTATGGGTTGTCAGATACCCGAAAGTCTGACAACCAGGGGGTATCGTGTTGCCCAGTAACTGGGTTGTGGATATCAAGTAGGCAGTCACTCCATGTAAAATACAGGTATATATGGTGTTTATACTCAGTTGCCTCCGTTTAAACTTGACGCCGCCGCCGCCGCCGACCCTAACATAGTTGGGAAAAGGTACGCAGCCGCTTTTAAAACATGTAAAACTGGTTTTAGTAAAAAAAGATTGGAAGTTTGACCTTCGTTATCTCCATAACCAGAAGGTTCTCAACTGTAGTGCAGTACAAAAACATGAGATCACTATGACGTCAGAAGAACAAGTTAGTTTTGGAAAAGTTTATTCTGCACCCTAATATCGTAACACCTGTATCATTTAGAAGCATTTTAGTGATCCATTGCTTTGTATATTCGAAAAATGTGTCTTTTCAACAACGTAGATAACAATGTTGATGAACTGTCAAAATTATACCCATTCCTTCTTATTTATAGTATGTTGCGCGATTACCCCTCTGGTCATAATTGCACCCCTCGTCACTGCACCTGTAATAAAGTGAAAAAAAAACGTAATTATGGGGCGTCAATTAATTACGAGAGGCAATGGCGACTTTTCGAACCCCCCTTGGTGAAATGTTGTGAGATTCCGCTCCCCCCCATAATCTCACGTGAGATTTTTCAAAATGCGCAATTTAGTGTCGTTAATTTGGGCTTGTTTGCGTTGAAATTATGCTTTGCTTTTGGCTAGCTTGACTGGTCGGTTGCGGCATAAAAATCAAGGGGCTACTGTGCCGCGTTAGTATTATTTTATAGAATGTTGCCATGTTTTAGTAGAAAAATATGTTTTAATTATTTAATTTTACCCGGTTTATTCGCAATTATACATTTTTATATTGCGGAAAAAACGATAATTTCATGATATTTACCAAGACCCCCTTTCCCTCACGTGAGATAGAGTGTGATTCGGTTTGACCTCTTCCCCCTGAACGCCTCACGTAATTACCGGACGCCCCCCTTAACTTTAAGTTACGGTGGCTTAGTAGTGAATCATAAAACTTTATTGTATGTACCACATAAATTTAAAGAGTACGTGACGATAAGTACGCTCTAAACATTGTAGAACATCTAAATATCTAATTCCTTATGTTAAATGGCTTGAAAAACATTTTATCTAGATTAGTTGACTCCTAAGCGTCAATTTGTTCAGTAACGCTCAGTTCAGCGCCTAGAGTTGCAAACTCAATAACGCGAATTTTATTTAAGCGGTGTCGCGTGTGTTAGTGAAAATGAACATAAGTGTACTACTGTAATTCGATTTTTTAGGGACGACCTCTTCCAACAAAATAATTTAGATTCACTAAATCACAAGGCCCTATTTTTTAGTGTAAAACACAGACCCCTTGTCTGTCGCGCTCACCATATATGTATACTTAATTAAGCGTAGCGTAGACTAATTCCATCTGAACCGACATAGCCCGAAGAATTAACAAAGTTAAGTGGCAGTGGGCAGGGTACATTGCTCGCAGAACAGATGGCCGATGAGGCCAAAAACTTGTGGAGTGGCGACCGCGTACCGGAAGATATAGAGTTGGAAGGCCTCCCACAAGTTGGACCTTTTGCCTTGGGAGAGCCGCAGGAATCCGCTGGATGCAGGAAGCACAAAACTGGCTGAAGTGGCGGAGCTTGGGGGGAGGTCTATGTCCAGCAGTGGAGGTCTTTCAGCTGAAATGTTGATAGAGTAATTTAGCTCAATACACGTTTTCACTAAACGGCCGGGCGAGTACGGCCTATTGTAATAAAGCTTGAGTCACATATTTTTATCACAGTTTGCGAGCAAAATATGTGATAAAATTCGTGACATAACCGTATCGCAGAGGCCTGCGCTCGTCCCGTTGAACGACAGCTAAATGTTGGCAGTGTTAACCAGTCAATTACCGTAACTACAGACACAATTAAAAAACGATTGTGTCTATACCAAATGTGGTATCTCAGGGACTTAGAGGTTAATAAAAACCAACATAACTCACTAATCCCTAATTCTCTCCTCTAACTGAAAGTTTAATAGTAACCTAAAATACTTATTTACCGTTGTGTAGACTAATTTAACTGAAGTGTGTTCTTAAAACTGCACGTATTCACTCAGATAAGCGACAGATGGGGGCATGGCTGTGCAAAAAGGTACTGTGTTTTATCTACATCGTGTTCTGTTTGTGGCTAACAAAACTTTTAGGGGTGAATATTCTGGCATTGTACTGCGAACAATGCGACGCAGTCGTTATATTTAGTGCTGAAAATTTTTATTTGGCTGTGAGTATGATTTGGAAAATTTGAATCTAGTTAATGTAGTAGTTTTTCCAACGTAATGCGGAATACTGTCTGGTTTACTTGCGCTTTGGGCGAATTTCACCAATTGTACTGTACGTCTTAAATACCAATTTCTAGAGCTGTCAGTTAGTAGTATACATAATATAGATAAACTTTAACTGTGAAAAAAGCCTAATTTCCCTTTAAAAAAAATAAAAAAAACAAAAACTCAATCTTAAAGTACCTAAGTATGTATTAATAATTCAAAAAAAAATACGTCGCATTGGGGGACTGCTCCAGACCTAACAATTTATTTGCAAATAGTCTATTACCTAAATAATGAAGAAAAGAAAACTTTTATAAAATTACTTCACAATATTGCATTTAGGATACGACCGTCAACGTCTGCCCTCGCAGAGCGGTCCCCCAACGCGACGCATTTTTTTTTGGAATTATTAATACATACTTAGGTACTTTAAGATTGAGTTTTTTTATTATTTTTTTTACTTTTTAAAGGGAAATTAGGCTTTTGTGTTGGGGGTTTTTTAAATTAAATTTTTTATTTTGTACTTTTTATAGGTACATACTTATTATAATGTAGAATCAAACGAAGCTAAGAACACTCTCGATTAATTCATCAATATTCTCTTTCAGTGCGCTTTCATTTGAGACCCCAGTCGAGTATATTTGCTGACATTCGATTACCCTTCCCCACTTTCCCCCCCTTTTAACTTTTAAACGGCTCGACCGATTTTCATCAAACATATCTAAGAACACTCGCACATAAGTCACATTTAATACATTTTTTTTTAATTGACATCGCTTCATCCTTTCGGGAGCTATGATGCCACAGACAGACAGACAGACACGTCAAAGTTATAACACCCCTCTTTTTGCGTCGGGGGTTAAAAATATCATACTGCTCCGTCCGCGTAATTTTCCTATAAAGGGGTACAAAGTTTTAGATTCACGTAGTAATATGTATGTATATTGAAAACTCCGTGACTGACAATGTACAGCTTAACTCCTTTAAAACATTATAGTACCAACATGAAAAGAATGTACAGACGTCAGCACATCAAGCTACCCGAAACTGACAAATTCTGCCAACCAACCTTGAATTTAATGCTTCAGCGATAAAGTTGAAAGTCTATTATAGAAATTTTACAGATTGTAGTAGCTTGATGTGATGGAGTCTGTACCGTGGAGGATACTTACAGGCTAGAGGTGGATAAAGAAGGTTTCATTCATGACTCAACCAGCACGAAGGGTTGGAGTTCGCAAACAAATGCACGGGCATCAGATAGTTTCCCCATTACGGATGAGAGCAAAACCAATCAATTTACAATGATTGCAGATGTGGCAAGCTCCCAACACGTAGAATAAATAAAGATGGTACACTGGTAGTACGTTATCTGTGCCCAAAGACTACGGTTGTATACTGCCAGACGCAGAAATATAAACAGTTTTATGTTTGAATTTCGAACCGCGGAACTTTCGAGTGATAGGTGGAGGCATCTGGTATCATGATTAATCTTTTCCAGTGTTGGATTGCTCCTCCTGTAAGTTTGAATTTTGTTTTTATTTCGGCTTTTTTTTTGTTTGTACTTAGTGTACTTATAGTCAGTTTAAATTCCCACGGAAAAACGAATGTTTTCCCAGAGAGAATAGCTTGTTTTGAATCCCGAAATAAATTTTGGTTTCCTGCTTCTGAATTCAAACGTTGTAATTCTCTTTCACCAAGCCTTGTTTGGAGCTGAATGTAGGTTGGTCGAAACTACGACTATATCTTAAGTATTCTGTGTGTAGGAGCACCTAAATTTCGGCTTTTATGAGCTGTTAAAAACAGATCTCACGGTACACTAACCTAAACAATAATATCATCAAATGCCACAATATACTTAATTACATAAACATGGCAATATTAAAACAAAGTCAGGCCCACATGTGTTTCTGTATTCGGTCCCAAAAATATTCCGGTCGGCCAAAGTTCTATAAAAAAGTATTTTTCATTTAAACTTTTCATAGCCCAGAGTTAAAATTCGGAAGGAATTTCGACCAATATATTGTAGAACTTTGTATAGGAAGACCAAAGAAAGAGTCTCAAGGACTCATTTGAAATAGGTCTTTTAGTATGTAGAAATCTTTGGGAATTATTTCTTGTTTTCTGTGTTTAATATTTGTTAGTTTCTCGCTCCATATAAAATACTGGTATTGGGCTGTATCCGGTTAGACTAAAACCCGACCCCTGCATAGTAGGGCATGCAATTCCGGAATTCCGTAACTCCGGAATTCTGGATCAATTTTACAGATTTTTCAGTTCCGGAATTGACAGCAGTAATTCCGGAATTCCGATACTTTTATTTAACTAGCAGCCCGCCCCAGCTTTGCCTGGGTGCAATTTCTTTTTCGATTTCTTTCAATTTTCTTTACAACGGACCTTGTCCTGACAATACGAACACAACAAAAAAAAAAGCCATGTAGGTGCAGTCGTTCGGAAGCGATGTCCTTAAGTGTGAAATAACTATACCAGTTAGACGTATGCTGTGTGACTTCGAGCCTTCTTATGAGGCCCATTGTGAGCGACCACGTCTCAGTGCCATTTACGTATATGTCATCACTGGCAACACACACTGGTCAAAGACTTTTGTCTTGAGACACTGCGGTAAGTGGGACAAGAAGATATTGCGTAGCTTCCCGAACGCTGCCCAGCCGAGTCGTATTCGACGATTGACCGCTTTCTCGAAGTTGGACCTAACTGGACAGTCTGTGTCAAACTCGAGTGTAGCGCCTCCGGTCTGGAGTGGGTATCACATGAGTATTAGACATGACCTTTGTCTTGTCCATGTTCATCCTAAGACCCACTTTTTCGCAAGCTCTACTGAGGTCATCGAGCATTGTATTGAGGTCCTCCATAGTCTCAGCCATGACTACTATATCGTCGGCAAATCAAAGGTGAGTGATGTACTCGCCATGGATGTTGATGCCAGCCCCTTTCCAGTCCAGAACCTTGAAGACATCTTCTAGTGCAGCACAATGGGCCTCATAAGAAGGCTCAAAGTCACCCAAATAGCAATGGAGAGGGCTATGCTTGGAGTTTCCCTACGCGATCGGATCAGAAATGAAGAGATCCGTAGGAAAACCAAAGTGACCGACATAGCCCGAAGAATTGCCGTACTTAAGTGGCAGTGGGCAGGGCACATTGCTCGTAGAACAGATGGCCGATGAGGCTGGAAGGTTCTAGAGTGGCGACCGCTTACTGGAAGACGGAGCGTTGGAAAGACTCCCACAAAATGGACCGATGACCTGGTGAAGGCCGCAGGAATGCGAGAAGCACAGAACAGGTGAAAGTGGCGGCGCTTGGGGGAGGCTTATGTCCAGCAGTGGACGTCTTTCGGCTAAAATGATGATCATGATGATATGCTGTGAGCTGTCGCGATACTTTTTGTAGATAATGATGTATTCTGCAAAGTAGTAGTATATTATTTTGTTCTATCATCAATAGTTTTCGCAGCGCATGCGATGTAAGGAAATTTTTAGGTAATTCATTTACACTTCGGTTTATTATTAGAGTTTTAGTGAGGAACCCAACTGTTTTTTATAATAAAATATAGCCTATGTTACTAACTTCTACTGGTGAAGGAATTTTTAAAATTCGATCAGTAATTTTTGAGTTCATTCATTACAAACAAAAATACAAATCTTTCCTCTTTATAATATTAGTATAGATTATTTTCTTCTGAACGCCGCAATTTAAATCAAACGTCTGTGGAATTTTCCACTGTTTAGAGTATATATTTTATGTTTTTGTTACTGTTAATTACATTCTTTTATCCATACTATATACTATATACTATATATACTATATACTATAATATTATAAATGTAAAAGTAACTCTGTCTGTCTGTCTGTCTCGCTTTCCTGCTAAAACTACTGAACCGATTTAAATGAAATTTGGTACACAGATAGTTTAGAGCCTAAGAAAGGACATAGGCTACTTTTTATCCCGGTAGCATGTTCCCGCGAGATAATTTCTGACCTCCACGCGGGCGAAGCCGCTGGCAAAAGCTAGTATTATATAAAGTTATATAGAGACATTCTCACAATAGTAAAGTCAACAAGGTTTATACCTTGTTGACTTTACTATTATGAGAATGTCTAATTAGAGTAATAAGGAAAAATTATGGCCAAATATGTTTAATTTGTACCTCAAAATGATTGAGAGACTGATTTATTATACATATACATAATAAAAAAATTGTTTCAAATCAATCAAATTGATTTGAAACATCTCTCCAGTATCGGATCTCAGTTCCAGAATTAAGAACCTTCCGGTATTGCACGCCCTACTGCATAGTTGGTGAAAAAGTAGCGAAATAGCTGGCGCATGGTAATATAACCACTAACAAAATAAACAGGGTGGTGCTGATGAAGCTTTAGGCATTCTGCGTCTCTCCTTTTTGACTTAGGCGTAATAAATACAGCTAGATGTTGAAAGAAGAGGGAGAGGTCTACTTTTATTTATAGGTGTATGCAATGCAACTAGGATATACTTAGATAACCGCTTTGATTTTCCTGAAATATTCTTTTCAGGCGCAACGAAAATCAAGGTTAGTTTAGTTTCTTAAGCATCTACGAGTAGTAAAGTAGAAGAACTTTTTATACATATACGTGCATTCGATTTTGAACTAATGCGTCAGCTACAGGAATATAGGAGTGTGTCATTCACAAAAACTGTACGTAACGGATATGAAACTGATATGAAAAAAGTTAAATGTAACAGAAAGTGTCACGGAAAAGGAGTCAGAACAACATATAAATTAATTATGATTTTCGTACTGCAGTAAACTCCTTTGCCATGGATATAGCTTTACCTTTACACATCAGAGAAACGTAACAGAAAAGTAACGTATATGAACAATTAGCACATGTCTAACCTACAAAATACTATGTAGTGTCGAAATAAGTTTGCTTCCACGAAAACCTTCGACCTATTTAACTTCTTACACCACATTTCTGTTCTTGTAATAATATAAAAACGAGAAAATACTAACCAAAGTCAGATAAACCACACAAACGAATTTCTTAGATAAAAGACGAATTAGAACGTCACACACAAAGATACTCGCACTGTGCTAAAAACAAATTGACAGTATCCATTGTCACGCCACTTGTTACAGTGTTAGATGTGTAACGTTGCCAGTAAATAATTTTATTTACAAGATGGGTATAATTTTGTAAAACCCTGTAACTGAGTGGAGTAACGGAGACGAAATGAATTTTGGAGATGCATTAAAGTGTGCAAATGTTATGTATAAATAACTATGTATTGTATTTTGATTATATAATAAAATAATTTAACGCACACCAATGTTAAAAAAAAAACATAAAATTACATACCGATACCATTGTACTTCGAAAAATAAATTTTTAAAGTTACTTTATGTAAAGCGGGACAAGGTTTTTCTGTATGAAATTACTTCGGCGACAGTATTAAAATTTTAAATTATGAAAAATCTACTTACTTATCGACAGTTTTAATAAAAACAAATGGTAGTTAAATAGTTTTAGAATTAGGGTGAACTGAAATTTAACTAGTAAATAAAAATAAGCAAGGTGGATGCGAAGAGCGTAGCAAAAGTACATTTTTTTTTAATAATACCCAGGAACTTATACCTAAAAGAGTAACGTTATACACGACTCGGTTCCCGGCCTACCCATATACCTATAACCAACCCTTTTGTAAACAAACGAAGTACAAAAAAACATTACACAATTAAAAAAAAAAACGTCAACACAACCCCCATGACATTTAACAAAAAAAGAAAATGCCAGGAACAACGTGACATCTGTCAAGGAAATCGTTTGAATGATAACGCAGGTTTTTACGCGCGAATCCCGTGAAACGTTTGGTATTACCGCGCGATTTACGCGCTCTTGAGCACGAAACAAGATGGCGCCGAACTCGAATTGCTTATGGTGACATTTGCCACTATATATTGCACATAACTACTGTTATTTATACACTAGCGAGCAACCAAATTGACTCAAGCCTAGACGGCGCACATATACATTGATTTTCCTAAAACGATAAATGGTAATTACAAAAGTGATATGCGATTCGAAAGCTGAAGAATTAGGCTTTCAATTAACATCAATACCTTAAAAAAAAACTAAGCGCTGATTTATTGACACATTTTAATTGGCCGTCAGCGTAAATTACGTCTTTAGGAATCCACGACTTGCGCTACCTGCTCCCGCTATAAACCCCCCCCCCCCCACTTCGGTTTATCTTATCAGTTGCTTGTTACAAATTGACGGATACACATCTCCGTAAATTACAATCCTTGTTTTCGCTAACCCATGGATACCAGACCAGAAGAAGCCGCTCAAGTTGTTGCCTTGTTGCAACAAGGGTTAAGTCAGCAAGCAGTCGCTGCCCAGCTCCTCTTCAGCCAGTCTTCTGTATCCTGAGTATACAGACGGTTCCAAGAGACTGGTGCCTTCAATCGGAGACCAAGAACGAGCCGCCACCAGTGCACTTCAGAGAGAGACGACCGCTTCATTGTCTCAACCTCGCTGCGTAATCGACACCTTACGGGCGTTGATGTGCAGCAGGAACTGAGACGTGTACGACAAGTGGCTGTCAGCGAGTGGACAGTGAGAAGACGCTTGAAGGAAGCCAACTTGACGCCAAAAAGACCTGCGACGGGCCCTAAATTGACTGCAGGCCACCGACAAGCGCGCCTTCAATTTGCTCGAGAGCATCTCAATTGGAGCGTTGCGCAATGGCGATCGGTCCTGTTTACTGATGAGGGCAGAATGTGTCTGCATGGCAGTGATAGGAGAGGCCGAGTCTACAGGCGTCCGGGGGAACGATTTGCCCAATGTTGCTTCGCTGAAACAGTGGCATATGGCGGCGGTTCCTGCATGATGTGGGCTGGTATCTCTTTAGAGGGAAAAACCGAACTTGTTTTCGTGCCTGGGGGCGGCCGACGAGGCGGGCTAACAGCTGGACGGTACATCACCGACATTCTACTGGATCATGTTGTGCCCTACGCAGGGTTTGTCGGTGAAGACTTCGTGTTAATGCACGACAATGCCCGCGTGCCGTGTGGGCACGAGTCACTCGACAGTTTCTGCGTCGAATTACGCACGATGGACTGGCCTGCGCTCAGTCCTGACATGAATCCCATCGAGCACTTATGGGACGAGCTTAAAAGAAGAGTTCGGGCCAGAAATCCAGTCCCTTCAAGCGTAGACGAGCTAAAGACAGCATTATTAGAGGAGTGGGACGACATTCCTCAAGAAAATGCCAAAAAATTGATAAGGTCCATGAAAAACAGACTGCGGGATGTAATTAGGGCTAGAGGGGGCAATACGAAATACTGATTTAAATTAATTAATTTTATTTTTAAAATTTTTTGTTTAATTTGTCAAATAAGAGACACATACCCTTTTTCCTAAATTCCCGTTTTTCCTACTCTTGCGTTCAGACATCATTTATTTCAAAAATGATGGATCGATTTCAATGGTAATGATATCAAATTAAAGCTGACATCTTAAGCTTTCGAATGACATATCATTTTAATAATTTCCATTCATAATTTTAGTTGTATCGATGTATGTGTGCGCCGACAAGGCTTGAGTCGATTTGGTTGCTCGCGAGTGTAGATATGACAATAGTGCATTTCGCCGGTTTTGGTATTTCATTATCTTTTTATGTACCTATGTATCTTGCGCGATGTTTTGTGCTTTTTTTTTGGTGGCCCTCAGTGTGCCTAGATGGATGGAAAGGGAGAAGACCAACAAAAAGATGGATGGAATGTGTGAGGAATGATATAAAAGAGAATGGAGTGACTGATAGCGTGACGGTCGACAGAGTCGAATGGAAGAAGAAGAAGAATTGTATAGTAATCAAAAGATAGAATAGGATTGTCAGTGTATACGTAGGTATACACTGACATTCCTATTCTATCTTTGACACTTTAGGTACAAAATCTCATTAAGGATTTACATTTCCAACTGCAAGTAAAATAGAAGTAGAGACTTAATTTTTTTATATTTTATTTGCCCGAGTATTGATTTAATAACGTAGAGACGAAGTCTAACCGTGTTTCCTATTTGCCTACTCTGAGTAGACCAAAACAAACTTTTAGTCTGTCCATATGAGCACTATGCCCGCGGAAAATACCACACAGATTTGGGTGGACCTATCCAGTCCGTGCACTATCACTAGTAAACTATATTAACTTAGAACTTAACGAGCTCGACAACTCCACGAACAATACCAAATTTAGGATATCAAAAACTCAAAGTGCCAGATTATCATTAATATTAACTGAAAAAATAAAATATCCGAAAAGGAAATAACAAGAATTCAGGTTAATAAAAAGGGCAAGCTCAACCCTAATTTATTATAAGTACTTTGCGTTTTTGATAAATAATATCTACCTACATTATCTATACAAATAAATTGAAATGTCTGTTTGTAATGTCAAAATAACAGCTGTTTACTGAAACGCTTGAGATGAAAGATGATGGTAGGCACTTATAGTTTTTTTAAAATATTTTATGTCTACGAAACGGTTGGACCGATTTTGATTTTGATGATATACGAAAAAAAAATTAACATGCAATAACAAAATTTAGTCCCGGTACCAAGTTCTCATGAGATAATTTCCGACATCCACGCGGGCAAAACCGCGGGCGGAAGCTATTAATACAATCAAAACAATTAATTCCTGCGTGTATCCTGCAAAAAGTAAAAGGTTCAGCTTCAGGCCCAACACCCTGTGAAGTTATTTACGTCAAAATTAATGGCTTGTTGGAAAATATAGGTACCAAGTATCTACGGTCTACCTCTTTGGTAATAACTCCTTTTGTGAATGTGGGCCAAACATTGTATTCTGTCTGGGAATTTTCTTTAACAATAGAAAATCGATTTTCTTTCAAAGACTGAGTTCCGCTGAACACAGACTTCGCAACAAAAATAAAACAGTTTTCTAACTATGTATTAATTTCCTTGCTTTAGTGTTTATAATTTACTAGCTTTTGCCAGCGGCTTCAGCCACGTATCCTCTTGAATCTGAACTCTGTCTATTGATGAAAACCATATTAAAAAAGATCTGTGTGCAAAAGCGGGAAGCAACTTTGATTTATACTACGTAAAGGTAAAGATCCCACAAATGCGAGGTTTGATAGAAATAACTAAAGAAGAAAATATTGTTTACCTGTTTTGACAAAAGATTGGTAGAAAAAGCTTGAATAGCGTAGCAATATTGGCATACATAATGTTAATAACCTAACTGAAAGCAACATATACATGCATAATAATGTATGGACGATGTGTTACAGTGTCTACACCTACAGTTATCTATACTAATATTATAAAGAGGAAAAGTTTGTATTTTGGTTTGTTTGTTTGTAATGGACAAACTCAATAACCACTGGACGATTTTAAAAATTCTTTCACCATAAGAAAACTACATTATCTGCGAGTAACATAGGCTATATTTTTTTTTTAGATAGGGGTCCGTAAGATATTTGGGTTTTTCGTACCCCAGGTGTAAAAAATCATCCAAAAATGTTACTTATTATTTATTTATTTATTTATTAAAACTTTATGCACAAGTAAAAAATACTGTACAAAGGCGGACTTAATGCCTGAGGCATTTTCTACCAGTCAACCTTAGGGTGATGCAGGACAAAACATGGCAGGTGCAACATAGGGAAAGATAATTCGGAAAAAAAAATACATACAAATACATAGATATATACATAGATACATACATATATATATAACGAAAATAAACATTGTCTGGAGAAATAACGATAGGTAGAGGAGAAAACGAATCCAGCAAATCAGCGCTGGGATGATTCTGCCAACTTCTTATGAATATGCTCACGTGCCTTCACTTTAAACGAAAACCGACTTGGTTGCCAACCTGATATTCAGAGGAAGCGAATATGTCTTCGAAGTACCAGGTTGTCATAACTTGGTAGGAGCTCACCTAACATGGGTTTTATTAATTCTGAGGCGGTACGAAGTTCGCTGGATCAGCTAGTATTTAATAAACACAGAACTGCAAAATATAAGGTTGATGACAGTGACACATTTATTCTGCAAATACGGGGGGTATTTGCAGAATAAATGTCGCTACAAACTGTACTCGCATTATGCTCAAAGTCTGAACTGTTAGTAAAATAAATAATTAAAATAAGTACCTCAAAAAGCACCCAACGCTTTTTTTTCAATTACTTTCTACTTTTTAGTTTGGTTTTCTATGGAAGAGTATTTTTTAGTTTTTAAACAATTATTTATATTCTATTTTTATTGCGGCTAGCTACAAAAGTATTAATTTTTTGGTATCCTGGTAACCCTCGCAGGGATAATAGCACAAAATGAAATGATTGTATTTTCTTCGATCCTGGATAAGAATACAAAGTTAAGTGAAATCAGAGTGTTTTTTTTACAAACATAGTTACAGAGAAAGAAAGAAAAGAACGAAGGCGTGTTAAAAATGGACCCAACTAAAATGTTATAACTAAAAATTGTACCCATGCCTCATAGTGCAGTACAATGGTTATTCCATTAAGACCACAGAGGGTGACCTTTCCATCCCGTGGACACAACTCGCGTCGGTCGATAAGGTCGCATTGTTGTGTTTTCCTTTCAATCCCAGCTTATGTTGGACTTAAGCATTTTATATTAGAAACTGGGTTGTGGGTCAGTTATTTATTTCTTCAGAATTAAATATAAGGGACAAGAAAATTAAAAGCAAAATGTGAATCTTAGAATAAGTGGCCTACCTAATGTGACAAAAATGATCTTAAAGCATTTTGAAGATTTTACTAGATTTTGGCGCTAATGATATATTTACCATAAAACATAATGTGAATCTTAGAATAAGTGGACAACCTAATGTGACAAAAATGATCTTAATCATAGTAAAAGGAGTACAGTTTGTACTATGTCTTAATGCATTTTGAAGATTTACTTGATTTTGGCGCTAATGATGTATTTACCAGGGATGTTAAGGAGCTCCGTAACCGTAACTGAAACTATCGGATATCCGATATAAAAATGTATCCGTAACCGTAACCGAATCCGAAATAAAAGTGTCGGATAATATCGGATTTGTTATTACATTTTTATTTTAGGTAGATTAGATAACACTCAATATATATTTATAATCATTTTTATTTTAAATAGCTGTAAATGATTACTCACGCACTGATTGTAATTCCTACCAAATGGTGACATATAAATAAAATCATTTTATTAGCTATTTAGATTTTACTTTTGAAATTCCTTAAAAGTTTAATATCCGTAACCGATATTATCCGAAACTAACGGATAATCCGAAAAAAATTCATATCTGTATCCGTATCCGGTATAAAAATCATTCCTACATCCGTATCCAATCCGTATCCGAAATGTCATATCCATAACATCCCTAGTATTTACCGTATGATGCGTTACCGGGCGGCGTTCAATTATAATATTGCCAAGATAAATGCAAGGTGCCTGAAGTGTTATTTAATTATGTAATGTTATTTCATCTGTAAAATTTTGTATTAATTACTTTATGTTTTGCTATGGGTGCTAATTTTACCTGAAATAAAAGAATTTATTTTATTATTATTTTCTTTATTTAAATTTTTACAACATATAAATTACATTTTTAAATATTAAAATAACAAAAATCATAAAAACATTTAAAAATATAAAAAATAGTAGCCCACCGGTATCGGGAATAGGATCCAAGCCACCGGTGGTCAGGGCCGCTGAGAGAGGAACCTTCTCACTATACGTGCCGTGTCCAGTAATACCGCCTTCTGGATCAAGCGCTTGATCCAGCTGCCTAACGAGAGCCTCTTTAGGTGTTGGTCGAGGCTCTTGGCTATTATGCCATTGGCCGTCACGACTATCGGCACAATGACTGCTGTATCCACATCCCACATCTCGACAACCTCGCGAGCCAAGTCAAGGTATTTGATCTGCTTATCTTGTTCAGCTTTCACGAGGTTCTCGTCATGCGGGACTGCTATATCAACAATCATTGTGCGACGCTCTGATCGATCTATCACCACTATGTCCGGCTTATTAGCAACAATAGTCCTATCAGTGATGATAGATCGATCCCAATACAATGTGATATTGCCATTTTGGAGAACTGGGTCGGGCACATACTTATAGTACGGTACTTCTGATTCCACAAGACTGTATTTCAGAGCAAGTTGCTGGTGGATAATCCTGGCTACAAGGTTGTGTCTATGCAAGTAGTCTCCGTTAGCCAGACGAGAACAGCCAGAAATAATGTGTCGGATTGACTCCCCCGGACGGTGGCATGCCCGACAGATGTCAACCGTGCCATCCTTCACAATATATTTCCGGTAGTTGTTTGTCATCATAACTTCGTCCATAATTGCAAAGACAAAACCTTCGGTTTCTCCAAATAGATCTCCGAATCGTAACCAAGCTACGGACGCTAAGAGGTCTACATCGGGTCCATGTAGGACCCGGTAAAAGCGTCCGTGGAGCTCCTTGCTTTGCCATACCTCCCTGCGGTCATTAGTATCTAATACTTTAGGTTTGCGCCAGTTCTCGTTAGCCAAGGAGAGCGGGGTGAAGCCCTTGTCCACTGAGACCATATCTCGGTGCATCCCCACATCGGCTTCAAGGAAGTATTCCCTGAGACTGCATATCTCACGGTTGTGCAGGGTCTTGGCATTTAAAAAACCTCGACCTCCGCACTTCCGCGGGATATACAGTCTCATCACCGAGGATCGTGGGTGATGCATCCGATTTACGGTCAGCAGTGTGCGGACCCGTCTATCCAGGGCGTCCAGCTCCGTCTGAGTCCATTTGAGTATGCCGAAAGAGTAGATCAAAACTGGCATAACCCAACCGTTGAAGGCGCGCACCTTGTTTCCGCCTGATAAAAGACTATTTAGAACTTTATTCAGGCGGCCAAAGAAGCGCTCCCTCAACGATTGTTTCATGTCAGCAGTGTCGATGCCTAACGCTTCCGACATACCCAAATACTTGTATGTTTCGATTGAGGAGAGGGATCTTAGGTGTATGGAATCCGTGAGTTGGGTTCCCACGGATTCCACAATCTCCCCTCGCTTCACATGCATGACTGCACATTTGTCCACACCAAATTCCATCCTGATGGCGCTACTGAAGGTTTCAGTTACTTTCAGTAGCTCCATCAGTTGCAGATTGTTGTGGGCAAAGAGTTTTAGGTCATCCATGTAGAGGAGGTGAGATATAACCTGACCACCTCTCCTCAATCGATAGCCTATACCTGAATCCTCCAGCAGTGTGCTAAGAGGATTCATGGCTAGGCAGAACCAAAGTGGACTCAAACTATCGCCCTGGAATATACCTCGCTCAATCCTTATCGGTTCGCTATTCCTCTGGATTTGTCGACATCCTGGATAGCGAAGGACCGTCCTCCACTGCCCCATACATGACATCAGGAAGGTGCGCAGCGTTGTATCTACTTTGTACAACTCCAACACCCTCCTGAGCCATGTGTGTGGTACCGAGTCATAGGCCTTCTTATAGTCTATCCAGCATGTTGACAGATTCCTTCGGGAACGACGAACCTGTTGACTAATGGTCATATCAATTAGGAGCAGCTCCTTAGTACTGCGGGACCCGTTCCTACATCCATTTTGAGAGACAGACAAGATAGAGTTTGTGTCAATATGATTGTAAATTTTAGCTCTCAAAATGGATGTAAGAACTTTATAGACCGTCGGTAGACAAGTGATCGGTCTATAATTTTTGGGTTCCGCGGTGCTACCTGATTTATGGAGCAGGTGGGTTATCCCTGTTGTTAAGAACTGGGGCAACGACCCTGACTCTAAGGCTGACTGGAACTGAGATGCCAAGCGAGCGTGCGACTTTTGGATCCACTTGATCCAAAAGTTGTGCAGTCCGTCCGGCCCCGGAGATTTCCAGTTCGGCAACGGACGGACTGCACAAGCGACATTTTGGGGGCTGATGATAATTGCCCCCATTTCTGGTATTTGTCCGCACGCTCGCTCGATTTCCCTAGTCCAATCACCTTCGGTGTGATTGACAGGCACCGACCAGATGTTTCGCCAGAACGAAGACATGGCGTCATCATCCGGAAGGGGCGTGTCAGCCACATCTTGGTCCAGTCGCTCCCAAGCTCTGTAAACCCACCTTTCATCGCTTTGGAATGTGCGATTCTGAGTGTACTGCTCCACCCTCCGCCGATGCCGACGAATACGGTTTGCCCATGCACAGATTTTCTGCTTCAGGAAGTCGATGCGCTCTGTGACGCGGGGCAAATAATCTCGGGGACTAACATCAGTCCCGGAGAACGCCCGCTTCACAAAGCGCATCACTCGAGGGCGAGTATTGCCCTCCCTGAAGCAGATTAGCTTACCGATGAGTGCTCTAGCCTCACCGATACGACACTCAATCCTGCACTGCCAAGCTGGTACGGCTGATTTTGGTCGTGTAGCTCTGTCACTGTTAGGAAACTTAACATGAGCTACACGACAAGCCGCTACAGCTGCGCAGTACAAAATCGAGTGGGTATCAACCAGGTCTTTGCTGCCGTCAAAATATGTTGACAGCTGTGAGTCTAGAGCACACACCAGCGCTTTGTTTTTCTTATGCATGGGCAAACGAGGTAAACGTGGTCTATGTTCAGGCGGAGTAGAGCGATACTCCCTGAAAGCATCCTCCAAAGCGCTCCTCAATCGTGCATTGCATTGGGTACTCACGGATATAGCCCCGTCATCATCCTCTTCACCAACACAGTTGGGTCGCGGTGAAACACCGGGTAAATTTTGCAGTTGCACCGCGACCATTGGCGAAGCAGGCGTAACATGGCTATTCCGTGATTCGAGGCAAAGTCGATCAAGCACGGCGGCATCCAGCATATGATTACGCTGGATGACCCGTGCCTGATCCGATAATCGTTGCGACGACACGTTGACACCTGATTCAAGCACCTGAAACAGAGAGAGCATCCGACCACGGTACGCAGTCAAGTTAGTTCCCCCCTCTGTAGCCCCATAGTATGCGCGCATGACATTTTCGTTGACCGCTTGTGTCCACTTCATGCGCTGCACACTTCCACCGGTAGCGGGGACCCTATCAGAAGCCGGTGGGCCTCGGAGTCCCAAGCTGGCCGGTGGTCAGCCTCGTCCGCGCCGACGTACTGGTGGTGGTGTCGTCGGCGGCGAGAAGTATTCGTCGCTCGAGCTCGACGCAACTGCAGCGGCCGGTATCACTGGACTCACGTCTGGAGCAGGATCCGGCAACTGCGAGGCGGAGCTGAGCGACGAACCCGAAGATGTTAGGCGTGTGTTATGTAGAAAACGTGCCCGACTTCGCGTCAGCATCTCACAATTTCTCGTGTTATTTATTTTTTTCTTATATCCTGGTATAATGTTATAATTATAGCACCAATATCAGGTACTTTCTGGGTGTTGTAGAAACTTATAATAAAACATTTTTCCATGATTGGTGTTAAAAATTCTAGAAAAAATACACGGAGAAAAAATTTTTGCACCGTCAAGCTGACAGTTGGGCCAGTTATTATTATTATTATTAGTCACGTACCATCACGTATGAGATTTTCCTGTTCTTCGCGCACTGTTTATTTGTATGTAGGTACATACTAGTAAATAGCTACATCCATAGCTTACGCTGTTTTTGAGTGCACTAATTTGCATGTATGACGCGTCTATTTTAAATTGGTCCTTTAGGACGAATTTGGAGGTTTACTTCTTCCGCACTTAATCCGTAGTTTCGGCAGTAATTACGGGTGTTTCCTACCTACTCCGGATTACGTCGCGGATTTGTTCGAAAGATTTCAGCAACTGAAGGAACACGGGTAGGTTTTAGTCAGTAAAAGTCTGACACGCCCTCCCACTCCGCCCAGAGCGGGAGAAGTCATTTGATGATTTTCCCCAAGAAAAAAAAAGATTTCTAATACTGAAATATTTATACTAGAAAGTGTGTTCATTTAACTCCAATCTTTTGATGTCAGATTTCTCGTAGCCACGACATTTCTCCACGTCCTATTTCATATTTTTCCATAACAAATGACTGCAGTTTATATTACAGCGGCCGTGGAACTTACCAGTAACTAGACGACCCGTTTCGCTCGGATAAATCTTAACTGCCTCCGCAGCATGATAAGTGGCTTTTAATACTTTGTTTTCTTTTTATTTACAAAGGACACTGTTTTAAGTAGCTGGTTGTTTACCATGAATAATTTACATATAATCTTACTTACTTAAAAGTTGACATGTTATTGTCCTGCTTAATGTAGGTAGCCTTCTTATCAATCTTTATACTATACTAATAGTATAAATGCGAAAGTAACTCTGTCTGTTACGCCTTCACGACTACACCGCTGCACTGATTTTGATGAAATTTGGTACGGTGTATGTTTAAGCTCCAAAAAAGGCATAGGCTACTTTTTATTCCGCGACTTCGTCCACGATAACCTACATTTACGTGGATGAAGTCGCGGGCAAAAGCTAGTTGGCTATAAATATGGCTTCGGAGGCGATACTAATGTAATTCAAGTTAAATAGCTTCTAATGATAGATGAGTCAAAAAAAGGAGTAGTTGAATGAGATCAACATTTTTCTTAATTTTTCTGTACAAGAGCTTTTTAGGAAGGCAAATGTGAAAAATGGTCCTTAGTTATACAAGGTGTAAGAGAATCCTAAAAGTAATTTGTTCATAATTGTCTACAGTAATTTTAAATAAAGATTTTCTTTTTTAAAGTCTACTGCCAAACCAACCGCCGATCTAGGCAAATAAAATTCAATCTTATTTAAAAGCAATATAATTATAAATGCATAAAGTAATGCTAGTGCAACAGGGTTGTTTTATAATACCTACCAGTAAGCTTTAAAAACAAATGGTCATTGTATTATGCTCTTAACCTAATAACTATTTTAATTGGGTGTATGAGGTTCTAATTTGGTAACATGTTGTATAAAAATAAACATAATTTTTACCTTAAACATTAGGTATATAACTCTAGATAATTATATTTCCAAATCTATTGTATTCACAAATAAATTATTCGTACTAATTCCCTAAATCTGTTTGTTTGTTATCGAAGTACGTTCAGCGGATGTGTTGCGGTTCAAGAGCTCGCTCACGTCAGGAAATCGCACAGATACGTTTTAGAAGTCAAAAGGTATCATGAATCTTGCCAAATTTACAGTTTACAGTACGTTATTGCGTTTCAGTATTGATAGGAACATGAGAAAACAGCGTGATTAAAATTGCATTATTGTCTGTCAACTAGGTAGGTAAATATTGCACTAGTTTATAGTGTATTGTTGCGTACGTGATAAAGAACATTAGGGTATTATGGCATTCTTTTTGACAGTTCAACAACATTCATTGCGGTATTTATGTTGTTGGGCAGACAATTTTTTTAACATATGGAACAATGCTGCCGTCCTTACGAAAAGTGCAATAACTCGAGTTTTGTGCCGAATTGAGAGTACATATTCGGAATTTGCAGAACGAGATCTATATATTCTTTTTAGACACTTTTTACGTATCTATGACGTAGCCGGTTTTAATACTACGTTTTTCTCGAAATCAGGTTTAACCTAGTTGTTGCACTTTTCGTAAGGACGGTAGAATGGTTTAGCAATATCCTTCAAAGTGATTCAGATTTTGATCGATAGGTAGAGTGTAACGCGAATAGGGTGTTGCTTAGAGCTGTCAAATTAAGATGAAAATTATATTAAAACTGGTGCAAACCAAGTAGGTTTATGTTGTTAAATATACTTGAAGATAAAAACAACTTAACATTATTATTTTTTTGTAGGTAGGTAATTCATAAGTTCTTTCCGTCTGTCGCTCTCATTCGCATAACGTTGGCACCTAAAATAATACTAAAGAATTAAAATGTAGGTAGGTATTCAAAATAAAGCCGGTTTCACTATACCTACCAACACTTACGACTCAATCTATATCAATAAATATGTATGTATCTGAAAAGACCAATATAACTTGTTTTTATGGTTATTAGTTTTATAGTTGCAGTAGGAACACAATATTACTTTCAGCTATGACGCAATCAAACCTGATATCTAGATGAAACAGGAGTCTAGCAGTCATAAACAAGAATAATTTAAGATGATCAGTGAAATTACAAAAAACTTTTTACAAAAAAAAAAAACAACAGACTTCCTTAAAAAAAAACACTACAAAGTCAAAAATAACTTTAATTTCGGAAGTCGGTGTCTTAAAAGTTTTTATTTTTGACGTTTTAGTTATGGTAGATACTTCGCACTAATCTAATCGCGTTATTCGTTCATTTGTCGCACAAATACTTAATGAAAATTTAAGACTTATGTGGTTTTCACATGGACCACATAGTCCGAATGGAACCAAATTAAAATGGGACCATTCGGAAAGCACCAGCTTTCAAACTAAAAAAGAATCATCAAAATCGGTTCACCCAGTCAAAAGTTATGAGGTAACAAACATATAAAAATAAAAATACAGTCGAAGCTCCTCCTTTTTTGAAGTCGGTTAAAAAACAAACTTACTGAAGTTAATATTCATCATCATCATCATCATCATTTCAGCCGAAAGACGTCCACTGGACAAAAGCTTACCCCAAAAATGGGCGGTTATTGCCACGCTTAGCAGGCGGGTTGGCGATTGCAGTATGTTGGTAAAATGTATGGAGAACGCTGCTGCCCATACTTTAGTAACGCCCTTAGTCACCCTTTACGACACCCACGGGAAGAAATGGGATGGTGCTTTTGTTTGTGTCTGCACCACACAGAACAAGCTAACATAACAGAATTAAAATTGAGCTAATTTATCTTTCCTTAGTATTTCTTTCCCTTTTACGAACGCAAAGGAACCAAATTAAAACGAAACAGAAGTCAATAAAAATAAAACAATTTTGATGCGCAGTTTCTCGCGTAATTAAACGTTTGACACCTGTCAAGCAGTTGATTTTGTAGGCTCCGTTTTAACGACTTTCAAAATGGCGGCTATATATTCGATATGCATGTATTTATCTGGATTGACGAAAATGGTCCTTTGAGGTTTGATGAAAATATATTATTTCTAAGTATTAGAAGATTTTTGTTTGTGAAAAAACCGCAAAATTTGACTGTTATACGCATGATTTAACGTTTTAGCTGAATCTTGAGGTTGTCAAAATTGGTTGGTTCTTTGATCCGTGAAGAGACAGGATCCTTCCCTTTTCACGGATCAAAGCACCGAATCAAAGGCTAGTCGATTTTCGACATTGGTGTGGGCAACACCGAGAGGTAGTTAAGGTTTAGGGTTGTCTTTGGCGTTAAATTGATGTTTTAGGTTAGTTAAACAGAACCACAGCAGGTCGTAACGGTAAACCGCTCGATATCCCCGACTCCCTTTTAGATATTGCGAATCTATCAGTTAGGCAAACAGTTCAATCCAACACCTTCAACACCTGCATTCCATCGGATATCGATGTCATACAGCCACGATAATGAAGGAAGGATATCTTTTAAGACATTTTTTCACGTCAATATTATGCTGGTAAATATTTTAAAATTACATGGCCCACGCATTTACTAGCTACCTGATCCATGAGAATAAATTCTGAAACAAACTTAGAGGTCAAGTTCTCCTTCAAAGTCCGAACATTATATTAATAGGATTTTATGTGAGTCTAACAACGTAGGGCCATGTCTGGCACTATGTTCCACAATGCCGAAAAAAGTCCTGCAATTCCTTGAGCACTTTTTTCGTACATGGGGCTTCAGGGGCCATAAGAGGTCAAGTTTTGAGTTTCGAAAGGTCAGGGGATATGGTTACCTACTTACGGTCACAGTTGATCTTCTTCGCTGAGACTCGGAGCATGCATAGAACCCTATTAGTATGTAGAAGACAAAGGAGGATCGGACAAAATGGTCCCCACGACTAATAACAACCGCATATATGTCATTCGATAGGTATTTTCATACAGAGCAATAACTTCTATGGCGATTTGTTTCAAATCGCTGTGTGAAAAAAGTTATGGCGATATTTTGCAGGATGTACTGGACGCTAGGTAAAGGAAAACTTGAATTCAATAGTTAATCACTTCTAGTGGTCTTTGTTTGAATTCTCCAAAATGTAAGCATTCCGATGATAATAAAATAATATGGTACTCTCCAGCTGGTCGAATGATGGATCTCAATGCTAGAAAACGGAACTCTTAAATAGCTACTAGTAAATCCATCGAGTTTGGGCTCATTAGATGTGTCTCGACTAGTCCTGTTCATTTGACCTGATGACGATAACCTGAAAACTGACGTGAACGGTATACAACACCGTTTTTTTTAGGGTGGGTAATCATCAAATGAATTCTCCCGCTCTGGGCGGTGCAGGAGGGCGTGTCAGACTTTTACTGACTAAAACCCACCCGTGTTCCTTGTCGTGTCCCGTTGCCCATGTGCCAGGGTCACGGTATCTCTTTCGAACAATCTCGTGACCCTGGCAGGCATCGGTCCTAGCAGACCCCTTCAGTGCTGCTGACATCTCTTTGAGGCGCACGTGGAACACTACGCGCCATCGACCCGAGCCTGGTCCTTACCGGGCGGCGAGCTACCCATTGCTCGCCGTCCGCAAGCTCGTGCCTACGGTGGCCGGGAGTCCGCTATTGACTCCCGACGCCCGGGGCGTCTCCTCCTGGGGTGGCTAGGGACGTGAGGGCGCAGAGACAACCACCCCCTCACGCGCCCCGCCTCCTCCTTCGCGAGCATTTCTGCTTCGCAGAAGGAGGTGATGGCTTTCCATGCCCTCTCGCTCCGTACCATGGCTCGCACCAAGGCCGCGAGGATGCGAGAGGTCGCCGCCGCCGATCGCCTCCACGAGGACACGGCGGTGTTCCGCCCAGGCAGGGCAGGGCACACCTCCACCGTGTCCTCCAGACGATCCTCGCAATGAATCACCCGGGCGTTTCCTCCCGAACAGGAACCCACCAAAGCACCCATGCCCGGTGAGAACCTGCGTCAGGCGGAAGGTGAGGACGCCGTGACGCCTCTCTATCCACTCCTCAAAGAGGGGACTTACCGACGCAATTGTGGCGTGCCCAGCGTTGGGTTGCAACAATCGTACCCGCCATGTCGCCATGAGATCACATCGGAGCTTTGTCCGCCGTGCTGCGATTTGTCGCGGCAGCGGAGTTTCGCACCGGCGGCGTTTCGCCTCCTCGCGCCACTTCCACATGTGCGCGAGGACCTTTACCTCCAGATCCCATGGCAGCACTCCGGCAAGGAGGCTCGCCGCCTCGCACGAGACCGTGCGGTATCCCCGGATTAGCCGAATGGCCATGACCCTCTGGGCCGCACTCAACCGGCGCGCTGGGTGCAGCCTCAATGAGGACGCCCACACTGGTGCCCCGTAGAGGGTCATGGACCGCACGACCCCCGTGTAGAGCCTCCGGCAGGAGGCGTTTGGACCCCCTAGATTGGGCAGGAGCCGCTTTAAGGCAGCCCCAACCCGCTCCAATCTTGGAGCCAAACGTCGGACAACGGAACCCTTGAATAACTACTAGAAAACATATTGAGTGTGGTCATCCAGTATCCAGGTCATCGTCATCAGGCAAAATGAACAGGACTCGTTAAGACATATCTAATGAGCCCAGACTCGATAGGTTTACTAAAAGCTATTCAAGAGTTCCGTTACCCAGCGTACAGGTCTGTCACCAGATCATCGTCATAAGGTAAAATAAACAGGACTCGTTGAGACACATCTGATGAGCCCACACTCGATAGATTTACTAGTAGCTATTCAAGGGTTCCGTTATGTAACTGCCAGGTCCATAATCAGACCCCTCGCTAGTACTATATTATTATCTTATCATCGGAATTAGTACATTTGCAAATATACAAACCAAGACCACCAAAAGTGATTTACTCTTCGACTGCTCTATTTCGTCGCCGTTATATACCTACGTTCTACCAAACATCGCCACAACTTTTTCCACACAGCGAATTGATATGAGCCGCCATACTAGTTATTGTTATTCATTAAAATACCTATCTAATGGCATATGTGTCGTTGTTATTGGTGCTGGTACCAGTTTCCATACATCTTTGCCGATTCTCCTTTCAAGTTTCAACTCTCTAGGTTGACGTTGACCTGAGATATCGAGGGTCAAACATAGCAATTTTGGCTATAATTGACAACTTCCTAGGGTCAAAATCCACACTTGGGGGTGAAATGTGGTGAATTTCTAATTCGAAATAGAATTATAGGACAGTGGACTACAAGATAGGGTAGGTCTGACCTCTGGGAAATCGTGGGAAGTGCGTTAATTATGTTGTCTAAAATTCCCGAAAAAAACTTAAGGGTTCTATGCTCCAAGTTTCAGCGAGGAGGGTTAACCGTGACCCTAAGTAGGTAACCATACCCCCTGACCATTTGAAACTCAAAACTTGACCTCTTATGGCCCCCCTTTTTTTTTCCTGGATGGGAAGTCATCAAATGACTTCTCCCGCTCTGGGTGGAGCGGGAGGGCGTGTCAGAATTTTACTGACTAAAACCCACCCGTGTTCCTTTAGTTGCCCATATGCCGGAGACACGGTATCTCTTTCGAACAATCACGCGACCCCGGCAGGCATCGGTCCTAGCAGACCCTTCAGCGCTGCTGACATCTCTTTGAGGCGCGCGTGGAACAAGCTCAAGTGCAAGCTCGCGCCTACGGTGGCCGGGAGTCCACTATCGACTCCCGACGCCCGGGGCGTCTCCTCCTGCGGCGGCTAGGGACATGAGGGCGCAGTGGCTTCCATTCCCTCACGCGCCCCGCCTCCTCCTTCGCGAGCATTACTGCTTTGCAGAAGGAGGTGACGGCTTCCCATGCCCTCTCGCTCCGTACCATGGCTCGCACCAGGGCCTTAGCCATAAGGCCCCCTGAACCCCTTGTATGCAAAAATATTCCCCAAAAAGTGCTGGAATTGCAAGACTTTTTTCGGCATTCCGGAACATAGTGGTTTGGAGGGATTTTTGAACAAAATTAAAATTAAAAAACCCCCGAACAAAACAGAAACTTAAAAAGAAATATACGTATTGGCGCTTAAAGTTTAAGTTTGAAGTTGTAAGTAATATTTTGATCACAGGATCATCTTACTGAAACGACTGAATCCATTTTGATAAAACATGTTTAAGAACCACTGCTAGAAAGCCTTCTTTTAAATTAAAAACCGCAATCAAATCGGTTCACTTGTTTAAGAGCTGCGGTGCTACAGATAGACTCCCCTATTTCTGCGTCGGGGACTTCGATCAAAAATGTTGATCGTAGGTCGGGGATTAAAAAATAGCCATTGTAGCTTTGAACTGATCTGTCCCAACAGATGGCATGCAGGCATCAACCTAGAGTTTTAGGTCCCACGTGAAACATGGCGTCTCCACCACAAATATTCGTGAATCATTCCCTGTTTGTGGAACATATAAACAAATCGGCAATAAGTGTAATCATTCGGTTTAACTTTGGCGAGTAGAATTTAGACAGATTGCAGACATAAACCATAGACATGTTGGATTCGTAAATAGTTCGATTGCAAGGTGAAACTCCTTGCCTATTTATACGAGGTGCCTATTTACTTTGGGGTTTTGTAAACATTGCTTGTTTGGGTTGAGAAGTGTTTATTCCTAGATAGGGCGAATATTTTTTTTATTTGTTTATTTATGCTTCGATGTTTAAAATAAAGCGGAAACTTGGCAAGTTTTTTTTAAGGCTGCGTAAGTGCATTCTGAAATTGGCAACATCGCTAATAACTGTCAACAATGTCTCTGTTTTGATTGATGATGAAATAATGGTCTGTATGGAACTCAAATATTGATTATTAGGTTCAAAGTATCCCCTACCAAATTTCATTAAAATCGGATGAGCCATTGCGGAGTGTAGGAACAAACAGGCAGACCAACAATTTTGCGCGAATAAAATACATAACGTTCTTCTGAAACAATAATGTATTGACAAATTATTCTCTTCGATTTTCAAACATGTGCCAACGATTTTCGAATTTCGATTTTGGAATCGAAATTTGAAAATTGTCTTCTAAACAAACTGATCCATGCCGCTTTAAATACCAGTTCAAGTTGAAAATTGAAGCCAGAACATCAGGCTTACCACAACTTGAAATATCAAGTTCCATTAAGTTATGCGATGGCTATTGCAAATATCGCCTTCATCTTAAACTTAGCGCTAAAACTACTTTGAAACACGTTTCATCAATCTCTCCGAGTTGTCAGAACTTAGCCTTGTTCAGACGTATTTAACTAGTTCTGCGGTTTCTGCAGTCTTAGTCCACGTTTGCACGGGCGTAAAATTATCCGGGCGGGATTTCTTTGCGCATTGAAACTTCAATGCACAGCTTAGCGCCTAGAGTTGAAAATCGAACAGTGTCTTTTTTCGACGTGCTAGGATGCACTCTGTTGGATTTTCGATACTCGGTACATCACCGAGAGATAATAAATAATAGTTAAAAAAAACTAAAAAACACGCTTCCATAGAAAACCAAACTAAAAAGTAGAAAATAATGGAAAAAAGCGTGGGGTGCTTCTTAAGGTATTTTTTTTATTGATCACGCACCCCACGCTTTTTTTAGGGTGTTTAGAATTTTGAGACGTTTGCCAGTGTAGTTTGTGACGTATGTCAGCGAAGTTTTAGAAGACAGTTTTTTTGCTGGCCTGGTAATCCTGGCAAGGATGATGGCACAAATTTATGAAATTATTGCATTGTCATCGGTCTTTGACAGTTGTGCAAAGTTTGAATGAAATCTGGTCGTTTAAAGTGGATCAAAATCGTGCTATAAGGAGTCGGTTACAAACAAACATACATACAAGTGAAGCTAATATAAAGCGTGTAAAAATCCAGTACGCGATTAGATTCCACCGCGATATTTTTACGTCCAATAAGGACGTGGTCTTAGCTGCTTCCGGTTAGACTGGAAGCCGACCTCAACGTAGTTGGGAAAAGGCAAGGCAGATGATGATGAAGGAGGTCTTAGATAACTTACTTATATTCATCTAGTTGAATTCTTAGAAAACCCGTAGTAAGGAAGTAGCCATTTTAATTAAAAACATCTTCCATAACCACGCTTCCAAAGTAAAGCAAAAATCGGAATCAGTAAAAATTCAAGAATGCGTTTGTGGTTTTTATCGACAATCATCGTGAATATCCCATTCACCAATGCCACAGATAAAATCGAACAGACAGATCAAGAATTCCTACCACGATTCATGCTTCATACAATAACATTGATAAATCCATCATTTATCCTACTATTTGTGAGGATGTACATACATGGGTGTTTGTTACTCGTTCACGCAAAAGTACTGAACGGATTTGGATGGGCTCACAGATAGTTTGTAACCTGCACCCTAATTGTGAAACAAACAATTTATCAGAATCTGAATGGGATTGAAGATTATTTCTAAACAATTGCGTCATTTGTTCGAATAAATTGTAAGCTCAGCAACGTAAATAACGCAATGAATGTTGTTTAACTATGAATATTAAACCAATTCCTACCGATAAAAAGTTCCGCAATTACCCCTCTGGACTATCACGTAGTTTACTTTCACCGCGGTAGTACGTTCCCGCGGGATAATTTCCGACGTCCACGTGGTCAAAACCACTGGCGAAAGCTGATGGTGTAAGAAAAAGAAAAAAAAAATGTGTTTAGCACAGATTAAAAGGCACAAAATAGGTATACCTACAGCAGGAAAGGGTATGATGTCAGAAACTAGCATTATAGTGGGCCTCACGGCTGCGCCAAAAAGGCCCAGTCGAACGGGGCCTTTTTTCTAGTGTTTTTTTTACATTATATTATCAGCCTATACCGTTCCCACGGCTGGGATACAGGCCTCCTCTCAGGGTGAAAGAGTGAACCGTAATCTACCACATGGGCCCAGTGCGGGTTGGTAGATGTTACATGTCTTCGAATTTTTGGTTCTAAGACATGCCGGTTTCCTCACGATGTTTTCCTTCACCGTTTTGAGAGCAGTGGTGATGAAATTATTTGCACAAAGTAAAGCGCCTGTGTGGATTCGAACCCACGACCTACAACTCGTAAGCTGCGGCCATTTGGGCCGCCACTGCTTAAAATGCCAGACAACTGGTGTATAATATTGACCTGTGAATTTACATGGTGTGTTAACAAGCCCCATTTTGCCTGCCCCTTCAACGTTACAAACGTATAGTCGTACCATAAAATATAGACCTATCGCACCAGTGTGAAGCTCAGTATTTTGCAACGTTTTTCCTTATCCCCCACATGTGAACTAGATACTATAACGTGTACTTTGTTTGTTTGCACAGCGCAAGCTGGGCGGGCGTGGGAACGCCTGCTGCTCCGCGACGAACAAACGCACAAACATATTCTCCGCGGTCAACAATTTCTTCGCTGATTCGCCGTTGGTGAATCAGCTCAAAGGGATCATGGTGAGTGTTAAAAATTGTATTTTTATATCAATGTTTTTTTTTTCACTTAAACGAATGTCAACTTTATTGAGGTGTATTTAAAGTTGATTTCACAATAGCTAGTACTTAGTTACCTTATTTTTGGAAAACGAATGAAAATATTCGTGAAATTCAGCAGTGAGTGATCTGTATGTATGGTTATTAAAATTGTTTTTACAAGAAAACAAAAACTGATATTTTTTTCCGTGGTTGGAAACTAAATCACGAACATAGTATAGTTTTAGTTTTCTTTTCTTTCCATAAAAAAGCTGGAGCCCAATGAGCTATCTATTAGGCCGTATTCCTAGTGCCGAAATTTCTTGCCTAAGGTTGGCTGAACTTTGAGTACCTAGAACGAGAGAGCCTTTCCGTGGGGTCAGATGTGACATAGAGTATCTACAGTCCCCAAAAGACATAAGAAACCAGGGTCGTCAGATACAGTTGCAGTTTAGTACGAACCCGTTGGATGTTTTCGAATGAAATTCAATTTCACAATTTAACTGATTATTTTTATTGATTAAATAAAATAAAATTTTATTCGAACACCAATCATTGGTTTCTTACTAAACTTCAACTGTATCCGACGACCCTGGGTACTTATCACTTTTGGTAACCGTACTTTGCCTTCTGTCAGATGGCTTCGTCCCTTAATAATATGTTTAACTAATCAGTCTAATCAACCGCCAACCCGCCTGCCAAGCGTGGCGATTATGGCAAAGCCCCCCAAATTGGGGGAGGCCTAAGTCCAGCAGTGGACGTCTTACGGCTGAAATGATGATGATGATGATCAGTCTAATTACAAAACCCAATTGAAAACACATTTTGGTGACCATTCGTACTAATGGACCAATTTTGTAAAAAATCTTGCATGCGGTGATTTTTGGCTTATCAACGCTTTCAATAAAATAAAATTTTAAATGCAGGGGCAATTCAAATGAGTGTTTTACCCGTTATCAGTACTTACAGCACCTATTTATTTTATCGTCGAAAAATGGCAGTAGCTAATGGCCTTCGAAGTATTTCAAACTGATTTTTCAATACAAGAAAATCTGAAATCCGTAAAAATGTTAAAATATCCGGAATTGATTCCTTTATTGTGCAGATCAAAGTATCGGAAAGAAGCGGATTTCGTGTGAAAATCTCGGGAAAGCGAGGGCTCCAAAACTGAATGGAAATTGATCGGTCCTGCAAATTGCCATTGAATATATATACCGGAAAAAGTGTACTAGGTTGAATGAAAGTTCGGTTTAGAGTTTCATTCATTTGTAACGCTGGGCTGTTGTGTTTTTCCTGTATAAACGATGGTCTAGTCAGAGGGGACTTTCTAGAAGCAACTTTACTCGGGAGTACTGTTCTTAAATATATCTCAATTACTGAACATCTGTATGTATCTAACCGATACATGGTGGTGGTGATGGTAAAAAAACTGGATTATTTGTATAAGATTTTGAAGAACTGAGAGATATTTCATTCAAATACTCTCGAGTAAAGTTGCTCGTCGAAGGTAAAGCAACTATAGTTGACGGTAAATAATTGCGTACTATCAGTAGAAATCGCTTTCATTTTGACAATTCTACAACATACATGGCGTTGTTTACGTTGCAAAGCAGTTTTTTTTCTCCAACATATGAAGCAATGGATTAGCAATAACCTTAAAAATGATTCAATTAGGGTGCAGGTTAGGGTTTATATTGCTCTTAATTTAAAACTTACGGATATTTGGCTAAAAAGTAAATTTTAAAACGCTGTTCTGGAATTTATTTCTTAATTAAAAAGGCACATATTCAATCAATTTAAGCTTTTACAATCCTTCAGATTGACTTCTTGATGACAGTAGATAATATTTATCTAGAATGAATGTTTTTACCCGTCTTCATCCATAACGAACTTGACAGTCACGAAAATGTTCCTTTCCTTAGCTAACAGTACCTAGTTTCTTTTACCTGAGAACTACTGAATTTCCTTGAGTGAGTCGTAACCGGTAGTGTACCTACACACGTAAGAGGTGCTCAAAACGCGCTATAAATTCACGACCGCTCGGATTCCGAATTCAACCTTCGCCAACGAATTTCCTTGTACCTACGCATGGCTACTTATTCAGCTATACTTTTCCAGTTTTAGCTGAGCTCGCATTGTATCGATTGTTCGTACAATGAGAAGTCAGCTTATACTGGAAATGTATAGTTTGTGATGTAGCCTTGTGTAGGTATAGTATTTTTTTTTGTGGATATTTGATCAACAAACATAGTCTGAAAACCAGTCTTAGCAAGGGCTATCGTATTACCCAGTAACTGGGTTGCGGAGGTTCGGCAGCAGTGGCGTGCATTGCTTTACTGTATAGATTGGCACTAGGGTGCCTGTGTTTGTCTAGGCAGACGAACGCGGGTTTCTACAGTTTCTTAACAATTTCGGGACACAAAGTAATTGACAGACTTCTGGTGATTTTTCGAGGTAGGCACTGCTTATATGCCTATATGCAATGCACGCTACTGATAGGCAGTCGCTACATGTAAAATACTGGTATTCAGTGTATCTGGTTAGACTGGAAGCCAACTCCAATATACAGGATGGTCCTGGATAAAATGCAAATACGAAAACCATGGATGGTCTGAACCATCATCACTTGAACATTTTCTGTCAAACTCGCTGTCGGAAATGAAAAAAAATATCGACACTCGATCGGCTAAAATTTACGAGTCAGCTGCCAACTTTGTATGGAGAGACAATATTTTTTCTTCATTTCCGACAAAAACTGTTCAGAGTTATGGTCTGAATCCATGGTTTTCGTATTTGCACTTTATCCAGGACCACCCTGTACTTGGGGAAAGGCTAGGTAAATGATAATTTGGTAAACAAATACGATACGAAAATCCTGATTCATCATCATCATCATCATTTCAACCGTATGAGGTCCACTGCTGGACATAGGCCTCACCCAATTTGGGGGGTTTTGCCATAATCGCCACGCTTGGCAGGCGGGTTGGCGATCGTAGTATGGCGGTAAAATGCATAAAGAACGCTACTGCCCATTCTCTAGTAAGTCCCTTACTCGAAAATCCTGATCATTCGAACTAATTACACTTTCATTTGGAATGAAGACTTCATTTAGTCAGAAACGCAGGATTTCAGTAAAGGCTGCTTCGAATTTAATTTATCTATTTAATTTAATTTGTTTATTTAATTTATTAATTACAATTGAAAGACCAACGTCTTAAATCAAAAATACAGTTTGATATTTGTTTTATATTAAATTCTTCTAACATATCAGACAGCTGTGCTGCTGGACAGTTTGTTGCGCCACTTTTTCTTCCAGGGCTGTAGCTAGACTCGAATTTGAGGTAGGGCAGCATTGGCTACAGGTAGGGCGGAAGTAAAAACTATATCATAATTGATCTGCTCTGAAGCACGGGCTCCTAAATCAATCAACATTACCTCTAGGTCACAGGCGCGGTCGCAACCCAAGATTTGGATTTTGGTCACCATAAGTGACGAGGAATATTTTGAGGAAGGTACACCTTGCTCTAGTGGTCACAAGTGCTACTACTGACCTTGAAGTTCCGGGTTCGATTTTCAGGTCGGTTAGTGTTATTGGGTTTTTCCATAAGAAATTTCTCAGAAGCAACCCGGAGTCTGAATTTGTACCCGGTTCATGGCAGTGAGCTCGCCCATTGTGACATGGGACACAGATAACTGGTGAAATTTTGGTTTACCATATATAGGTATCTGAATAACCCTCCGGGAATAGAAAAGTGATGTTATGTACATCTTAAGTTCGTCATTAGTTAAGTTATTCAGGGACACCGCTTTTACATGGGGGGTATTAAAGAATGCTGTCAAATTGGTCGCAGCACTTGTTGATAAATAAATAATTGGCATTAGGACAGCAGACTACTTAGGGCGAAAATAGTGAGCGGAGCGAGCTCGAAAATTTTAACAACCGCTTCGTTCTGGTTGGGTTTTTTATATATTTTTAAACATAAAAAATAGCAGTTACACTGTCGCCTTTTTGCTAGGATATCCCTGCCAACCATGAGAATGATTAATGCTAGAGCGAGCGAAGCGAGCTAGAAAATTTTAACAACCCCCCTCGTTCAGGTTAGGTTTTTTTATGTTTTCGAACAGAAATAGGAGTTACATTGTCAACTAATGCCAGAACAGCCCTAGCAACTATGAGATTGTTGAATACAAAGGCGAGCGAAGTGAGCTCGAAAATTGTAATAACTCAACTCGTTTAGATTCAGTTTTGTTTTATATATTCAAAAAGACCTAGGAGTTACATCGTCGACTTATGCCAGGAAAATTCAGGCAACTAGGAGTATTATGAATGTAAGAGCGAGCGTAGCCAACTCGAACATTTTTGCCCACCTCGGATAGGTTAGATTTTCTTTTGATTATTCTAAAAGAACCAGGCATTATTTGGTTGGTCGGTCTATAAAGAAAAGCTCAAGTATCAAGAAAATGTAGACTGCAAGACCACAAACTTACTTAAAACTGGAATGTATCATACAGGCTCTTGACTCTTTGGGGGGTCATTGGGGATTAAATCCTCAATGATGAAGAACAAGCGAAAAAGACGGTTGAATTTTTTTCTCTGCATCAGCATATTATAATTAAATAGACCCATTGCTTCATGTGATGGCGCTTCAAATGCCATCTATACACAGAGAAAAGAATTATTTTAATATGAAATAAATGTCTCAAACTGTGGTATGTTCGGAAAAGTTTAGATACCTATTGCTACAATTTTTTATCTAAAACTATAAACATACAATCCCATTCTAATAGGTCATCTTCGTTTTTGGTACTTTTAAGGTAGGGCATTGTGATTCCAAGGTAGGGCATTGCCCCATAATGCCCCCCCCCTAGCTACGGCCCTGTCTTCTTCCCAGCTGTGATGAAAGCGGGCGTTTTCGGGGACTGTCTTATGTAACTTTGACGTTCAAAAGATGCTGACTCTCAGCCTGTTAGCGCGGGGAGCAAGTAAAATAGTGGACTGTATCAAATAGGCAATGGTTTATTGCCGTACATATTCCCGATGACGATCCCGAAAAAAAAAATTATTGCATTAGGTTGGAAATGAGAATAGTTTGAATAATTGACTTTTGATTTTGTTTACAGAGTTTGTTTTGTATTAGACAAATAAAGATAGCTACACTTTACTTAGTTGTTTAGTTATAGTTTAATACAAAGTTATGTTATGCTAGAAATCGATCAGTTGAACTGTTAAACGATGTTGCATGACACACAAAGTTATAACCTCATTGTCCTAATGGCGGCTACAATAAAATTTGACAACGTTGTTTTTTACCGACGTAATAAATAGTATTATCTGTGTTGTAACTGTAAGTACCTACCTATGTTAAAATAGATTTTAATTGATATTGGCCCTAGTTCGATTTAGATACCGAAATAGAGTTGTAGGTTGTAGGTCGTAAGTTCGAACTAGGTACTTTGTGTGAACGATTTTATGACACTGTTCTAATTTTATTTTATTCGTTTTTTATATCGATACCCAACACGAGGGTCATTTTGCCTGCGTATTTAAAAAAAATCAAATCAAAGAGATGTCAGCAGTATTGAAGGGGTCTGCTAGGACCGACGCCTGCCAGGGTCGCGAGATCTGTTCAAATGAGATACCGTGACTCTGGCATATGGGTAACTGAAGGAACACGGGTGGGTTTTGGTCAGTAAAAGTCTGACACGCCCTCCCGCTCCACTCATAGCGGGAGAAGTCATTTGTTGATTTCCCATCCAAAAAAAAGGGTCATTTTGCCTGCGTATTAAAAAAAAATCCATAGATGAAGTGCATAATAGTAAAAACCCTGGTCTCACTGCTGGGATCTGGCCTCCTCTCTGAGAGAGCGGCCATAATCCACCACGCAGGCTTGGTGCCAGTGCGGGTTGGTTGATGTCACATGTCTACGATTTTTTTTTGTGCTGTTTTCCTCACACTTCCTTTATCATTTTGAGAGGAGTGGTGATGAAACGAGGATGGGACAAAATGGTCCCCACGACCAATAACAACCGCATATACGTCATTAGATAGGCATTTAATACAGAGCAATAACTTCTATGCCGATTTGTTTCAAATCACTGTGTGAAAAAAGTTATGACGATATTTTGCAAGTCGTACTGGACGCTAGGTAAAGGAAAACTTGAATTCAATAGTTAATTACTTTTAGTGGTGTTTGTTTGAATTCTCCAAAATGTAAGTATTCCGATGATAATAAAATAATATGGTATCCTCTAGCTGGTCTGATGATGGATCTGAATGCTAGATAACGGAACTCTTAAATAACTACTAGTACATCCATTGAGTTTGGGCTCATGAGATGTGTCTTAACTAGTCCTGTTCATTTGACCTGGTGACGATGACCAGAAAACTGACCTTAACGGAATACAACGGAACCCTTTTTTTTCGATGGGAAATCATCAAATGACTTCTCCCTTTCTGGGCGGAGCGGGACAGCGTGTCAAACTTTTAGTGACTAAAACCCACCCGTGTTCCTTCAGTTGCCCATGTGCCAGAGCCACGGTAACTCTTTCGAACGAATCTCGCGACCCTGGCAGGCATCGGTCCTAGCAGACCCCTTCAGTGCTGCTGACATCTCTTTGAGGCGCACGTGGAACGCTACACGCCGTTGACCCGAGCCTGGTCCTTACCGGGCGAGCTACCCATTACTCGCCGCCCGCAAGCTCGCGCCTACGGTGGGCGGGGGTCCGCTATTGGTACTTCCGACGCCCGGGGCGTCTCCTCCCGCGGCGGCTAGGGACGTGAGGGCGCCGAGACTGCCACTCCCTCACATGCCCCACCTCCTCGTTCGCGAGCATTACTGCTTCGCAGAAGAAGGTGACGGTTTCCCATGCCCTCTCGCTCTGTACCATGGCTCGCACCAGGGCTGGACGCAAGAGGTCGCCTCCACAAGGACACGGCGGTGCTCCGCCCAGGCAGGGCACACCTCCACCGGATGTTCCACCGTGTTCTCCAGACGATTCTTGCAATGGAAACACCCGGGCGTTTCCTCCCGCTTTACCCTGAACAGGAACCCACCAAAGCACCCATGCCCGGTGAGAACCTGCGTCAGGCGGAAGGTGAGGACGCCGTGGCGCCTCTATCCACTCCTCAAAGAGGGGACTTTCCGCCGCAATTGTGGCGTGATACAACGGAACCCTTGAATAGCTACTAGAAAACATATTGAGTGTGGTCATCCAGCGTCCAGGTCAGTTACCAGGTCATCTTTATCAGGCAAAATGAACAGGGCTCGTTAAGACACATCTGATGAGCCCAGACTAGATGTGTTTACTAAAAGCTATTCAAGAGTTCCGTTATCCAGCGTCCTGGTCAGTCACCAGGTCATCGTCATTAGGTAAAATAAATAGGACTCGTTGAGACAAATCTGATGAGCCCACACTCGATAGGTTTACTAGTAGCTATTCAAGGGTTCCGTTTTGTAACGACCAGATCCATAATCAGACCACCTCGCTAGTACTATATTATTGTCATAACATCGGAATTAGTCCATTTGCAAATATACAAACCAAGACCACCAAAAGTGTTTTACTCTTCGACTGCTCCATTTCGTCGCTGTCCAATACCTACATTCTGCCAAACATCACCACAACTTTTTCCACACAGTGAATTGATATGAGCCGCCATAGTAGTTATTGTTATTCATTAAAATACCTATCTATTGTAATTGCACATGGGTGGTTGTTATTGGTGCTGGGATCAGTTTCCATACATCTTTGCTGATTCTCCTTTAATATACAAATTAAAGTGCCTGCGTGTGTTCGAACCCACGACCTACAACTTGTTATTCGGGGCCGATACCACTGGGCCACCACTGCTCCCATGATCTGAATTGTCTAAGACTCTATCCCATCTTTCTATGCCACTAGTCTCTAGTAACACGGTTTAAACTCATTGTTCCAGACGAGACAAACGAACAGCAGCGGCGGTGAGCCGGGTCCTCCGGATGACTCCACTCGTCCTGACAGCAGAGGTCCTCCGGCTGTGGCGGTCAGCCCTTCTGACAGGTCAGTTTTATCAACTATTGTTGTATTTGGAGCTGGAACAACAACGGTACTAGTTCATCGTCTCGTTATTAATCCTTTAGCCATCACGTCTGCGGTTAGTTCGCTAGTTAGTTCCCTATTAAAAGGAAAAAAATGACCTTTTAATTGAGTAGGTCCCTAAAAGGACATGTTTTTTGTACTATGCATACATTTTTGTGTGGTGTATTTATGGGGACGTCGCGGACGAAATTAGTACGCTGATAACAAGAATATTATTACGTTTTTTCCATGTTGTCTGCCTATGAATCAATTCAAAGACTACTCGTAAGTAAAAAAAAACCCACATCGCACAGTGTTTTATGACGACCATTTTTCGGACATTGCTTTTTTATATAAAAAACTGATAGTTTAAGTTATTTCGATGCAATATTTTGTATCCCCATTTCACTAGCATGTTTAGTTTTTGAGATAATTTTTTTGAAAATCGTCTTTTTTTCAACCGGGTATTTAGAAAAAAAATCATATCTCTGAAACTAAATATGATACTCAATTGTGACATTAGAAACATCGATGGCGTTTTTTATGTTGCATATTTTAGAGTACAAATAAACCTCGAAACTTCGTTAGGTTCAGACTTATACGAGGTTTTTCGTTTTTCGTTTTTATTTTTTTTCTCGGTAATTCCATCGTATTTGGAAAAGTTATTTATACTAAAATTAAGCCCTTCATCTTTCCTATATACCACAAAAATAACACATCCTAATTGCGTGGAATCTAGAAACCACAACATTTTTAAGCTTGATCCGTATTTTACGTCGTTAGGGTTGTCACGCGATCATATTATATTACTTCATATCCGGATCTGAAGTTATCTCTATATTTAAACCAAAGTTATCCACACAATCAGAAGAATCGCCAAACTTAAAAGGGCAGTGGGCAGGGCACATTTACATTTTAATATCATTTTAGATTTTCAGAACAACCTCCAATAGAACAATTTAGGGGTTTTTAAAGATCGTATGGAGTAATCTTATTCCTTAGGTTAATAAACTTAAAACTTAGCACAAATTCTTATCAAAATAAAAATTGTCATTAATGCCAATTCTGTTGTACACCGAACTAAACTATCTCTAAAATTCCTTACTTTTGGCTATGAAAATTGTAACGCTATTCTGCAAGAAAAAATCTCTAAATTTAAAAATTATTTTGACATGACTAAAATCGAATTTGACAATCGCGACTCAACGTGGATTTTTTTTTCTTTTGGCTACGCATAGTGGTACTTGTGTGCGCTACGCAATGATTTTTTTGAGAGACGAAAACGGGCACAAGTGGGTACCCTGGATGTGTTTTATATGGAATTTTTCACATTTTGTTTGAAAATTTAAAATAATATTACCCACGTGTTGAGATTTATATGTGCAGGGGTTTTATTAAGGGGGTCGAAAATTTCATTATTTTTGCGATAGGACACGCCATTTTCGAGATATAAGCAAAAGAAAAGGAAAACAAAAAATACAGTTCTGTCTTTGCACGTGAAGGCGAGGCGTTGCGTTAGTGTGAATTTTAGTTCATGATCACTAATTTTATTCCATACCTTTTAATCGCGATTAAAAGTAGTCAGATTTGGATAAAATAAATTATTATAGTCAAAATTTTTGGTGAAAACTAAACTAAAAATTCAGCGCAATCAAAATCAGTGCTGTCAAACTAAAATATAGTTAAGCTGTGTCACTTTAGTCTATTTGAGAATAGTAAATCGTCGTTTGACAGGGATAAACCAAATTTAAGTGATTTTTAGTTTAGTTTAGAGAATTTTGTGACAACAGAATCGGCCCGTTATTCGTTTTTCTAAACTACCGTCAAAATACAGTTTTAAAGGGTGTTAAAGTTTTTATCAAAACATGCGCGAACGAAGTTACTGGAAAATTGCTAGTTTCAGTTTAAATAACTTATCCCAATACTACGGAATTATCGAGAACAAAATAAATAAAAACTAAAAACCTTTTATAAGTCTGGATATAACAAAGTTCCCAGGTTTAATAGTCGAAGTTTTAATAACCAATACGTCCCATTAAATAAATATTGAGTCATCAACATTCAGATTCGAAAGTGACAACCCTAGCAAAAACAGTTAATTTGGAATAACTTCTAGATTCCACGCAATTAGGATGTGTTATTTTTGTGGTATGTAGGGAGGATGATGGGCATAATTTTAATATAAATAACTTTTCCAAATACGATGGAATTATCGAGAAAAAAAATAAAAACGAAAAACGAAAAACCTCGTATAAGTCTGAATCTAACGAAGTTCCGAGGTTTATTTGTACTCTAAAATATGCAGCATAAAAACGCCATCGATGTTTCTGAGGTCACAATTGCGTATCATATTTAGTTTCAGAGATATAATTTCTTTTCTAAATACCCGGTTGAAAAAAAGACGATTTTCAAAAATTTATATCTCAAAAACTAAACATACTAGTGAAATGGGGATACAAAATATTGCATTGAAATAACTTAAACTATCAGTTTTTTTTATATAAAAAAGCAATGTCCGAAAAATCGTCTTCATAAAATACTGTGCATCGTTAAAACTATAGAGAACGTTACGGAAGTTAAGACTTTTTTGAGACAACTATGAGTGTAGATTCTTTGCAGGTAGAAACCACAACCCTAAGTATATCGTGGAAAGAGTAATCCGATTTTCAAAGCTATCTTCTTAGGGTTGCCGCATTTGACAGTTAAAAATCTAGACCACATTTAGGTACGTTTCAGATTTAAAGACCAACTGACTTTATAAATTACAGACATGATTTTACAAATTATGAGCATCTTCCTTTCAGTCAAGGTCTTCGTAAATACAGTATACAAGTTAACACTAAAATAATTACATTATGGTCAAGTATTGTATAAAAAACCGGCCAAGTGCGAGTCGGACTCGCGCACCGAGGGTCCCGTACAAACCTGTAGGTATTCTCGGTTTATGCATAAGGTTTATGTTTATGAAATTATATGTTTTTTTTTAATTTGAGTTAGTTGAATGAAAGGTATATTGCGGCTTACGATTTATGACGTATTAAAAAAAAAAACTACTTACTAGATCTCGTTCAAACCAATTTTCGGTGGAAGTTTACATGGTTATGTACATCATATATTTTCTTAGTTTTATCATTCTCTTATTTTAGAAGTTACAGGGGGGGGGGGGACACATTTTACCTCTTTAGAAGCGTCTCTCATGCAAACTATTCAGTTTAGAAAAAAAATATATTAGAAACCTCAATACCATTTTTGTAGACCTATTCATAGATACCCCACACGTATGAGTATGATGAAAAAAAAAACCCCAAAATTTATTGTTTTTTTTCTATTTTAGTGTAAAAATCTTAATGCGGTTCACAGAATACATCTACTTACCAAGTTTCAACAGCATAGTTCTTATAGTTTCGGAGAAAAGTGGCTGTGACATACGGACGGACAGACAAACAGACAGACAGATATGACGAATCTATAAGGGTTCCGTTTTTTGCCAATCGGCAACGGAACCCTAAAAAGGGGAAGAGCTCATTGGGCATCAAATAATCACCGCATCACTGCAAATGGTAAAAGTGGTCAAAAGGCTGACAAATTGATAAAAGTACCTACCGATCTACACAGGCAAATTAAATTAGCTGGCAGTACTTTGTCAGCGCAGGAGGAGACGCCCCGGGCGTCGGGAGTCGATTGCGGACTCCCGGCCACCGTAGGCGCGAGCTTGCGGGTGGCGAGCAATGGGTAGCTCGCCGCCCGGTAAGGACCAAGCTCGGGTCGACGGCGCGCAGTGTTCCACGCGCGCCTCAAAGAGATGTCAGCAGCAGTGTAGGGGTCTACTAGGACCGATGCCTGCCGGGGTCGCGTGATTGTTCGAAAGAGATACCGTGACCCTGGCACATGGGCAACTGATGGAACACGGGTGGGTTTTAGTCAGTAAAAGTCTGACAGGCCCTCCCACTCCGCCCAGAGCGGGAGAAGTCATTTGATGATTTCCCATCCTGAAAAAAAAAAAAAGTACTTTGTCAGGCAGTCGTTTGTCTGTACATGTCAGAGTCGTTCAAAGATTTGAGCAAAGTTGATTGATGGGTTTATTTTTATTCTTTTGTTTCCAATATCGACACGAGGGCAAAGTGTTACTCGCTAATTTCAGTTGACCCGTATATGTGTTTGCTATCGGACACCCATTATTCAGCTCCAGATACAAAATTTTGAGATACAGTCATTTAAACTCGTGTGACGTCACGCGGGAGTACCGCAAAGATGGCGCCACATACGCCGAATTGAACAAAATGGCCGCTGATTGGACAGAGGATACAATTTATGACACATTTCTTTCTGGTCAACCATTTTTTTTTTGGGTGGTAAATCATCAAATGACTTCTCTCGCTCAGGGCGGCGCGGCAGGGCGTCTCAGACTTTTGCTGACTAAAACCCACCCGTGTTCCTTCAGGTGCCAGTGCTAGGGCCACGGTAACTTTTTCGAACGAATCCGCGACCCTGGCAGGTTCTGGGCAACCCTAACATTTATAGCTAACGGAAGATCTAAGATAAGGTTTACTGATGTGAAACGTGATCAGGTTATTAAAAAAACTAGTTAGTGTCAGCCCTAGCCAATTCTAAAAGCGTGCACTTAATCTTCTTCCGCATCGACTAAACTCGTTTAATTTATTTTCCGATCTAGCTTCGAACAATTTTCATGGCATTACTTTTCCATTAGCATTCAGCGAACGATAGAAAACCTTGGTTTTAGGGTTCCGTAAGGCTGTATCTTTTAAACCATAATAGGTAGACATTTGAAATATTCTTGTAATGTATGACAGAAATAAAAAAAAGTTTAAAATCAAAGGATGCAAGAAGCGTGCATTTTTTTTTAATATTTTGGGTGGCATATAGTTTAAGTGTTTCATACAGGGTGGGGCATCTGGTAGCGCGTCGAGCATGTGATGATCACGTACTACAAACAGATAAAAAGATGTTGTTCCATACATTTTGAACGCGTGTTGCACATTGATATACTTAATACACTGATATCAGGGTGGTCCAGAATCATGTACTGAATCTATAGTAACAGTTTGCGCGTCAAAATTTCCACTACCTTTTATACATATTACAGGGTCACGGAACCCTTCGTGTCCAATTTGCACTTAGCTGTTCTTTATTCACACTTCGATGAGAAAACACGTCAAAGGCGAAACAGTTTTTCATAGCTTTTCAATTTCCGTGAAAATAAATATGGAGGTAGGTGGAAAAGCCATTAGACCCGGTGCTGCTTCGAGTAGTGATGTGCCAGATCGTTAATAATGTATATCCACGGATACGGATACGGATATTCGGTGTCAAGATCCGCGGATACGGATATGGTTACGGATCTTAACTTTCTTACTCAATCAGTGCGGATGAGTGTGACGATGAAAGAAAGAAAGAAAAGAAAGAAAATGTATTTATTGGGTCACGTACAGAAACTATACAAAAAACAATACTTAATAAAATAACAAATGAACGATAGTTGACGTCACTAAGAGGCGTCAACTATAGTTCATCGTCACGCATTGACGCTTTTGTTGACAGGACATGTTTCAACTTGCATTGCGCGGATCTTTCTTTTGTTTTGTTTATAATTCAGTCACAAAATTTTTGATTTTCTGAAATAAAAATAATTTGAATAAAATGTTATAATTTTTCATGGCCATCATTCATAGAATATCATCTAGGTATTGTAAATTAATAAGTTAAAATATCAGTAGAAGATGCGCCAAAAATTTACGGATACGGATACGGATCTTTCTTCTTCCTCAGGTATCCGCGGATACGGATATCCAGCATATCACTAGTTTAGAGATTGGCTTTAGACATCTATTTATGACTCAGTTTGTTGCCAGTAGGATAGCACATTGGTTCCTGGTCCTAAGTTCCGCGATATTTTGTACGGTTACATTGCCGTTTCCAAGAAGTACAGTGGCCGCCACAGTGTCCGTAATTTACCGGGGAATGACGTCAGTTAAATGTTGATATGAAAGTAAGTTGGTGCCACTCGGGGCAGGATTTCATTGCACACTTGATATTCAACTTTAGGTGTTGAACCGAGAATTGAGAATCCAACAGGGTGATTATTTAACTGCGGTGCTAAGCAGAACGTAAAAATATTATGGCGGGATTTTTCACACTCTGGATCTTTAATGTACCTACTGCTTAGGGGCCATCATAAATTACGTCACACGAATTTCATGATTTTTGACCCCCTCCGTCCATGTCACTGTTGGTCACATTTGTGAGAAACCGCCCCCCGCCCTAGTGTGACGTCACATATTTTACAAACACGAACACTATTTTTTCGACGCGCTGAGACTCACTCGCGCTGCACTCTCTTGGATTCTCACCGCTAGGTTCAACAACTAGAGTTTAAAATTCAGTGCACGATTAAATCCCGCTGCGATTTTATGCTTTAGTCGAGGTTTTTTTTTTGTGGGTGGGAAATCATTATGTGACGTTTCCAGCTCTGGGTGGAGCGGAAGGGCGTGTCAGACTTTTACTGACTAAAACCCACCCGTGTTCCTTTAGTTGCCTATATGCCAGGGCCACGGTAACTTTCGAACAAATCTCGCGACCCTGGCGGACTATAGTCGGGCTGCCATCTTTTTCATGAGAGCCGTCATGTGGTGGCCATCGTTCTTCTAGATAGCTGTATGTTGCTTTAGAACTGCTTTCAAAAAAAAAAAAACAAAAAAAATATATACGCGTTGAATTGAGAACCTCTTCCGTTATTTTTTCGTCGGTTGAAAATGAATGAATTGTATGACTCATAATAATATGACATTACATTGTTGCTGGTTTGTGTTGTGTTTAATAAAAAGAAGAATATTTTCAAAGGCAATGGAGGATGCAGATATTGATTATTATGATGTTCTGGTACAACGCCGGTAAGTCCTCCTCTTTAGTTATAAATACGTACGTAAGCGGGGTCTTGGCTAAATGATAAGGGGTCGATGAAGGTTAAACTACACTTGCTACGGTAACTTCGTGGATGGGTTACCATTCAATACAGATTGATACCACTCTGTGAATTCACGTCAAGCCGCTGGTCCCGGCTGTCATTCGTAGATCGTTGACAGTCGTTATAGTCCATTGAAATGTTACAATTTGAGGGCCGATTATTGCATTTTTTAGGGGACGCGATTTAATTTTTGGGACATGTAACTTTATTAATTTTAAATTTAGGGCAAAAAGTTATAGGAACATATTTGTAGGAAAAACAATTTGCTACAAATTATGTCTCAGCAGTTTTTTTGTAAGAAACACAGTTTTCGAGATATCGTGAAAAATGTGTATGCACCCTTTTTTCCAAGATGGCGGCCGGGGGACAAAGGCGGCAATCCCACAAACTCGAGGTTAAGCTTCTATTGACCCCCCACATATCCCAAAAATAAAATTGAGTCCTCTAAAAATGCAAAGCCCATGTAACATTTCAATGGACTATTACGCGTCGTCCGTAAATTTTCGTATGGTGCCGGACGTAAAGAATAGCACCACCCCATTTCTTCCCGTAGGTCTGTGTCGTAACATTCTTAGATGGGATGGGATTTCTTAGAGAATGAGCAGCAGCGTTCTTTATGCAATTTACCAACATAGGTACTGCGATCGCCAACTCGTATACCAAGCGTGTCGATTATGGAAACCCCCCGTATTGGGCTAGGCTCCAAGAATGGACGTCTTTCGGCAGAAATGATGATGATGATAAGTCGTCAGAAGGCCAAAAGTCCGACAACTAGTGTTACCCAGTAACTGGGTTGTGGAGGTCTGGTAGACAGTCGCTTCTTGTAAAATTACTGTTACCTACGTATTCAGTTGCAGCTAGTTAGCTTGGAAAGTAACTCCAGCATAGTTGGGAATAGCCAGATTGATTGATTGATTGCCTTTTAGAACAAATTCGAAAATTCGTCATCATCATCATTTCAGCTGAAAGTCGTCCACTGCTGGACATAGGCTTCTTTCAATTTGGGGGTTGCCATAATCGCCACGCTTGGCAGGTGGGTTGTCGATCGCAGTATGGTGGTAAAATGCATAGAGAACGCTGCTGCCCATTCTCTAGTAAGTCTCATAAGCGACTATGAGTCTCACCCACGAATGAATTTTGTCTTACGAAAAATTCGCTGTTACTAAAAAACCTTTATACGGATCGAAAGGACAAAAAATACGTATGACAATGAAAGTTTATAAGCATGCAGTTAATTGGTTAGTATATCAACCAAACAACGTTCATTCGTGAGCGCAAAATGAAATAAAGTGTAGAAGGTCACACTTTAAACCTACATAAATCTTATATTAAAAGGCTAACTAAATAAAAGAAGAGAACTATATTGTGTAGAAAATAAAACAAAAAAAAGTAGATCTTATAAATCATACTCTTGAAGACGAGTCAATACGACCTCAAAAACGTTGTACCTACCCCTTTTTACGATTTGTTTTTGCTGTTGCGTAGTCAAGTAATGAAATAGGTAGATACCAAACCCGACTGCGTAAAAATTAAACTTAAAAATGAATTTTCTTAATGAAAAAATACAAGATCTCAGACTAAAGATGTTTCTCAAAGTCAATGATACCCACTTGACACACAATATGGCGTTTGGTTGTCGCCATTTTGAATTTTGATTACTGTTATGTCTTTGGTGATTCTTACAAGTCTAGTCCCTTAATACAGAACGTCACTTAATACTCAAGCATCACTTAAAACTAGTTCCAACACTTCTAACCAATCAATTGGCTCTAAAATAGTTTTAAGCAATTTTTGAGTCTAGAGCGAGGTTCTGTAATAGGCCATCGATTGAGAGAAGAATCATCAAAATCAGCGAACGTGTTTGGTCTCTAAGAGTGCCACAAAGGTAGAAACATATATAGACTATTAAACAAATTACCCTCTTTTATGTCGCACAGTCTGGTAAAAAGGATGACTTCTAGCAAAAGTACGATCAACCAGCCAATAAACACTAGAAAACTATCTCCAATACTACACAACTCCAGAACGGTCTCTTTGCACAAAACAAATACACTTGACAATACCGGAGACAAAACGAATCGATCGCTCTCTAGAGCCGGTTACGGCACGGACGGCTTTAACGTCTCTTTTATCGTTAATCTTCCGTTAAAATACCGTTTGGCTGGTTAGATGCCAATCTGTGTTTAAAGACGCTGTTAAGGATTTAAGAGATTGTTAAAGGAACTTCAGAATTATGAATGCTGGGCGTTTTTACGTTTTTTTTTTAGTATGTCCTATTTGTTCTATGTCTTCCAATAAAAGAAGACTTTAGACTTGCCTTCTCTTTTTTCTCCTTTTTAAAAGCTTAATGGGCCTGCTCCTGACCTCGATCACGCCTGATGCAAAGCGATGGGTACCTATATGGTGGAGAAGAGTAATCTTAGGAAGTCATTCCTTTTCTAAGTTTACGATATAGGTGATATTTTTTGCTTACAATGCTTGGGTATTATCGCAATTTGTTTGAGATCAGCACAACATGTTGGTTTCTGCCATACTTCTGTATTAGGTACCTAGTCGTTTTCTCCGAGATGGCGACAGTGATGATATGGATAGAAAGAAAGTGAATATAGAGATGACATCTTGGTCACTCTCTTTCTATCCATATTATCACTTGCATCATACATTTCATAGGAGAAAAAGGAAACATACATATTTTCCGATAAAAATCTTACACTAAGAACAAAAATCGAATTCTAATCAAACCAGACTGAGGAAACCTCATAAATATTGAACGCTTAAAGCATTTTTAAACATTTATCTCAAGAAGCATGAAGATTCCGGCAATTTGAGATCCTCCCTTGTTCGGTACTGTTTTCATTAGAAATAATACGAAATCCGTTGCGTAGCCTGCTCATTAAATTTTCACTGCCTTTGTTTTAATATGCACCTACCTACCTACTTACTTGGATTGTTTTTTTCAAGCACGTAGGTACTTACTTAGAGGGGTTATCTACCTCCTTTCAATAATAAATGCGTGAAATGGAAACGTAATTTTTTTTAAGAAATAGCATGAAACAGTCTAAGTTTTTAGTGGTTCGATACGAGGAGGGATGTTTGCGTTGGACACAATCTATTTGAACGCCTGTGCAATTGTCTTAGCAATAAGTAGTATTTCCGTGTTAGACCATCACCTTTTGTTAAGTTATGTTCAAAAACTGTAATTGTTCTCAAAAAGAAATAAAACTAATATGCTTAACTTGTGCCCGTTATTTTTTTTATTATGAACCTCGCTAGTTTCTGTTCAGTACCTGTAGGAATTATTTTTACTTTGACAGTTCAACAACATTCATTGCGTTATTTATTGTAGTTATGGTGTTGAACGGACAAATTTTTCGAACATAAATGAAGCAATAAATTGGCCATATCCTTCAAACCGATTCAAATTCTGATTGATACTGTGTTACACAATTAGGGTGCTAGTGTGTCCTAACGATCAGTAGTTCCAGATAAAAGTAGGTACCTCCCTACTCAGATCGGAAACTACTTAACTACCTACCTAAACGCAGTCTATTTTACCTTCTTTCGGACAGATTCTCCGGATTTTCAGATCCCAACCAATTTGTAGGTCAAAGATTATTTCGAGTGGACAAGCTTTTACGATAATAAGTATACAACCTAGGAGAGTAACTATTGAATTTACTTAATAAATAATTTATTTAAGACTAAAAACTTGTACTTAAACATGTTTATAAATCCACAAAACTGCGTACTTACCAGTTTTTCGGCGGGATTGGAGCTTGTTTTAATACATACAGGTATATTCGGTTCAAACACAATGTAATTAAACATCCAAATACCAGTCATGGGTATCTAACCATTCATGAACTATTTTTATAGCACATCAAAGATGGTAGATCCTGCTGTCTTGTATGGGTCAAAATATTGGGCCACAAAAGGGATGTATGAAAGGCAATTGTGATGAATGCAGCTGAGATAAGAATGTTAAGAGGGATGTGTGATGTTACACGATTGAATAGAATAAGAAATGATTAAACACGGCTCTATACATTTCCAGTTTACGCTGACCTCGCATTGTACAGACTTTTCCTACAGTGAGAAGTCAGCTTATAGTGGAAATGGATAGCTTGATTTGTCGTCGTGCGTACATAACAGGAAGTCTGAAAGTAGCACCGATAGCTGAAAAGTTGTCGGGAAACCAGTTGTCATGGTATGGTCACGGAGGAATAAGGAAAATGTTGTGAGGAAAGTTTTCAGTATAAATGTAGATGGCTATAAGAGTAGAGTGAGACCAAAGAAACGATGGATGGACTGTGTGAATGGTGATATGGATAGAAAGGGGGTGACTACTGAGATGACGACTAATAGAGAAGAGTGGAAGAAAAAAGGCATGTTGCATCGACCCTAAGTAAATTGGGATACAGGCAGGAGATTGAAGACGATGGTCAAAGATGGTAAGTACGTAATTTAGAATCTTCCTAACAGAAAACTCCGCATCATTAACATTATCTCCGCCAACAGTAACAAAAACCCCAACACTACTTACAGTGGCTATCAATCTATGCTAGATAAAAAAAACCGGCCAAGTGCGAGTCGGACTCGCGCACCGAGGGTTCCGTATAAACCTGTAGGTATTCTCGGTTTATGGATAAGGTTTATGTTTATGAATTTTTATTTTTTTATTTTTTATATTTGAGTTGATTGAATGAATAATAAGTAAATTGCTTTTTACGATTTATGACGTATTAAAAAAAAAAAACTACTAACTAGATTGCGTTCAAACCAATTTTCGGTGGGAGTTTACATGGTTGTGTACATCACATATTTTACCACTTTGGAAGTGTCTCTCGCGCAAACTATTCAGTTTAGAAAAAAATGATATTAGAAACCTGTATACCATTTTTAAAGACCTATTCATAAATACCACTCACGTACGGGTAGGATGAAAAAAAATTTTTGAGTTTCAGTTCTAAGTATGGGGAACCCTAAAATTTATTGTTTTTTTTTTCTATTTTAGTGTGGAAATCTTAATGCGGTTCACAGAATACATCTACTTACCAAGTTTCAACAGCGAAGCTCTTATAGTTTCGGAGAAAAGTAGCTGTGACATACGGACGGACGGACAGACAGACAGACAAACAGACAGACATGACGAATCTATAAGGGTTCCGTTTTTTGCCATTTGGCAACGGAACCCTAAAAAGCAATGAATTCTCGAAAATTCCAAGTTCAAATATCAAATTGCCAACTCAGGAATCCTTGAACTAGCTCGATGAAACTGTTGACCTAAGACAAACGACTAAACTATGTGGAGAACAAGTTTGCTCAAGAGTTCCATTGTTAGAACTAACTTGTGGAATTGTTGAGAACATCGAACGATTCTTAGAACACTTGATGTTATTGAAAAGTACTTTGCGGAAGGAAAAGAAGTTCTATGTTAAAGAATAGATCGTCTTCTTGACCTCTGAGTTTGTTTAATTTGTAAGTACCATCTACCTCAGAGTTAAAAAGCTTAGCTACATCGACTTTCTAGAACAACTCAAAGCATTTATACGCACTTTTGGGCTGTCAAAAAGTCGATCAGTTAGTCAAAAACTGGAATCTACATGCTCAAACCTAAATATAGAGAAGAACAGTCGCGAAACTTCAAGGATACTCTTTCCAACGAACATCAACGACGACGCGGACGTGTCAAAATTAAACTTAAGTGTGCTATGCGTTCCGATTGGCTGTTCATATTAAAGTCAACCAATTATCGTTGTTCGTTCTTGGGGCGTTAACCTAGCTTTAAAAGTAATTTGAAAGCCAGAAATAGAATATATTCTTGCGATTAATTTTAAAACACCTAGCCTGAAGGTCGTATTTATATACGTCTGAGGGATTACCTACAACATATTTAAGAGGCTGTTTAGCCTCCTTCAGAACAAGCTCATTTTCGATTCGAAATAAGGGGCTGTCCATTAATCACGTGAGGCTCGATAGGGGGGGGGGGGGGATTGGTCCATAAAAAATCACGAAATATCACAAAGGGGGAGGGGGGGTGTAGTAATATATCACGTGTATTTATTTTTTATAATAAATTAGATGATAGCTATACCTGTATTTTATAAATATTAAAAAAAATTAAGATTCTTTGTAGGCACTAAAAAATACACGTGATATGGCGGGGGGAGGGGGGGGTAGTCTTAAACCTCACCATGTATCACCGAGGGGGAGGGGGGGTTCAAAAATGCCAAAAAAACATCACGTGACTAATGGACGGCCCCTAAGTTAACCTCGGGAAAACTCTATTGAGAGTTCGAAGACATGGGACATCAACCAACCCGCACTGGTTCCGCGTGGCGATTGCGGTTCATTCCTTTTCAACGAGTGGAGGCATTTGTTCTAGAAGTGGGAACACTGCGGACTATCATGAGCCAAAGAAGTTGCGCAATAAGCTCAATGAAACTCTTCCCTACTCTTCTTCCATGCATAAAACGTTTAAAAGAATCATGAAGTTCGAAACGCTCTCCCGTCTCCCAACGATCCAATTTAAAAATTCTATTTGCCGCCCCGGCAAAGTATTGCGAGGCTTGTTCAAACAATGTTGGGTCGGCCCATCGCCCCAGGAATTATCTCATTATGTATGTACAACTAATGTTTGCCCGGCCCTATGTATTTGCTTTAGGTACCTACATGTATAAAATATATCAAAGTGAATTCGTTTATTTGCGCAGTGGGAACTGCTTTCGGTGGGTTTGTTTGAGAATCAATTACTTATACTTTTACATAAAGTAGGTACTAAAATAACGTGAAAGGTCATGATTAGTTAAAGAACCTAGACCCAACAACGACAGTATTTAAATGTCATCAAACAAGTCTGAATTGAGAGCCAAATAGCTTCACTTGTATGTTTGTTTGTAACCGACTCCTTATAGCGCGATTTTGACCCACTTTAAACGACCAGATTTCATTTAAACTCTGTAGACTTATCAAGGACCGATGAAAAGGCAATGATTTCATAAATTTGTGCCATTATCCTTGCCAGGGTTACCAGGACAGCAAAAAAAACTGTCTTCGAAAACTACGCTGACATACGTCACAAACTACGCTGACATACGTCTCAAAATTCGGAACACCCTAAAAAACAGAAAATAAATAATAGTTTAAAAAAAATACTATAAAACACGCTTCCATAGAAAACCAAACTAAAAAATAGAAAATAACGGAAAAAAACGTGGGGGGAGTTTGGTTTTCTATGGAAGCGTGTTTTTTAGTTTTTTTTTTTTTAATTTAAAGCAACAGAGACAGGAAACCTCCTCGTGTGCCCGGGGGTTGGAGTTCCCTTATGGATACGTCCGGGGGGAAGGCCAATGTCCGGGACGGTGCATCCTGGGGTGCGGGCAAGGACTCCCCATTAGGTACTGTGTGCCTAAGGGGTCTCGGTGCCCGTACGCTAATGTCCTGTCGGAGGAACGCTTCACCGTGTGTCCCTCTGATCTTAGCAGAGGCGCACAGCGGTGGAGTTAGAGCGGGCTCGGTGTGCACTAACCTGCCGCCGGGCAGGCAAGAAGGAATGTACTCCTTCTGCCACCGTTAGTCTCGTAGCCCCGAAGATCGTCACGGTCATGTCTCTGACTTTTGACGGGGGTCGAGGGTCTTGGCTTAATCGCCCGGGCCGCGAGGTAGAAAACCTCTATAAAAAATCACCCCAAACCTCCAAGCGGCGGCGCACCGTGAGGGAGGTTGACAGCTTGACTAATGGGTAGCTGAATTAGTCACTAGTGCGAACCACTGAATTTCATGTATATAAAGTTTTTACTCGTGGGAACAAATATGGAAAATTTTTTAAAACCCAAACCAAAACCCAAACCAGTGGAAGGGAGCGATGCGGGGTCGGAGTCCGACGCCGCGTCGAGTGCAAAGGGCTCGCGTGCGAGCTCAGAGCGAGGAGTGGCGGGCGCTGCTGGAGGGAACCGAGAGTTCTCACAGAAGCGCCCTAAATCGGGGGCAGGGCAGGAGTCCTCCTCCGACGGCGGGCTGAGCTCGGCCCGCCGGAAAATATCACGGCGTGGTGGGCTCCATGAGGGGGGCGCCGGCCGAGGACTCCCCACCAAGGAGGCTGGCGAGCCGAGCCGAGCAGGCTCAGTCGAGCTGATCCAAGGAGGGGAGAGGCTCGCCACGGAGGGGCATCCCTCTGGAGAGACCAGTAGTAGGGCCCCCTCAGAGTCCTCCGGTGGCGAGTCGGATGCTGCCGGCTGCTCGGAGGAAATGGGCAGGTTCGCGGAGGTCGTGGCCACGGCCATCAGGGCGGCGACCTTAAAGAGGCTCCAGAGGTCGAAAGACAGGGCCATATCTGCTGCCACGAAAGCCATCGTGGTGGCAGCGAAAGCCTTTCGCTCTGAGCCTCCGGTGGTGGATGGGGTGGCAGAACTGCGGGCGGAGGTCGCCCGCGTGACTGCCGCCATGGAGCTCCTCCGAAAGGAGAATGAGGAGCTCCGAGCGGACCTGGCCGGTCTCCGAGGAGCCGCTCCCCAGGAGGCATCGCAGGGGGAAGCGCGGCATGGGCAGGGCGGGCTCCTGCCCATCGAGAACCAGGTGCTGACCCTGGTGCGGAAGGAGCTCGCGGTCTTCCAGAGCAGGTTTTCTGCTCTGGAGGCCGTGGTCCTGCGCCCCCCGCTGGCGGCAAGCCGGCCGGTTTCAGGCCGGCCTGGGGCGGCTTTGGGTCAGCCGAAGGCGGCCTCGGGCCGACCGAAGGCAGCCACGGCCCAGCCGAGGGCAGCCTCGAGCCAGCCAAAGGCGGCGGCGTATGCCGCCGCCGCGTCTGCCCCAGCCAAAGGGCCAGGGCAAACCAAAGGCCGGCCCAAGCAGGCACCTGCTATGGCCCCCCCAGCGCAGGTGGCGAGAGGACCGCCAATGCCGCCCCCGCCTTCTAAATCTCCCCCTGCCAACGCCGAATGGCTAGTGGTTGGGGCGAAGAAGAAGGCAAGCAAGGCTGCAAGGGCGGCCAGAAATAAAAAGAGGCAGCAGCGGCGCAAAAGGAGCACTGTCGCGGCTAGGCTCCGCGCCCCGAAGTCCGCAGCTGTAGTGATCACACTACAGCCGGAAGCGGTGAAAAAGGGCGTGTCCTACCGCGACGTGCTCTCCAAGGCGAAGGCAGCGGTGGACCTGACAGAGCTCGGCATCTCCGACGGGCTCCGGGTTAAGGTCACTTTGACTGGGGCCCGGATGCTTGAGGTCCCCGGTGCGGCTAGTGGCCCGACCGCTGACGCTCTGGCCGAAAGGCTTAGGGCGTCATTAGACGCGGAGGAGGCCCGGGTGTCCAGGCCCATTAAGTGCGCTGACATGCGCATCCTGGGCCTGGACGATTGCGTGACGGAGGCGGAGGTGGTGGCCGCCATCGCTAGGGCGGGGGGTTGTCCTACCGAGCAAGTGAGGGCAGGCACCATCCGCCCTGACAATGCGGGGTTGCGAACCGTCACGGTGAGCCGCCCCGTGTCGGCGGCCCAAAGAATCACCGCGGAGGGCCGAAGGCTTCTGGTGGGCTGGGTCTCAGCGCAGGTGAAACTGTTGGAGCCCAGACCTCTGAGGTGCTTCCGATGCCAGATGGGCAACCACGTGTTCGTGAGTTGCACCTCAGAGGTGGACCGCAGCGGTCACTGTTTCCGCTGCGGTCAGCCCGGTCACAAGGCCGGCTCGTGCAATGCCACGCCGCACTGCTATGCATGTGCGGCGGCTGGCAAGCCGGCTGAACACCGGGCTGGGAGTAAGGCCTGCGCTGCAGCTGCCAGGGCCAGAGGAAAGGGTAAGCCCTCCGCCACCGTCGTCACCGCTGTCGCCGCTGCCGCCTCGACCACTGCAGCTGTCGTGGCCAGCACCGCCACGGCAGGGCCTCACAGGGGGCTCGGGAGGGGGCTGATATGGACTGTCAGTAATGGCTGCTCCATTACGCCTCCTCCAGGCGAACATCAACCACTGCGCCTCTGCTCAGGATCTTTTGCTCCAGAGCATGGCGCAGTGGTCGATTAACATCGCCGTGGTCGCTGAGCCGTACTTTGTCCCGCCCAGGGATGACTGGGTGGAGGACCTGAGCGGCTCAGTGACCCTCATTTCGTCGGCCGCCGCCGGAACCCCAACCCACGAGGCTGTCAAGAGGGGACGGGGTTGCGTAGCAGCACGGTTCGGGGAGATTGTCGTGGTAGGAGTATACTTCTCCCCGAGCCGAACTCTCGCCGAGTTCCACAACTCCCTTGCGGAGTTGAAAGTTGTCGTCGTCGGGTTCCGTCCCCTCCCCGTGCTCGTGCTCGGGGACTTCAACGCCAAGAATTTGGCTTGGGGTTCCCGGTATACGGACAAACGGGGCAGGATGGTGGAGGACTGGGCTCTGGAGACAGGCCTAGTCGTCCTTAACCGGGGTTCTGTCCCTACGTGCGTACGGATGCGGGGCGATTCAGTGGTGGACATTTCGTTCGCCAGTCCCGCTCTGTCGCCGCAGGTCATTGACTGGCGTGTAATGGAGGGGGTGGAGACGTATTCCGACCACCGGTATATCCGGTTTGACGTCTCCGCCCAGACCTCGACCGCGCCGGTCCGACAGGCCCCGTGTGGTCCGCGGTGGGCGCTTAAGAAGCTGGACCGGGAGCTTCTCCTGGAAGCCTCGATCGTGCAGGCCTGGGTGTCACCACCGGACAGGCCTGCTGACATCAACGACGAGGCCGAGTGGTTCCGGGAGGCCATGTCCGAGATTTGTGACGTGGCTATGCCCCGAGTCCAGCCAGGACGGGCTTGGCGCCAGGTGTACTGGTGGTCGCCGCAGCTGACAGCGTTGCGCGAAGCGTGCGTTGTGGCGCGACGCCGGTACACCAGGCACCGCAGGCTCCGTATCCGCCCCCCGGATACGGAAGCCATTCAGGCGGAGCTATATGAGGGGTACAGAGCGGCGAAGACCGCCCTCCAAGAGGAGATCCTGCGGGCCAGAGGACTGGCCCGCAAGGAGTCGCTGGAGACTCTGAACAGGGACCCATGGGGACGGCCCTACAAGGCCGTCCGGGAGAAACTCCGCCCATGGGCTCCTCCGCTGACTCAGAGTCTCCGGCCCCAACTCGTGGAGGGCGTGGTGAGCGCTCTGTTCCCTTCGCGAGGGGAACATAGTCCCCCACCCATGGCTCCGCCTCCTGCGGTGCCCGATGCTGCGGACCACACCACCGATGACGACGACAACGCTCCAGAGGTGACCGGGGTAGAGTTGAGAGTGGCGGTACGTCGGCTAAATGCCAAAAATACCGCCCCAGGACCCGACGGCTTGCCTGGCAAAGCCTGGGTCCTGGCCTTAGAGGCTCTCGGGCCTCGACTCAGGGGGCTCCTAAGCGCATGTTTGGAGAGGGGCCAGTTCCCACTTCGTTGGAAGACGGGGAAACTGGTCCTCATTAAGAAGCCTGGGCGTCCAGCGGACTCCGTCCGCTTACCGGCCCATCGTGCTGCTCGACGAGGTGGGCAAGCTCTTTGAAAGAGTAATTGCAGACCGCCTCGTTGGGTGGCTGGTGCGGGAGGGGCCGGATTTGGCGGACAGCCAGTTCGGTTTCCGCAAGGGGCGCTCTACGGTGGACGCCATCATGCGCGTGCGAGCCCTCACGACGGGGGATGCAGTGGCCCGGGGTGGGGTCGTCTTGGCGGTGTCTCTAGACATCGCCAACGCCTTTAATACCCTGCCCTGGAGTTGCATTAGGGAGGCACTCCGGTATCACCGGATGCCGACCTACCTCTGTCGCGTGGTCGAGGCTTACTTGACGGATAGAGCCGTCATCTACCCCGGTCGCCAGGGAGACTGGAACCGGCGAGAGATGTCGTGCGGTGTCCCACAGGGATCGGTCTTGGGGCCGCATCTGTGGGACATCGGTTACGACTGGGTGCTGCGCGCCGACCTCCCTAGCGGCGTCAGCGTAGTTTGCTACGCTGACGACACGCTGGTCCTGGCGCAGGGGAGGTCGCACGAGGCGGCGGCCGAACTGATGACACGCGGGGTTGCGACAATCGTCGATAGGATCCGGCAACTGGGACTCGAGGTGGCATTGCACAAGTCCGAGGCCATGGGTTTTCATGGTCCTCGGAACGCGCCACCTGTGGGTTCCCAACTCACGGTGGGAGGGGTTCACATCGGCGTCGAGTCGACGATGAAGTACCTGGGACTTGTCCTCGACAGCCGGTGGAACTTCGACGAGCACTTCCGACGTTTCGCTCCCAGACTGGAGCGGGCTGGGGCTGCCTTAAAGCGGCTCCTGCCCAATCTGGGGGGTCCAAACGCCTCCTGCCGGAGGCTCTACACGGGGGTCGTGCGGTCCATGGCCCTCTACGGGGCACCGGTGTGGGCGCCCTCATTGAGGCTGCGCCCAGCGCGCCGGTTGAGTGCGGCCCAGAGGGTCATGGCCATCCGGTTAATCCGGGGATACCGCACGGTCTCCTGCGAGGCAGCGAGCCTCCTTGCCGGAGTGCCGCCATGGGATCTGGAGGCAAAGGTCCTCGCCCACATGTGGGAGTGGCGCGAGGAGGCGAAACGCCGGGGCGAAACTCCGCTGCCGCGACAAATCGCGGCACGGCGGACAGAGCTCCGGTGTGATCTCATGGCGACATGGCGGGTACGATTGTCGCAACCCAGTGCTGGGCACGCCACAATTGCGGCGGTAAGTCCCCTCTTTGAGGAGTGGATAGAGAGGCGTCACGGCGTCCTCACCTTCCGCCTGACGCAGGTTCTCACCGGGCATGGGTGCTTCGGTGGGTTCCTGTTCAGGATAAAGCGGGAGGATACGTCCGGGTGTTTCCATTGCGAGGATCGTCTGGAGGACACGGTGGAGCATACGGTGGAGGTGTGCCCTGCCTGGGCGGAGCACCGCCGTGTCCTCGTGGAGGCGATCGGCGGCGGCGACCTCTCGCGTCCGGCCCTGGTGCGAGCCATGGTACGGAGCGAGAGGGAATGGGAAGCCGTCACCTCCTTCTGCGAAGCAGTAATGCTCGCGAAGGAGGAGGCGGGGCGCGTGAGGGAGTGGCAGTCTCTGCGCCCTCACGTCCCCAGCCGCCGCAGGAGGAGACGCCCCGGGCGTCGGGAGTCTATAGCGGACTCCCGGCCACCGTAGGCGCGAGCTTGCGGGTGGCGAGCAATGGGTAGCTCGCCGCCCGGTAAGGACCAAGCTCGGGTCGACGGCGCGCAGTGTTCCACGCGCGCCTCAAAGAGATGTCAGCAGCAGTGTAGGGGTCTACTAGGACCGATGCCTGCCGGGGTCGCGTGATTGTTCGAAAGAGATACCGTGACCCTGGCACATGGGCAACTGATGGAACACGGGTGGGTTTTAGTCAGTAAAAGTCTGACACGCCCTCCCGCTCCGCCCAGAGCGGGAGAAGTCATTTGATGATTTCCCATCCTGAAAAAAAAAAAAAAAAAAAAAAAAACCAACAGAGGACTAATTGCGAATACACTATCAGTAGGAATCACTTTCATTTTGATAGTTCCACAACATTCATGACGTTGCTAAGCAGAAAGCAGACATTGGTGCCGATTCTGTTGTACACGAACTAAACTAACTAAACTATCTCTAAAATTCCTTACTTTTGGCTATGAGAATTGTAACGCTATTCTGCAAGGAAAAATCTCTAAATTTATAAATTATTTTGACACGACTAAAATCGAATTTGACAATCGCGACTCAGCGTGGTATTTTTTTTTCTTTTGGTTTCGCAACGTTGTACTTGTGTGTGCATTGCGTAGAATGAATTTTTTGAGAGACGAAGGCGCGTGCTCGGAGGGCAGCCTCGTCGTGTTTTATATGGAATTTTCCACTTTTGTTTGAAAAATATAAAAAAAATATTACCAACGTGTTGAGATTTAAATACTAATAGGGTGTACTAAGGGGGCCGAAAATTTCATTATTTTTGCGATAGGACACGCCATTTTCAAGATATAAGCAAAAAGAAAATAAAAAATACAGAACTGTTTTTGCACGTGAAGGCGAGGCGTTGTGTTGAGAATTTTAGTTCATGACCACTAGTTTTATTCCACACCTTTTTAATCGCGATTAAAAATAGTCAGATTTAGTTAAAATAAATTATTATAGTCAAAATTTTTGGTGAAAACCGGCAAACTCAGAATAGCAAAATTGACATTTTCCCTAAACTAATAATTCAGTGCAATCTTAGTGCTGTCAAACACATGTGGGAGTGGCGCGAGGAGGCGAAACGCCGGGGCGAAACTCCGCTGCCGCGACTAATCGCGGCACAGCGGACAGAGCTCCGGTGTGATCTCATGGCGACATGGCGGGTACGATTGTCGCAACCCAGTGCTGGGCACGCCACTATTGCGGCGGTAAGTCCCCTCTTTGAGGAGTGGATAGAGAGGCGTCACGGCGTCCTCACCTTCCGCCTGACGCAGGTTCTCACCGGGCATGGGTGCTTCGGTGGGTTCCTGTTCAGGATAAAGCGGGAGGATACGTCCGGGTGTTTCCATTGCGAGGATCGTCTGGAGGACACGGTGGAGCATACGGTGGAGGTGTGCCCTGCCTGGGCGGAGCACCGCCGTGTCCTCGTGGAGGCGATCGGCGGCGGCGACCTCTCGCGTCCGGCCCTGGTGCGAGCCATGGTACGGAGCGAGAGGGAATGGGAAGCCGTCACCTCCTTCTGCGAAGCAGTAATGCTCGCGAAGGAGGAGGCGGGGCGCGTGAGGGAGTGGCAGTCTCTGCGCCCTCACGCCCCTAGCCGCCGCAGGAGGAGACGCCCCGGGCGTCGGGAGTCGATAGCGGACTCCCGGCCACCGTAGGCGCGAGCTTGCGGGTGGCGAGCAATGGGTAGCTCGCCGCCCGGTAAGGACCAAGCTCGGGTCGACGGCGCGCAGTGTTCCACGCGCGCCTCAAAGAGATGTCAGCAGCAGTGTAGGGGTCTACGAGGACCGATGCCTGCCGGGGTCGCGTGATTGTTCGAAAGAGATACCGTGACCCTGGCACATGGGCAACTGATGGAACACGGGTGGGTTTTAGTCAGTAAAAGTCTGACACGCCCTCCCGCTCCGCCCAGAGCGGGAAAAGTCATTTGATGATTTCCCATCCTGAAAAAAAAAAAAAAAAAAAAAAAAAAAAAGTGCTGTCAAACTAAAATATAGTTAAGTTGTGTCACTTTAGTCTATTTCAGAATAGGAAATCGTCGTTTGACAGGATTAAACCAAATTTTAGTGATTTTTAGTTTAGTTTAGAGAATTTTGTGACAACAGAATCGGCACCAATGTTGTCTAACGTATGTAACAATGGATTATTATCAATAACCTAAATGATTCAGATTCTGATCAATAGTATGTTACACAATTTGGGTGCAAGTCGTATATCAAAATCAAAAGTCATTTATTCAAACTAGGCTGAGAGTCAGCACTTTTTGAACGTCAAAGTTACAAAAGACAGTCCTCCCAAAACGCCCGCCCTTCGACACTTTCTAGTGCTTTCGCTGGGAAGAAGAAGTGGCGGAACAAATATAATTCGTGGTCTGCGGGAGAGTTCATGATTGCCACTTAGAATAATCGCCACGCCATATGGTGGCCATCCTTGCAAGTCGGAATAGAAGAACATTTTTCTAGTGTCCAAGATTGTGAAAATGTCCGTTAGTTACGAGCGTTCATCCTGCCCAGATTGGCAACGTCGCATTTTTTGTGGGTTTTAGTGATTATTTTATTTCATTCATCACATTTTATTTTTTCACTATGTACTTTGTTTTCAACAGCTAGATCGTTGGTATTTATAAATATTTTTAAGATTTACTTTTAAATAAAAACATTTAATCATAATATAATACTGCAAATAGAAAATAAATGACAATAATGTGTCGATTTTTTACCATACAAATTGTAAAAAAAATTGCATAAAACTTATAAATACCAACGATATACCTAGCGCTTGGCGGAAAAAAAAATTGTAGTAGGTACTATGATTTATGTTTAATAAAATAATCACGTATCCATTATAATAACCATTGAAGTGGATCGAGATTGGTTTTCATTGAGTGATGGATACGCTCGTGTAGTTTTAGTGTTTTTTTACTTATAAATAGATGAGAAAATCTATTTTTCTAATAGTCATTCTTTGGTTCTACTCATAGTACCCAGGTTATCATTTTCACTAGTATTTTTCTAGCCAGCTAAACGGGACCTTCTGACCTTGTTTTCAGCCAGCAGCTTTCCGAGCAGCCCTCGCCATCGAAGCCACCTCGCCAGGTGACTTTCCTGAAGCCAGCAGCCGACACCACCCTGGATCGAAAGGCCTCCATCGTTGATGAGACGTCCGGTATTACCCGGACGCAGATGAAAGGTATGTATACGTATTATACACGTAAAGCTTACGGAACAAATTTCAATTGCTGTTATCATTATCATTTTTGTTATTTTGAAACAAATTTGCATCTGTTGTGTAATTTCGATATACAGACACGAAAGGCAACATTGAATTTATAAAATACTTACTAGCAAGCGGTTTTGCCCATGTATTATACATAAAAACCTTTCTCTTGAGTCACTCTGTCTATTGATAAAACCGCATTAAAATCCGTTACGTAGTTTAAAAAATCTAAGCGTACAGACGCGGGAAACGGCTGAAATTTAATTAGCTTCTTTTTAACCATATTTTCTATTTCTCCCAGAATTCCGCGAGGCATTCCGTCTGTTCGACAAGGATGGCGACGGAACTATTACTAAGGAGGAGCTCGGCAGAGTGATGCGTAGCCTGGGACAGTTCGCCAGGGTTGAAGAGTTGCAGGATATGCTGCAGGAAGTGGACAGTGACGGTACGTGGCTAAACTACAATGGTTTTTCAGAACATCGGCAACAATCCTCTGGAAGTCTTGGGTATCTCTTGTGTCAAAGCCTCAGTAAATGGCATTTGAGTTTGCTGAAGTTTTGTGCACTTATTCTTCACATATCGGAAACAGAAGTCTGCGGTTTTACTACACAAAGTTACAGGAGGAAGCTATAGTATGTAGAATTATAGATAAAGCCTGTCTACAAGTTGCATCTTAATCTAAGAGTACATAAGCAAATTCTCATGAGGATATAGCAAAAATGTGGCTGACAGGTGTTTCATTCTAGACAAGTGATTATATTTCTGTAAGTGGGTTTCATATTTGAAAAACGAGGTCGGCGTTTTCTATTTGACTACTCTGAGAAGAAAGACCGAAACACACCCAGAGCTCACACTTTCTTTGAAGTCTTTTACCGACAAAGACACACATTTCAATTAGCATGCTATGCCTGAGTCTATCCGTTCTATTCTACCGAATGACAATTTCAATCGATTCGAGACCTACGACTACCTAGCTCAAGAACGCAATCTTAGGAGCAAGAGGTCGGACGTCGGGAGTCCATTGTGGACTCCCGGCCACCGCAGGCGCAGGCTCGCGGGCGGGGAGCAATGGGTAGCTCGCCGCTCGGTAAGGACCAGACCCGTGTCGACGGTGCGTTGTTTTCCACGCGTGCCTCAAAGAGATGTCAGCAACAACTGGAGGGGTCCAAGCAAGGGCTAAGACCGATGCCTGCCAGAGTCGCGAGATTTGTTCGAAAGAGATACCGTTGCCCTGGACAGGCAACTGAAGGAATACAGGTGGGTTTTAGTCAGTATAAGTCTGACACGCCCTCCTCAGATCGGGAGACGTCATTTGATGAATTCCACCCACAAAAATAAGCTAAAAGGTCGTATTAGAAAGTACGATTTTCAATAACCAATTTTGCTTCCACCCCCAGGCGACGGGAACGTAAGTTTTGAAGAGTTCGTGAGCATCCTCTCCAAGTCCATGTGTGGTGCTGGTGGCGGCACCAGTTCTGCTGAACAGGAGGAGAGGGAGCTCCGTGATGCTTTCCGGGTGTTCGACAAACATAACAGAGGGTACATCTGTGCTTCTGATCTGAGGGCTGTGCTGCAGTGCTTGGGAGAGGATCTGTCTGAGGAAGAGAGTGAGTTTTAATTTAGTTAAAATTTTGCTGATGATGTTATGGGCCCTTGCGAAATATTCTAATGTCTAAGTTTTTTTGGACATACCTAAGTAAGTATATTATCAGACTGGGAGGAAAACATCGAGAGGAAATCTAAAATTTTTTGTTTGATAAATGCCTGTTTCTTACTATGTAGCAGTAGCGACGGGTCAATATAAGCCGATTCACATCGGTCTACTTTTCAGAAATCCCATCTACGACCGATCCACCATTAATTATCTCAAAGTAAGCTTAATTTTTATGCGTTCCTAAGTATTACTGAAAAGCGCCTTCGCGAAAAGAAAACTCAATCCTCCGTATACAATTCTCTGATCATTCCAACTCTTTATCAGTGAAAGTAGGACCTTCCCAAGTAACACATCAAAGCATTATAACGGCTGACTTACAGCATTTCTGTATCGTTTTCGTATTTTGAGTTAGTTCCATAGTAGCATTACAAACGTTTATACGGCTACTGTAATGCTTATTTGGGCACAAATTATACGGCTTTAGATCCCCAATAGGTTCACAATAGTTATTTAATCGCATTACAGGCGCATTATTTTAGCATTATTGTGGTCAAGGAAAGTATCAGTCGCATTAAAAAAGCATTATTTCGGTCAATGAAGTTGCCAATCGCATTACAGAAGCATTGGCCGGTACTCCCTTTCTTCTCCTAAAATTGTTTGTCCGAAAATCATTATCCATAACACGTTAGCTATAAACGGCAGTAACCATAATATTCAAAAAGTCGAAATTTTGTTTTACATTCATCTTTGCTTCTAAAACTATTCTGTCATAATATCAAATACTATAATCATTAAGTCTCCTAATTTTGCATGTTATAAAGTCATATGTCCTAAGTATTGTATTATATAAAGTGAATTATATTATGCCGAATGTTCATTTTTAATAAAATCGTTGGTAGTAAAAAATTGCTAAAAGTTAGGTTTTAGTGACAGAAACGAATCGCTGTAAATCTGACTCCACGTAGTCTTGTCTGCCCTACCCCTAGAGTGTAATTTAAAATCACGTAGGCGCGGAGGGGCGAGGCGGCCCGCGAGCTGAGGAGCAGGTGGTTGTAACGCTCGCCGCCGCTGCTGAGGCTGGCCGGCGGAGCCGGCCAGCAAGACGAAGCTGCGGTGGTGATCGTTAAATCGTCTGCGACGATAAGCTCGCGTGGGACCGCCTAAGCCCCGCAGTGCCGGAGCCGTGACAGAAACCATGCCTGCTGCATGATGCATGCTCGCTTGCATACTGCATGCTTGCTAGCATGCTCGATTGCATGCTGCTTGCCTGCTTGCATGCATGCTCGCTTGCATGCATGCTCGCTTGCATGCTGCATGCTTGCTTGCATGCTACATGATGCATGCTTGCTTGCATGCTCGATTGCAAGTTGCTTGCTTGCATGCATGCTGCATGCATGGTGTATGCTTGTTTGCATGTTTCTTAGAGGGAAATAAAACCACATGTTCACAATCACCTGTTTTATTGAGTGATATATTTATTGAGTGATAATACATGCAGCGCCATGCAGGCCTTGATAAATACTATAATGCTTTTGCATATTTACTAATTATGTATTGTATCAGTTGGATTTGATAAAATAATGAAATTCTTAATGAACTCCGTAATACACATTTGTTTTAAAAATATAATTAGGATAAATAAACATAAAATAATTTGAATTTAGAACTTATACCTTTTATGGAAAACAGTTTTAAGTCTTTTGTATATTATTGATAGTAATATTTATGACAAACGGAGTTAGTGCATGTTGTATTTAGGGATTTCAATTTTATGGCATGTGATATTATGTGACATTTAGTTCGGGCAAGTTATCATTCGGACAAATGATAATTAGGGCAAAAAAAAATATGGCTCTTTAGATTATGGATAAAAAAGTTAGGTCACACAATAGAGAACCGCATTGGCCTGTTGGTCTAGTGGTTAGTGACCCTGACTGCTATGCCGGAGGTCATGGGTTCGATTCCCACCCAGGACAAATGTTTGTGTGATGAGCACGACCATTTGTTCTGTGTCTGGGTGTAATTTATCTATAATATGTATGTATTTAGAAATATATAAGTATGTTTATCAGTTGTCTAGTACCCATAACACAAGCTCTGCTTAGCTTGGGACTAGATGGCGTTGTGTGATTGTTGTGGAATATTATTATTATTATTTTATTATTATTACACTAGCAATAACATTGATAATGAAGATGTTAATTGCATTACAAAAGCATTAGACTAGCATTATAATGTAGTAAAAGAATGATTGGAGCTATTTAAATGTTCACAGTTAGACCTTAAATAAACCCTACATCATTGTAAAAACATATCTAATGCCAAGGTACTAATGTTATAATACTGTGAACGTCGTTGCAATTTAACTACTTTGTCACACAATATAATATGAACGAAGATGGTCAAAACTGAGTGAGTGACACCATATTTGTTTACATCAAAACAAAATTTATAATACCCAGTATTATAATTTTTTTTGACTCTTTTTATATTTCAGACCGTCAAATATTACTGCGCAATGTAGTTTACTGTAAATGTCTATTTAAGTTTCATTGAAAATTTTCACGCGCCTTCGATATTTTGTGGTTTTGATATAAAATGTGATTGTGTGAAATAACCAAAACAATTGTGTATTCCTAGTATAGAACGAATTTTGCATAATTAACATAATAGTATTGGTTGGGCAGTATTGAATTAAGTTATATCATTATTATATAGGTCTATTACTTTTATAAATAGGTTCGAAGGATAATATTTTTTGGATATAAAATATTTACAAAATGGTGGCCTATAGAAGCCCGGTGAGCGTTTAAAAAGGCTACTTAATGCTGCCAGCAGTATAAATACTCACACGTGTACAATTATTAAGCCAGAGGCCAGAGAGAAGACTTTTGGTGAACCACTGTAGTGCCAATGTCTATAAAGTAGTTCTATATGAGTTCACCGGTATACCGGTAGACTTGATGTAGACTGAATTAAAGCCATTACTTGAACGGAATTTTTGGGGATCTTTGAACAAAACAAACCCATTTCAGAATTTTTGTACAACTTAAATCCGTATGGTTATAAAAAAAAAATCAATATCCATAGTTTAAAACAGACAAATTAAAAAGACAAATGGTTTTACGAATATAGTAAATTTAATGTATATACAGCTTTACACATTACAATGACTCACTTGTATTTGAATAAAGAGCTGTTAGCAGTACAACAGAACTCAGTTGATCTTTAAAAATACAAGCCTTACATTGATTCACGTGCATGCTGTTCAGCAGTACTAGGCTTTTACTTACGACTTAAAAGTGCTAATACACAACAAAGGGCACTAAATACAGCTCAAAGCCGTTTAACGGATTTACGGTGCATTATAATGATACAAGTTTATGCTATTAACCAGCATTAGGCATTATCTTAATACTTAAAAATGCTATTGTAGACCCTAAGGCACTAAAAACAGCTGAAAGTTGTATAGAGGATTTACGTAGCATTATAATAGTTCATATTTATGCTATTAAACAACATTTAGCATTTATTTACTACTTAAAAATGCTATTGTAGATCCAAATGCACTAAAAACAGCTGAAAGCTGTACAACAGCGTTGTGGTTTGCTGCACTGAAACTAAAGGCTTCACAAAAGCATTTTGATATACCATTATCCAACCGTTATACAGTGTAAAGCATCTAAATGGTTTTGAAATGCCAATATAAAGCGTCAAGATGCTCGGTGAACTTATATAAGAGTTTATACGGACCTTAAGTTTTACATAAGTTTAATATTCGTTTGTTAAAATGCTTTCTATGTTACTTGGGTTATCTTGTGAAGAAGTTTTAAGGCCCTGCGAGTGGTTTTTTACGGCTTACCCTGGCCATAGCTAATTCAATACCTCGCCACTGCTATGTACCTAGGTATAATTTTTAGTATCAAATCATAATCACTCCTTTCTATGTTTCAGTTGAGGACATGATCAAGGAAGTAGACGCAGATGGTGACGGTCGCATAGACTTCTTAGGTGAGTTGTAAAAACAAACATAATTTGAACTTTAAAAAACTGGTAGAATTATATAGTATGTATTACACACACACACAGGAATAATTTAGGGGAAATTGATTCGAGCTTTTATTTATAAATTTTGGTTCAAAACGGATTTATTAATTTCCATTTTGTTACAATTGGTCTCCATTTTTTTACATTTATCGTGTGCTTTTTTTATGTGAAATCCTATCTTAAAATCCTCCATGTTACCTTCAAGAACTCATCTATTCCAACAGAATTCGTCCGCGCACTCGGAGAGCCAGAAGATGCCTGCGACGACGAGGATGAAGACGACACGACAGAAGGTCCAGACCTGCTGCTTCCACGACCTGTCGCCGCCAACTGAACTATCGAACACGCACGAGGACGTAGCCAGGATTAGGAGGGCCATCTATTGGAAGGAACATTGTGGCACTAGTTTTTGGGCTACATAGAAATGCAGCCGATATCAGCAGAGGAATTTGTCTTTTAAAGCGTAGAAAATTCATCTTCTAGTTATGTAGATTCATCAAAAACAAGTGAGCAAAGGATCTTAGAGACCCTCAATAGGTATGCCTTGAAGTAAATGGATAGCACTAACTAAAGTATCGAAATGTATGCCTTCCCTATCGTTTCGCAATCTTTCACAAAATTAGCTCTGCAGTTGGGGTGTCTCCCCATCTGGGCCATAGGACATCAAGTATAAATAAAGCCATGTCCTAATTATCCAAAATACTCAATCCTGGCTACGTACCGACATCGACCGCTTTATGCTAACGCTGGCTTTAATTATTTATTACGTTGTTTATACTAAAATATTGTGAATATGGAGTTAAAACGCGCCTAAAGAAGACTTCCAAAAATCTCTTGAACTATTTTAGACCTTGAGAATAAACACTCGTAAGAATATTTTAAACTAGCGCTTCACTTGTGGCCCATTGCGTATCTATGCGGCCTTCTAAGCCAACATGCGACTCACTGAGTAAAAATGCGGCCCACTGAGCAAAGATGCGGCCCGCCGAGCTCATTAATGAATCTCAAAACAAAACCTAGCTGTCGCTTGCTTGAAAATATTATTTCAATGGCTTGTTATTGTAGCCTGTAAATTTCATCCAGGCATTCAATATCGCCTATCTACCCATCTACATGGCTGACATCACAGCCCATTCTCATACATAGTAGAATTGAGCCCGATAAAATAGGAACCAACAACGAATTCTTTCCTAAGGCGTTTCACCTTGTAGTTTAACGCTATCTTTTGAATTAGCCACGAATTAATAAATGCAAATAATAATAGTTTTTATCTAAATTCGTATCTAGTAATTAGTTTTTTTTTTGTATATATTCAAATAAGAAAATAATTACCACAAAGCGCATCGCATGAACCCTTTAGCTAGCTGATAGTTGAATAATTAAAAAAAAAACTTAATTATGTACTAAATATAAAGATCTAACTTTTGCGCATTCTACAAACAGAATTGTCTATTTAAAAAAAAACTGCCTGCCTAAACCTACAATCATTATCTATCGTAGGCATTTGTTTCTCTACTCTTTTAAATCAGGTTGAACGCTGTTTGACGTAGGTAAGTGTTTCGCGGGTCAAACAGCTGTCAGCTTAGAATGCAATGTTTTAGCAGTAGGCGTACCTAAAGTACCAAAGGGATAGTACCTACTGGTTGATAATACTATCCAAAATAGGTGATCAAAGGTGTCTCTAAAACTACGTAGGTACAAAACGAGACGAAAGGCCTATATGAGCCGTGGTCTGCACGACCAAAAATCTCCTAATTAAATATAGTATTTTTTCCATAAAACACCAATTTTTAATAACTAATAATATTGTAAATATTTCGTCATTTTTACTCTTTCAGGTTATTGTAATCAAGAGTGAGATAGTTGCAACGTAAACCTTACCTTGCTTGTGACTATTCTAAGGATACTATTTATATTTACTTACTATACTAGCTACAATTACTGGCTTAATGTTTTTGCCTCTCGTTAGAAATAATAAGATTTGTAAGAAATGTACAGTGCTGGTTTTATTATTATGTATTTTAAATCAATTACATCTAAGCAACGGCCTGCAAGGCAACGTTGTGCGGCCTGGTGAGCTAAAATGCTTGTGGCCCGGTGAGCTAAATGCAGGCCAAATAATTTACCTATGTGTTGTTGGCTTGAATTATATCAATTGAGATGGATTCATTATTAAATGTCAAAATAGAATTTATCTACATTTAATTTTTGAGAATATTTTAAGCTATAGTTATCAAAAAAATATGTGAAACATGTCTGCCCATTGTAAACCGAGTTTTTGCCCAGCACTGTATAACTCAATTATTTTTTGTAATAATCCTTTAAGATTTTATCAATAAAAATATCAACTATTTATACCTTAAACTTTTCAACATATCCTAACAAGAATTTATGTAATCAGAGCTTTTATTTGTCTATTAAAATGCATGAATAGGTAGGTATAAAGATTAACTGATATTTCGCAAACTATTGATGTTGTACATTAATAATACAGAACCAATATACAAATAAAATGTTCTTGAACAGATGTTTAGTTTTCTTTATGTTTTATTCCCGAAAACGTATGTGTGCTGATAATAGAACACAGTATTTTATTGATCTTCTTCTGATTACTAAAATATTGAGTTCTCATGCGCTCGCTGGTATTCGCCAAAAGTAATCAGTATTTTACAATTAGTGTTGCCAGACGTCCCGTATTTTAGGCATAGTTTAAAATATCCCGGCGGGACTGACTCTGTCCCGTATTTGAACCGTACTTCGATTTTCATGATGAAATCGATCCAAATATTCACACACGCAACGTTCGTAAAACGTACTGTTTACATTTCTGACTCGGCTCAGCTCGAGCGATTGTGTTGTGTGAAGTAACTTGCACTTGCAGCCCGCAAAGACCAATGACAAAGTGACAAAAGTGGAAGAAAGTTATCGAAGGGTTTTTGAATACCGAAATCCCTAACATTTTCTGAATTTTATCCTTCGTTTGTACACGCTTTATACTTATTAGTTTCCCTTGTATGTTTGTTTGTTTGTAACCGACTTCTTATAGCGCGATTTTGACCCACTTTAAACGACCAGATTTCATTTAAACTCTGTAGACTCATCGAGAACCGATGACAATACTATAATTTTATAAATTTGTGCCATTATCCTTGCCGGGGTTACCAGGACAGCAAAAAACTGTCTTCGAAAATTACGCTGACATACGTCTCAATATTCGAAACACCCTAAAAATAGAAAATAAATAATAGTTAAAAAAAAAAACTAAAAAACACGCTTCCATAGAAACCCAAACTAAAAAGTGGAAAATAATGGAAAAAAAGCGTGGGGTGTCTGATATCAATAAAAAAAATACCTTAAAAAGCACCCCACGTTTTTTCCATTATTTTCTACTTTTTAGTTAGGTTTTCTATGGAAGCGTGTTTTTTAGTTTTTTTAAACTATTATTTATTTAGTATTCCTAGCTGAAACTGTTTCGTGGAAAGGGTTTTTTGCAGATGTTACTTGATTGAACTGATGTAAGAAATAAATGTACCCCTAATTTAATAAAAAGCGAGTTGATGACCGTTTTTAATTACGGTAATAATTGCATCGATTTTTACAGATATGTTAAAACGAATAAAAATATGTTAAAACGGACTCGATCCTCGGAAATATAAAAAACACTAAATAATTTTGTCTTTTATTTGTCCCGGGTAAAAAACTGTAATCCCGTATTTTTTGCCCATTTAACCATTTGTCCCTTATAGGCCCAAAAAAATCTGGCAACCCTATTTACAATCCTTAGTAACAGTCGAGATTAATGTATTGACCACGATTTAATGATAAAATAATATGAAACATCAATTACATTTGGATACAATTCTCCTTTTTATTGTAACACAATGAACACTACCTATTTTACATTGGTGAATGAATGAAATAGCTTTATTAAATTTTTCTAATGTAGGCAAGGACATGAGTTGACAATCTTGTACAGACGCCAGCACATCAATGTACTCGAAACTGTCAAATTCTCCCAATCAAGCTTGAACCTAATGCTTTAGCGATAAAATTAAAAACCTATTAAAGAAACTTGACAGATTGTAGTAGCTCGATGTGCTGGCGTCTGTACCTGATACGAGAGTGATTGCTTTAAAGAAAGTTGCTAAAGTTGCCCTATGAGGAAACAGTCACTCGAGGACGCGACACTAAGAGGTTTTTAGATGAAAAATTTTAATAAACGTTTAACTGTGAAAAATATACGGTTAAACTACCGCTAATCATTAATTCTGTCTAACGTGAAAGCTCCAGGGTAGCACGCTAAATTCAACATACAACCTGGCACTGAGCTGCACATTGCAAAAACATTAGGAAATTTGAATTTCGAGGGGTGCTATGGAGCTTCCACTATATGCAACGTTTAAAATAAAAGTTTAACCTTTAGGACCTTTTCAAGGTCTTATTCCAAGAAAGAAACAGGAATTGATTTTATATACCGATGGTCCCTATTAAAAATTTCGGTTATGCTTTTTTACCAATATTCACTTTTTTATAGATGGTCCCTATTAACAAGTCGGTTCCACAAAAAGACTACTGTTCAGTAGAGCAGTTCAACGTTTGTTTTGGCGATAAATAAAATTATAAGACTGTGCATGTTCAAATTGGTAGGTACTGATCGTTTTATGTATTGTTAACAACTGAATATTGGTAAAAATGAATAACTGACATTGTTAATAGGGACCATCGATACTTTGTTGAGTCGAAACAGAAAACTGCTACAATTAATAACACTTGTGCCAGCCATTACCGATAGTATACATGAGTAAACCAATCCTAAACGCTTCATAGACTAGTGATGTACTGAGGTTGCATGTGCCCGGATTCCGATAAGCTTCGGAGTATCACGTTGCCGTTCGGCAATATCGATATCTGGGTAATAGACGCGTGGTTCAAAGACATCCGAAGCCAACCTTCAGGTGGGAACTGGAGAGCTCTGGAAAACAGAAAGCATGACATTACGCCTGTATTTCTCAAAACATTATCCAGATAGATGATGAGAAATTACTGATGTAAAACTCAATGACACTTCATTCGACTAAGGATCAGAGTCAGGATTGAAATTAGAGGAAATATTTAGTGATAATTCAATCTGTAAATTGGGAGCCATTGCTGACCTTAGGCCTCCTTATAGGCTATGTGAGCAGCGTTAAGATCGTATAATCAACATACGACCGATCTTCACGCAATATGGTGTTTTATTTTTGATACAACATGTAGAATACATGTTTTACAACCTTGATGTAAGCCGTGGGATAAGAAAACATTACAATTCTTACTTGCAAACAAAGAACCGTATAACATTGGCATGCGCCACGATCAGTGTGTAAGAATCTTCTGTCTGGTGCGGTGGCGCCCTATAGAAGTAGCGCCTGAAGCCGGCTTCTATCCGCGAGCCATCTTGATAGAACTGCTGTATGTGTGAAAAAAAGTTTGCTTGTCAGTTCCTTTGCATGCTATCATTTTAATAATTCAACAAATTCCATTGTAACTACGTTTTAAAATTTGTGGTTTCAATAACCAACGTAGCAATTTGTTGAATTACCAAAATGAAAGGGATTGTCTTCACGACAATGATATGCAATTATAGTACCGATGTTTTTTTGCCTTAATTGTAACTCGGCTTTTGAGTTATTTAAATTATTTTCAGCTTGAAACATATCATGAGAGCAACAGCTGTAGTAAAAGTTTCGCTCACAGGCTGCAACAAATCATTTTTTAAGTTAGCTCACGGACTGCATGCGGCCAATTGTGCAAAACCGTGCGGCCCGATGAGCTATATATTTCTTTTATTTTAAATATTTATTGTTGCACAAGAAGCTCACTGCTGACAGAACCTAATTGCTAACTTGTTAGCTGTTGTAGTGTTATTAGGCATTCATTACCTAATAGGTAGGTTTTGATAATATGTGGTTTAAAAAGATGTGTTGGGTAAAATAAAATAAGCCATAAATATACATTTCATACATATTTTATTCAACATTACAAAATATTTACAGCTAGTAATTTATACACGATACAAATTCAATGTAACAAGTTGCTAGAGGTAATTTGGCAAGTACGGTATAGAGTAAATGGCCTTTACATTGTGTTATTTTAGAGCCCAGTTTCGCACGGTATTTCGTAAGGCACTTTGATTAGACGAAATGACTAGTAAGTTTTAATGAAAAGTGGTGAGAAAGATTTTTTTATTTGTAACGTATACATTGCATACTAACTTACTAATCACTGGTACTAATCAAAGGAAATTCATGAAATAGGTTAACAATGAACATATTGAGCTATATTTCACTAGACGTAGGCAGTGATTTTAGAAAATAAAATGGGTCCCAGCCACACCTCACCTCCTTATTTTATTTTACTACTTTCACAAAGCTTTTAAATTTGCACCTATTTGAGAGCCAAAGTGCAGTCAAAATTAGGTGACCGATCATGCTATTACCAAAGAAGTCCGGTATGCTGAGACCCACGCCCTTTATTATACTTTTAACATTGAATTCAAACATCCAATCGTTAAAATAATATTTCACTAAACTTGACTAGATTTAGCGGTAATTTAAATGAAAATATACATACTTTGCACCGACTCGATTATGCTTCAAATGTATTAAATATGGTAGGTATGTTTTGTCGTCGAAAACAATTAGCAAAATATATATGTCTTGTACGTATATGTATATGTCTTGGTACGGTCGAAGTTACTGGTGAACACTTGGTCTATGGCACTTATAAGCAGGTCTAAATATGTAATTCTATTAACAATCTAAGATATTATTATGTCCTTAAATTAAACACTTATTAACACTGATTAGTGCAAGTATTTATAAGAATTCATAAAATTTGAATGCATTGCTTCAATGCTGGAAATGTTCATGTTCATACATTCGCTCTAATCAATGCTAATGAATGTGAAGTCATATAAAACAGACAGTTTTGTACTGTCAAATAAGTATAAAAATATGGAGAAACTATAAATTTCATAAGTTTAAATACCGCTTTAATGATAAAACATTACATTTAATATGGTACAAGAAACTATGGAAAACAACATGAGCTCATAGATTTTTCATCAGCTTACAATTATTTTGGTCTTATCTCACAATTTTTTCAATCACTAGTATTTGTAGAAATAGATAGCTGTTGTACAGTCTATGGGCAACGAAAATAAACTGTAGGCTGGCAAAAAATCTATTCAAAACATAGCTGCTATTTAAAAACTTAGCCTGAAAACGAACAAAAAAAAAAAAAACGATCTGAGTTGGCTATTCTTATATGTTAGTTATTACATAGAAAATTCCTGTCCTGGTGTAGGCTTTGAACAAAAATCTTGAGTACTAATGAAAATGACCGACTATGGTAACTAACAGACTATAGTTAAGGCGCGTTTCATATTAAAATTGACATGCTTACATTACAGAATAACGTCGTTCTACTTCCTGAACAATGTCGCGTGGGTAATACTACTAAAAGCGCGTGCTGTCACATTGTCAGAAAATAAGCTTGCTTTTAACATTCATGTGACTTCTGAAGGGCAATTCCCGTATTTTTAAGGATATTTCGCATTCCAATCTTAGTCCATATCTGTCAAAAATACTTCTAATTTTATCAGAAAAATTTGAGGGCAGTCAATGTCACTTTTGACCTTGATTGCCGTTGAGGTAAGATTGCGACTAGATGATCGATTTTAAATGCGGTCTTCATTTAATTTTGCACAATCAGAAGTCTTCATTCAATAAATTCATGCATTACAAGCAAGGGTTTAATAAACCACTTGATTTAAGTGGGTGCAGCATTTTACTAGTATCGTACATTATAATTATAGTTTACTTCAACAATAGAGGATTAATACTTAATCATACTTAGTTCCGCTCCACCTGACCTGATTTGATCTTTTATTGCGAATGACATTAGGTTTTGCCGTGTTGATCGTCAAATTCCGATTAAAATGGATATTAAAGAAATTCATTGCAAATTAATTCGATCGTTCTTTTATATTACGAATCAATCAGTTCCTGAATGGTCAGTGGAGTCCTAATTTATAAATCAATTATAATGTGCAGGTAGAATAACTTAGTTTCTTACCCGTTCTGCTGCTTACTGAGTCTTGGCATTTCGTTTTAAGCTGCTATTACTGTAATCAAAACAATGTTGACTTCATAAGTCGTTTGGGGCACAGATTTATTTTTTGATTATAAAAGGGCAACACAAAAAAAAATAGTCAAAAAAATATCGAGCCGACTATGACACATAGTTTTAGATCAGCAAGATTTTTCCTTTTTACAAGGAGTAGCTCGCCAGGCCGCACGGATTAGCCCGCCGGGCCGCATGATACAAAATCAATATTTAGCATGATTTTGTGTTTTAGTTTACTATCTATTAGTAAAAGTGAACATACTTAGCTAAAGTACGTGTTTGCTGCCAGTAAGTGATTTATTTTAAATTAATAATAGCATCCCAATTAGTCTACAAGTACTACAAAAACCGTTAAGAATTTTTTGAATTTATTCTACTTGTTAGTAATTCACACTAGCTCTGGTTAGTAATTAAAAAAACCCTTTTAGAATATTAAAACATACCTTACAAGTACCGTCGTTTCTTGTTTCTGGACAAAGTCATGTTTTTTTTTGACAATGTAACAGCGAAGATCGAATGTTTTACATCTCATTACAGAGATAACCTTTAAAGGTTTCTTTGAAAGCGTTTTAACATTAAAATTGACTATTTTGATAACCTCCACCTAAGTTGTCAGAAATTACCTTTATGATTGATATTGCCTTTGATTCTTATGGGGTTAGTTACTGGCCCAAGTGGCAGGAGTTGACAAATTGAATAATCGTTCCTCAGCCAGTCTTGTTTCACCTTAACCCATTTACGGCCGCTGTACCGCTGGCCACTGTATACTTGCTTGGGACCGTCAAACAGAGCTTTAGTTATTTTGATGGTATATTATTAGGATTTTCGGGTTAGTGACACGAGCTAGTAACTATTCCCATATTAACCAAAGTCTTACAACTTTGAGGCAGAAATTCAACGACAACATATTCCGTTTATAAACGAAGCCAATCCCAGTGCTTATTTTTGCTAATAACAGTTAAACTACAGAACACACCATAGTAAAAAACTCCAACTCTAATCAGAAGGACAATTTCTGTATTGGATTTTGAAAGTTTTTAACGTTCACATCCAGTTGTAATCTCATCTTGCTATAACCAATGTCATAAACTTATCAAAAATGTAGGTAAGTTAGACATATTTTTGACAGATCAATATGTCAAAAATATGTCTAATCTACCTTCATTTTAAACTGACATTAGAATCTGTACGTTTTTAAAAATACGTGAATTGCCCCTTAGATTTTATCGAGTCTAGTATAGCGGAATTGTGTGTGCTACAATGTATATACACCGTGACATTTTATTCGTCTTACAACGGCAGCCCACTTCATGTAACCAATGACTACTACACATCCATAAGAAAAAAAAAAACATTTGAATAACTAAAAAATAAAAATATTATTCATGATGATGACACATGACGTAGTTTGAAATTTGATATTTTGTCTCATGGAAAATGGAGATGGAATGGACCGAATAGACCATCAGTAGGTTCGTCCTCTACCGTATGACACGTAAACATTATTAACAAGATGTTTCATAATTCTAATGCATTTTTTTTTTTAGTACCTATACTTAATATTATCTTAATCAATTGTTATGTCGGATACATTGAGTGGACAACCTTTATAAGACGACTAAGATGTCACGGTGTATATGCTTACCCCAATACTGTATCTACTTCTTATCTTAGTTATACTAGCGCTAGTGGCTATACCAATCTAACTTATTCAAGTGTGCTCGACCGTTAATGCGGCACATCGAATTTCACAAATACATTGGTAGAAATGTGTGCAGTCATAAAATTGTCTATTTGAGAGATAGTAAACTCGATAAGCGATTTTTTGTGTCACCCGACGTGCCAAATTGACAGCTACGTACTGTGGGCCAGTGTTCAATAAAAAGGTAACGTTAAAAATGGTAAATTTATTATTGGGTGATGAAAATTTTGCTTTCAACATAATTTTTTCATGACTGAATAATATTATACTAATCTATGCCAACTTCATCACTCAATAATCTATCCCAAACCGGTTGGTAACAGCAACTACAGATTTAAAAAAAAAACATCTTTCTCAAACATGTCGTCCATGGTCAATCCACAAAATATTTTACAAACATACAGTACAGTTTTGTACTGGAATAATTTTATAAGAAACCTCTTTCAAAAAGTATGTCATGAACAAAAAGCGTGCAGCCCGTTTAACAAATAGTGGTGCAAAAATCCCAATGCCATTTTAACTGTCATTATAATTCAAAAATATCAGCATTCCATGGCATGACAGTAAAGTAATCTTTACTGGCATGTCAATAAAGTCCCATTTACACGATGCGAGTTTCTTCTCTGCGCCAAACAATAAAATTGAAGCAACAAATTACTTGCATCATCTAGACACTGTTTAGACGGTGCAACTTTTATTAATTTAATAATATCTTATCTTAGGACAAACACAACACAACGTTATCTGATCCCGACCTAGGCAGAGCCTGTACTATGGTAACCAGACAACTGATAAACATACTTATATATTTCTAAATACATACATATTATAGATAAATTATACCCAGACACAGAACAAATGATTGTGCTCATCACACAAAGATTTGTCCTGGGTGGGAATCGAACCCACGACCTCAGTCTTAGCAGTCAGGGTCACTAACCACTCGACTAACAGGCCAGTCAAATTGTTCATTTTTATTGTTGTTTTTATGGTGTGCTCGCATCGTGTAAATCAGGCTTAACACTAGCTACTAGCGCTAACAACTACACCCGTGTAAACCGCTCGTAAACACCTGTTTTACCGGCTAGTGACGAACTTGGGCTCCATGTGGCCGGTATCTGACAACGATCGCAGTACCACGTTGCCGTTCGGCATGATTGATATCCAGGTTATGGACGCGTGGTTCAGAGATATCCGGAGCCAACCTTCAGGTGGGAACTGGAGTGCTCTGGAAAACAATAGAGACGAAAATATAAGGAGAGGTAGAGGAAGTCATTTTGGTACACGATTTATGTAATATGAACGGCTGTACAGGGTCACATTAACTCTTTCAGTCACGCTTTTGCATTAAGAATATTTTGAAGATTTTTAATTTAGTTTTAGCATCATTAACAACTAAAATATCACATACACTAGGGAAAAAAAATCAAGGTGTTAAGGCTTTCGAGGAATGAGGTGGTTAGTGACACTAACCACCGTGACTATTGATACAAAGAATATGATGAATGATGTATAATATTTATAAATATTTTATGTTACAATGAACTTTTCCACAGGCAAAATGATGTAAAATTACTTTTTATGACAATCAGAAAACAAGTGTTTCTTTTGCGTAAGCAAGGGGGCACTTTACATGTTTTGCATTGCTATACGGTACGTACTGGAGATATTTTATTGCTATGTTCAGCATTTTTCCGGCGTACTAAGCTAGACAAACGGAGGTCATCGTCGGAATCAAAGTTGTTATAATCGGTTACTTGAAATTTCTCCAATCAAATCAACTAACACCAGCGGATTTGGCTGAACTTCTGTATATTCGTCATCCTTGTCGTTACAAATACTCTCGTTAGCTGAAGAAATGTCTAAACAAGTATTCTGTGATTTCTTTATCTCTTAGCCGCAAAGGTTAGCCGGCGCGACATACTGTTACAAAATACGAAAAAACACTAATATATTATGACCAGAAACCCGCAACAGTCATGGTGGTTATTGTCACTAACCACCAGATTTTCGATGTGAATACACATTGGAAACACAAAAATAACAGTACTTTTATGTGCACACGTATAATATAGATATATTAAAACACATTGAGTAAAAAACATTGAAGAAAAAAGTTTACATACCCGTTTCACAGTTTCTTTTATCAAACATGCGAATAAAAGTTCGCTAGCGCAATATTAAGTTTAACGCTAATAAACTGTCATTAATTCAATAAACCACCAACTGGTCGCTTCTTTTCATACAAGATTCAAGCTTTTATGATGGTTCTACTGATTGTCGCTACATGGCACAAATTTTAATTAAATAATTCGGAAAGAGGTGGATAGCTACACTAACCACCAAGACTGAAAGAGTTAAATTAGTAACCAAAACTAGGCAACCGTGAAGGTATTTATTTTTTGGCTTTATTGAGTTTAGATATTGAAAGCCTTCCGCGGAGATTCGCTGGATAATTTAATTTGACTCTAATTATGTCGTCCACTGAGACACAATTATCATCGCAGAATGCCGTTTTTGTATGTATAAAAAGGTGCGACCCAATAATGTACTATTATTAATATAATGTGTATTGTCCACCAATCAACGAGTGGGGTTATTGTCAATTTAGTATTGGCGAACCACACAAAAGTAACTATTGAGTACTATGTACAGTTTGCCAGTGTATTTTACTGTGATTCTATACATATTACAAAAGCCGTTTGTAATGTCTGTCTATTTGACCGCGTTGTTCTTCTAAACTACGCAACAGATTTTGATGCAATTTTTACCATCATTTAGAGAATTTATTCCGGTTAGTTTATGTGAAAGAAATCTCGATGTTTTATGAAGCCGTATCCCATGCCAAGTACGGGCGGGTAGTTACAAAATAAATAAAAAGGGTACATACTTGCAAACAAAGTATCTTATAACATTGGCGTGGCAAACCAACAGCGTGTAGGTATCTTCTGTCTGATCTGGCGGCGCCCTGTGGAAGTAGCGCCTGAACCCGGCCTCGATCCGCGCGCTATCCTGAAAGAACTGCTGTACGTGCCAAAAAGGAGGTTATTATACTCACTAGTTGCAATATAAAATATAACATGGAGAGGAACTGGAGTTCTAAGTTAAATAAATAAATAAGTACTAGGACTAACACGATTTTCAGTTCAAATAAATAAGGAATTAGTATCAAGACTAACAGTGCACAGTTCATCCACCAAGTAATTTTCATGCTTTGATCGGCTTCCAAAACTGAGACTGAATTTCAATATTGCACATGTAATTGTAATGCTAAATAAATTATTGTCTTAACAAGTTAATTGTGATTGGGTTTTTTTATATGAAACTTATTTTAAGTTCAAACGAAATTTTAATAAGTATGAAGTAGTAGGTAGTCAAACTGTAGCTCACAGACCGCAGGCCCGCCATACTAACCGTGCGGCCCGTTGAGCTATTTAAATTACCCTCGAAGTAAATATTGATCTGTTAAGTTAAATAAATTAAATGTAGTTAACGAATATCTCGCAAATGTTTTATTTAGATTTTAATTACATTATTATTTTATAAATTGCTGAAAACCATCTTTAAAAAGAATACCTCAAAGAGAGATTAGTATAGGAAGAGGTGAGAACGGCTTAAAGTTTAAATGAAATACTAGTAGGTAAACATGTATGCCGTGCAAGAAGTGACCATCATTTACGGCTGGTTTTAATCATGGCAGAAAAATAACCTGGAATAACCCAATGGGTGTTTACAAGACATTACACAACATTACAAGACGCGACTGGCCTGTTAGTCTAGTGGTTAGTGACCCTAACTGCAAAGACTGAGGTCGTGGGTTCGATTCCCACCCAGGACAAATGTTTGTGTGATGAGCACAATCATTTGTTCTGTGTCTGGGTGTAATTTATATATAATATGTATGTATTTAGAAATATATGTGTATATTTATCAGTTGTCTGGTTACCATAGTACAGGCTCTGCCTAGTTTGGGATCAGATAACAGTGTATTGGTTGTCCTGAGATATTTATTATTATTATTTATTAAATTTATTTTCTTCGATTTAGTGGAAATCAGGCTTTTAAATTGCTAAACAGCATAATCAGCCTTTAATGTTCCCACAGCTGGGGCACAGGCCTGCTCCCTCCGAGAGGGAGTGGGCCATAATCCACCACGTGGTCCCAGTGCGGGTTAGTAGATGTCACATATTTTCGAATATTTGGTTCTAGGACATGTCGTTACTCACGATGTTTTCTTCACCGTTTTGAGAGCAGTGGCGATGAAATTATTTACACTAAGTAAAACGCCTGCCTGGGTTCGAACCTGCGACATAAAACGTGTAAGTCGGGACCGTTTTCACTAGGCCACCACTGCTCTCGAATAGCTAAATGCAACATGCTGTTGCATATTCCAAATAATAATAATATCCTAGGACAACCAACACACCGTTATCTGATCCCAAACTAGGCAGAGCCTGTACTATGGTAACCAAATAACTGATAAATATACCTATATATTTCTAAATACATACATATCTATACTAATATTATAAAGCTGAAGAGTTTGTTTGTTTGTTTGATTGAACGCGCTAATCTCAGGAACTACTGGTCCGAATTGAAAAAATATTTTTGTGTTGGGTAGCCTATTTATCGAGAAAGGCTATAGGCTATATAACATCACGCTACAACCAAGCGGAGCGGAGCAGTAATAAAAAATGTTGCAAAAACGGGGAAAATCGCACGGGTAGGCGATTCGACGCGACGGGATGGGTCGGGGGAGCAAGAAATTTAACGCGGACGAAGTCGCGGGCAGAAGCTAGTTATAGATAGAATACACCCAGTGTGTTCATCACACAAAGATTTGTCCTGGGTGGGAATCGACCCCACGACCTCAGTCTTAGCAGTCAGGGTCACTAACCAATAGACTAACAGGCCAGGCAAACGAAATGAATCAATAAAAAAAAAATTAAAAAATGAACCGGAAAATGCAAAACTGGATAGTAAAGTAAATTTTTAGTGGGAAGTAAACAGTTAATTGGTGGTCCAATCATCACTGCACGGCAGTACAGCCTTCACTTTAACAGCTAAATAAACAATGAGGCGTGAAATTTGCATGAATGGTAAGTGTTAATTAGTTGCTCCAACTTTTTGTACAAGAAAGAAATAAATTGGTATTAGCAGACATGCGAAAAATACTGTATCAAACTCTGATTGTAGCCGATGGTTAAATGCCTCCGTTTACGAGCAAAATACAGGATCAGTTTTTATCCAGTGCGCAAACTGTAACCATGAATTCAGCATATCATTCTAGACCCTCCAGCGTAGAAAATTTTCGTCGGTTATACAAAAAAAAACCTGGCTGTTCCATACATTTTGACCCTGTAGGTATTGCATTTTTCTTGGAAAAAGCTGTTTTTTTTTTTGTAAATACGATGAAAAATTTCTGCCCAAGGGGGTCAAAAATGATATGCTAATTTCATGGTTACAATTTACGCACTGGATAAAAACTTATCCTGCATATGGTTAATTTTGGTCACACCCTGGTTTCTCAAGACTCTACTCAATATGCTGGCAAAAGTTGCAGAGACTTAAATAATCTTTGGGGAAGTGAATTAAATAGGATGTTAACTCCTTTGAAGTATGTATTGTCCAAAATATATATTAAAAATATATAAGGGTTCCTTAGTACACACTCATTCGGGTCAGCATGATTGGACATAATCAGGCTGCAAAGTAGAATATATGTACATATATTTTGCCACCCGGCTGTAAGGTCGAATGAGAGTGACTGACCTCCCGGGCGTCGGGATCGATAGCGGACTCCCGGCCACCGCAGGTGCGAGCTTGCGGGCGGGGGCGAGTAATGGGTAGCTCACCGCCCGATAAGGACCAGGTCCGTGTAAACGGCGCGTCTCAAAGAGATGTCAGCAGTACTGAAGGGGTCTGCTAGGATCGATGCCTACCAGGGTCGCAAGATTTGTTCGAAAGAGACACCGTGGCCCTGGCACATGGGCAACTGAAGGAACACGGGTGGGGTTTAGTCAGTAAGAGTCTGACCCGTCCTCCCTCTCCGCCTAAGAGCGGGAGACGTTATTTGATGATTTCCCACCCACAGTGTAGCATTTAAAACAAGGTGAAGTGATTATTCCAATAATTAGAATAATCACTTCACGTTCTTTGAAACTTTGTATAACGTAGGTACCAGCTTAAATAAATTTACAGAATTTAAAGGAGTGGATCCTTTTAAAAGAAGATTGTGTATTGTTAGTTTTAATAGCTCATACAGTACGCGTAGCATGACCACCATAGAAAGGACTTTGTCTATTCTTGGTAGAATAGAGATAGAACTGTCATGCTACGCCAGTATAAAACGGTACAAATGTTTCTACAGTCTTTAATTCTGTGTTTAATCTTTCTACAATCTGTAATTTTGTCTATTCTTCCATCGAGAAAACCTCTTTCTACGGTGGTCATGCTACGCATGCTGGAGTATTATGTGCCTCAAAATATATTCCATGGAATCTACATCACATTAGCTAAGCTAAAAATGTAGTAGTGTGAGTTTTGTTAAAAGGTTATCGTAAGGTGTGATCAGTGAATATTTATTTCCATACAGTTTCTTACAGCTGGTAATGTATAGGATTTGCAAACTGTCTTGGTTTTAAAATAAGACTGAGAATTATGTTCCTATCTACATACGTCAAAGTAAATAAATGGCTCATATTTTTTGGTAGTTTCTTGCGCTTGGTAAATAAAACTATGATAATAACCAGCACAAAATGTGCATTTGATAATATACTTTGATGCCTTATCTTTGCATTGTGACTGTTTGACATTTTTGATCTTAATCAGAAATCAAAATGCAGACAAATCAGATATTTTTATCAAAAGAATCTTAAATTGAAAATAAATGCACTGAGACATTCCCTACAGTTTTTCAAGAATAAATATGTTTGAAAAAAAACTTATTTTTATTTGTGGTAACATTCCAAGGCTAAAAGTGGAGCTTTGGAATGTTGCCATATGCACTCATTGTAATAATAATTATAAAATGATATTCATTCCCACAATATCCACAAAAATATAACAGACTTTTCTTTCAACCTTTAAGTCTTACCAAAATGTGCATATAAAATAACTTACTTTTGGTTCAGGCCTCCAATGTCCGACTGGTGGTTCCGGAGGTATGGGAGCTCCTTCTTCAATCAGCTGGCAATTCCTCACTTCTATGTCCTTGTCAAGATGCTTGGCTATGATCTTTCCTGTCTCTTGGGCCCTGGTCATTGTCGATTGGATTAATAAGTCCCATTTAATGTCTAGGAGGGCCAGTCTTTGTCCGGTGAAATCTGCTTGGAGCCTGCCTGTAAAAGTTGTGTTTGTTTTGATGAACATACAGTTGAACCAGAAAAAGAATGAGCTGAACATTGCGCCACAGAGTAAGCCCCAGGCAGTGCGTTGGGCAGCTATGTGCATTTGTATGAAGTCATGTCCCTGTTTTAGATAATACTAGCTGCTGTCCATGGCTTCGCCCGAGTGGGTGTCTAAAAATATCCCACGGGCACGTGCTACCGGACAAAAATCCTGTTTAGCTATCTGCCGGTCAAAATCGGTCGGACCGTTTCGGAGATTCATTCAGGAAGAAACAGATAGACATGCAAAAAACAAAATTTAATTATGTCACCAAAATTAACCAAAAATGTCGAAAGAAAACCTTTGTTTTTCTATTGTATCTGTTGGTAATACCGCTGATCCTTTAGACATTTTTTAATATCACTTTTTTAAAAGTATTTCAGTTAAGAAATAGTCTGTTAATTTCAGCAAATCGCCTATTCTATTGTACTAAAAATGGTTTTTATTCCACATAAACTCTAGTTATTTATTTGCAGAAATATGAATTATAGAATCTCACAAAGGATTTTTAAATAACAGAATGACTTGTAAACATAGCTAGAAATGTTTCTTTGTCACAAGACAAAGGAACATTTCTTAAATATTTTTGCTAGTTTTATTTTCTTGTAATATAATGGGACAAAAATATAGAACCAGCTCAACAGTTCAGGATTTGTTTATGTGAGAGAAAATATATTGCAGAAAAACATACCTTTACTAATTAACATCATAAACAAGCTAATGCCTGGTGCTACTACTAGTGCCCCATGCTTTGCAATAAGTTTTTTTTTTTGTTTTGTTTGACTCCTTCTATGGCATGCACACAACAAGTTACCAAAGTTTGATCACAATGGGTCAAGGCATTTTGGAGTTTTTGCGAGACTAACGTTTGTAATTTTAAAAGCTTGTATTTTTTATAGGGCAAAGACAGACAGCAAGTAGAACAAATTGACTGTATTTCGGAGTGCTAAATGATTTCCTAGATTTCTTAAAATAATTTACCTAAGTCCGTAAGAGTCCTGTCCTTATCCTTGGCTCCATCAATGTTGTACTGTCCGTGTCTTATCAGGAACAGATGCCTAACGGCCCTGCTCTTCGCTTTCTCTATCTTCTCATTGTATTTGTTTTCTTCTTCAGGGTTTCCCACGGTACTTTTAATCGGTTTCACTATAGATTCTGGTTCTCGGCTAAAATAGAAAAGGTATTGATTATTAGTATGTATGTACCGTGTTTGGGCAAAGGTTTGCACACAATGGGTGCCTGAAGATGGACGACGCCACCGCGGTCGGCCCAGAAAGCGGTGGCGAGATGACCTAGATGCGTACCGCGACGACTGGTTTGAGGTGGCGGGGACAAGAGTTCCTGGAAGAAATTGGGGGAGGCCTTTGCCCAGCAGTGGGGCAGTATAGGCTAAACAAAAAAAAAAACAAAAAAAGTCGTAAAAGCCGACTTAGGGACTTACTAGACAATGGGCAGCAGCGTTCTCTATGCATTTTACCACCATACTGCGATCGCCAACCCGCCTGCCAAGCGTGGCGATTATGGCAAGGCCCCCCAAATTGGGGGAGTACTAAGTCCAGCAGTGGACGTTTTACGGCTGAAATGATGATTAGTATGTAAAGAAGTGAAGGGTCCCATGGTTACAGTCCCTACTTACGAGATGTAGGTTGTACGCTCGAACCCTAGCAAGTACTTTACTTTGTGTGAATGATTTCATCAACATAGCTTTCAAATCAGCAAAGGAAAACACAGTGAGGAAACCAGTGTGTTTTTCCAAGAACCACAAAAATTTGAAGACATGTGACATCTACCAACACGCTACTCCCTCATTTGCACTCTCTCAAATAGAAAGGAAGTCTGTGCCCCGGCAGGGGGAACATTATAGGCTGATTATGCTATGAACTAGAAACTTTATTCCTAATTAGTCTTTAATGAGTAATTTAGGGTTCTTTTTACTGTTTATTTGAAATTTATGAGGAATCATTGAAAAATATATGAGGTATATTTTAGTAAGTAAGACGAGTAAGTAGTGTAGTTGTTAACAAGGTACCAGATAATAACAGGAACACTTTCCTTGTATGTGTAACAAAAGTAGTTTATGTAAGGGTAGGTATGTCCCTATATTAGATGTTTTTGAAGAGTGACTGCTAGTATATGGAATGTAGTTCAAGTCAGGGGAATCCCTTAGCTTGTGTGCCCAAGTTTTGGAGAAATCATTCACTAAGATACTTTTAATGGTAATTGGTGTCTCATATGCATTTATGTATTGATATCTATGGTGACCAAGTGACCGAAAAAGGCATTGTTTTTAAATTAGAAAAGACTTGCCTTGAATTTTACTTTTTAAATCTACAGCTACATATTTAGCATCATTCAAGATTTTCATTTTAAGTCATAACATGGTAAATGAACTTCATAAAAACCCATTTCATTTTTATTCACCTTTCTATCCATATTTAGCATCACAACATTGATGCCGTAAAGTGGGTCATGACCTGCATGGTAATAAACCTTTCTGCATGAATAGAACCCTGCTAACTACGATAAGATAAAGACTATAATACAAAAACAAATAAAACGGTTGCAAAATTTACTTTGTACACGCTATTTACGAAATAATTATGCAAACATAAACGGTTCTTTTGTTATCGAAATTATTTTATTGAAGATTATGAGAGGTAGTACTTACTGGTCCCAATTCCTATCCCATTGGACGCTAGGTGTAAAATTCGTTGTCCAGGAGTTGTGAGCACTGTATCTTCTCTCATTTTTCTCACCATTTATCCGGTAATACGCTAAACCGCCACCAACTGCCCCCAAACTTAAAAGCGCGATCTTTTGGAACCTGGACAGCGATGCCATATTGATTTTAGTAAGTCCTGACACGGCAATAGATTACCATTAACAGAGGTATTTTTATGCCGTAAGTCTATATTTAGGAAATTTATTTTAAATTCTGATCGGTCACGAAAATAACCTCCTTGCTTACACGACGTTTCGCAACTGACAGAATAATGACATTGACAATTGAGTTGACACTGACAGCTTTGGTTATTAGGGTTGTACCAACCAGTTGTTATTAAGTTTTTATTATTATTGACCATATTATCTTAAAATATATACATAATTTAAAATCTAAGTAAAAAATATGTACATGTATATACAATATAAAAATAAAAGATCATAAAGCATCAAAATATTCGTCTGCATCGTTGTCAACAGGAAACGTGCCCAAAAGGCTGGCAGCATTGCCACGTTGTATGGCAATGCTAATTCTTTGACCAAAAAATAAGCCAGCCCTCTGGTCACGTGAAGAGTCGACTAGCCGCTTGGCAATGTCTCGGAATACTATGTGAGCACTCGGACCCCATGGCCCTAGAGTTTCAACCCCAAACGGCTCGAATATATAATTTCCAATTAGGTTAGAATATTTGCGCCGTTTGAGGTTTTCAGCACCTGCAGCAGCCGCTCCAGCACAGCCCGCCGTGCTGAGAAGATGGGATGGCGCAAGGGTGTCGACACATGTTGCGTCCCACACCAAAGGCCGACCTAGCTTCCAAGGCATTATGGTCATTCCGTCAGGTCTCTTCCCATCGTCGCGTGCCAAGCCATTGGGTTCTAGAACAGCTGGCACCCCGGCGGTGACAAGAGCACGACGGATGATGTCATTGATGCTGGCGTGCCGTGCTATCCGGCCTGCGCTCCTACTGCAGGATAGGCCATGGTGTCCGAGGTAGTCGACACCTTCACCGCATTGGCAGCGATGCAGAGCCACGCAAGGAGCGCCCAGACGCAGGCATGTAGCAATCCGGAAGGTGGTGTCACTCAGCATAGTACCTATGTTGGGTGACGGTAGTGCCTGAAGCCAGAGGCCCGACTCCCACTCACCCACAGCTAGAAGGCGGGCACGCTCAGCAGTATTGGTGGACGTATTTATAAGATTATTCCGTACCAACCTGCAGAGCGGCTCATCCCACTGTCTCTGGGAAGATGGGTTCACGAGCCGATCTGTATCCGGGCAAGTCATTTTCCAGGCATTCACTGCATCTGTGAAGCACGGCACTTCAGAGTCAACCAAGGACGGAGCTAAAATTTTCCCGGTCAACTTTTCAGTGCTGTGGACAGAGGATAGGAATGCCGGTAAGCTAATACTAGTAATTTTACGGACGCCGAGACCACCAAAGCGGATGGGTAGTGTGGCTTGAAGCCACGCTCGGTCGTCCAAGGCCACATTTAAAATGGATGTTAGTGTACTGCGAATAATTTGGTCAATTTTGTCCAGGAGCTGTGGCTGCTTCCATAAGGGGGAAGAGCGAAGAAAATATATAAAATTTGGGCCAAAACAACAGTATTTTATTAGGGTGAATGCCGAATGTATATTTATTTTGGAAAGCCTGTCCGAAATATCGTTGAAATTTTTAATTTTATCGTCGATGAACTGAGAAAAGCTGTCTTCTAAAATTGGGGAACCTAGGAGGTGCAGTGAACTTTTTTCTATAATTTTGATTTGTGGGGCTATTGCGTTAAATTTATCTAGTGTCAGTTGTCTGTCAGTAATGTCAGAAAGGAAAATTTCGCATTTTGATGGGTTAAGGTCAAGGCCAATAGATTTAAATTGCTGTTTGAGCAGTTGTAGATCTTTCAAAACAGTGTCTGCGTCACCTCCTAGCGTTCCATCATCTAAATACCACACGTTAAATTTTGAATTTAGTTTCTGGATGATTGGATGAATAGCTAAACTGAAAATGACTGGCCCAAGAGGGTCACCCTGTTGGCATCCTACTGCTGATTCCAAAACATTGTCCTTGTATAGTAATTTAGAGGGGTACCTGTAACATTGCCACATAAAACCATAAATTTCCGGTAGTTCCTTTATAATAAAAACTTAATTGTTGTTATTCCATTACTTACATAAATTGATAAGTTTAAGTCATATAAAATATGGATGACCTGAAAAAAATTATAAATAATAGAAACAACATGGATTTAATGATTTAATAGTTTTTACGTGCAATTACAATTCAGATAAAAATTTTAAATGTAGCTATAAAAGATAATAATTAAAAGTAAAATTTGATTTATGTAGGTACCTTGGCCTGAACAAGGGCTTGACGCAAGAGATCGCCGCCGCCGATCGCCTCCACGAGGATACGGTGGTGCTTCACCCAGGCAGGGCAGACCTCCACCGAATGCTCCACCGTGTCCTCCGGGCAATCCACGCAATGAAAACACCCGGGCGTTTCTTCCCACCTTATCCCTGAACAGGAACCTCCCTAAGCAGCCATGCTCACTAACGACATGTGTAAGGCGGAAGGTGAGGATGCCGTGGCGCCTCTCTAGCCACTCCTCAATGAGGGAACTTACCGACAAAACTGTGGTGTGCCCAGCACCGGGTTGCGACAATAAAATGCAATAAAAGGCGTAAAATGTGAATTATTTATACATTTTATGTTTCTTTGTATTAAAGTTTGAAATATTTTAGGGAATAAAACCACTAAAATACGGGCACCATCTTATTAGCAGAGCAGACAACCGAACACTGACACATTCAATAAATAGACAATATTTTGCTATATTACCACGAAGTCTCAACACAGCCCCTCAATTTATAGAATTTTAAATTTACAGAGATGTAATAATAACATTCATAAATTGCTCAAACAAAAACAATATAACTTAAATAATAATTCTAACAAATAACTAAAAACTAACTCTTTGAAGTACAAGTACAATAATTCTGTAACATTTTGTTAATAATGTTAATATCATCTTTAAACATAAATAAATCAAAGTTGTACAGACACATTTATAACTCGAGAAACAAACATTTAAATTAAATTCAATTTGTTACAAAAATAAACATGTTTCTTAATAGGTAGCGATTTTGTAAAAATATCTGAAATGTTTTCATTTGTAGGTACATATGAGATAAATACAATTTTCTTATTAAATAAATCTTTTATGTAGTGGTATTTAATTTCAATATGTTTAGATGCTTTGATATTAATTTGATTCTGAATTAATTTGATAGTGCTCTGATTATCAATGAACAAATAAGCCGAAATAGTTATATTATTTGTGAAATCAGAGAGTATGCCCTTGATGTAAATAAGTTCACTCACAGTATTAGCTCCTGCTACATACTCAGCCTCAGCTGTTGATAGAGCGGTACACGTCTGCTTTCTAGAAAACCAACTTATTAAGTTTTCACCTTGAAATATAGCACACCCACTTGTGCTTTTACGATCGGTTCTGTCAGCAGCCCAGTCAGCATCTGAATAAGCCTTAAGTTTTGTGAGATCGCCTGTCTTTCTATATAACAGCCCCTGATCTGATGTTCCTTTTAGGTAACGTAATATTCTCTTACCTGCTTACCATAACTCCTGTGTAGGCTTGTCTAAAAATCTACTTAAGTAAGATACAGCATAAGTAATGTCCGGTCGACTATTCATTGCAATGTACAATAAGGAGCCTATTAATTCTTTAAAGGGTACGTCAATTACTTCCGATGGTAATCCAATATTTGCATTGAAGTTAACTTCCATTGGCGTCTTGCATGTTTTGCAATCTTGCATATTAAATTTTTGTAAAAGTCGCTTAATCATTTCACTTTGTCTTAATTCCAATGTATCCCTTTTCTTAGTAACTTCTAATCCTAAGTACTGATGTACTTCTCCTAAATTCTTAACTTTGAATTCTTTTTCTAAAGCCTTTATTATCTCATTGTCTTCTCCCATATGTAAAATATCATCAACATACAGTAATATCCAAGTCTTTCTTTTTCCATATAAACATGAATCATGTTTTGATTGTATGAATCCTTTCTTAGTTATGAAATCATGAAATCTTTGGTTCCAACACTTTGGTGCTTCTTTTAATCCATATAGGGCTTTCTTAAGTTTTAAAACTTTTCCTTCGCTAACTTTTATTCCTTTAGGACATTTAATATATACATCAACATCCAAGTTACCATTTAAAAATGCTGTTGGCACATCAAGTTGCATTAATTTCAAGTCTTGTTGAACTGCCAAGCTCATCATTAATCTGATAGTTGAAAGTTTTGCTACTGGAGAATAATTATTATCATTACTCTGTTGTTGAAAACCTCTTGCTACTAATCTTGCTTTCTTAGTACCATCTTGCTTTGTTCTGAAGATCCTTTGTTCTGACATCTTGCTTTGTATCTATTGCTTTACTTCCTCTAGGTAAAACAGCTTCTTCCCATGTCTGTAATTTTATCTGAGAGTTTAACTCCTTTTGTATTGCATTTTCCCAATCTTTATCTTGTATTGCGTCTTCATATTCTTGTGGATCCCCTGATAATAAACAGTATGCAGTATACAACTCAAAGTTTTCAACTAACCTTTTTGTTTTTTGTACTTTTCTTCCTGACCTTGTCGTATAATCTTGTATTTCTTGAGTATTCTCTTCATTTTCATTTTCTTGATCTATTTCTTCACTGTTCTCATCAACTAATTTATCTTTCTTCGTATCATCTTTATCCTTCTTGGTTTCATCTTGTTCTAATTCATCTTCAAAGTATTCTTCCAAGTGTTTATCATAATTTTCTTTGTTTCTATTCTTCTCTTCTTTGTATTTTATTTGAGTCTCATCAAATCTGACGTCTCGAGATATTATTATATTATTGGTTTCAGGATCCCATAAACGATATCCATTTAAGTTATAACCTACAAATCTCATTTCTTTTGCCCTTTGCAATAGATTGTCCTGTTTTGGTAAAATATGTACCCAAGCTTTTGATCCGAATACTTTAAGTCTCTTCAAATCCTTTTTTCCAAACATCTTCTCAGCTGGTGTTTGAAAACTGATAGCAGAAGATGGACATCTGTTAATTTGATAAACAGCACACATTACAGCTTCACCCCATAGCATTTTAGGTAGTCCAGTTTCAATCAGTAATGTTCTCGCTCTATTGTAAATGTTTCTGTTCATGCGTTCTGCAACCCCGTTTGACTGTGGACTGTATGGTGTAGTATATTGATGAATAATCCCCTTGTCTCTGCAAAATTTATAAAGTTTTTCATTTTTGAACTCACCACCATTATCACTTCTAATCTTTTTGACTTTATTACCTGTTTGTCTTTCCATTCTATTAATGTATTCAATAAGTCTATCAGTAGCTTCGCTTTTTCTTTTTAATAAGTATACCTCACAAAAATGTGTATAATCATCTATGATTGTATGATAATATATCTCACCTTTAGGTGTTGGTGTAGTTACTGGACCTGATATGTCTGTGTGTATTATCTCACCTATATAATACGACCGAGGTTTTATAGTGGAATAAAAGGGTAATCGGGTTGATTTACCTAGTACGCAGGGTTCACATTGTTTATCACTGTATGGCAGATTCATAATTCTGAGCATCTTTTTGTTTGCATGGCCTAACCTCTGATGCCACAGATCTCTTGAAATAAAACATTTTTCATTTATTAAACTTGCATCTATAACATATAACCTACCTATATTTTTCCCTATGACTTCACAGTTTGAGTTACAGATTAATACATAGTTTTTATAGAATTCTACTTTAAAACCTTTTTCTAATAGTTTTTTAACTGATAATAAATTATGTGACAGTCCAGAAACAATCAACCCTTCTATTTCAATTTGCATGTTTTCATATTTCAAATTCAATTTACCTTTCATATTACTTTTTAAATATTGACCATTTGCTACGTACATTTTTACTTCTTTTTCTAAGTTTTGTACATCTGTCATAATTGGTACATGACAAGACATGATCAAATGTTCGGTAGCACCTGAATCAACAACTAATTGAACACAATCACTTACATTATTGACTGAGTCACCTGCACTATAGGCTGTGAATGCAACTACATCTTGCTCATTTTGCTCATCTTCCATCTGTGCCATTCTTCCAGAATGTGATGAAGTCCCATTGTATCTTGAACTCGAACCTCGACCTCTGCTTGTGTACCTCGTACCTCTGAAATAACTTCGTTGACCTCGTTGTCCTCTATCATTTTGATGACCTCTGTAGCTTGTTTGTTTGCTTCTACATTGATATGCTTTGTGACCATCCTTGCCACATTTAAAACATGTAAGGAAGCTGTGAGCATCCTTTGACTCTACCACATTGTTTTTATTCTTTAGTTCTGCATCTAACAATTTACTTTTGACATATTCCGTTGTAAGTTCCACATTGGTGGTTTCTAAAGCGGCAATTGTTGTATTATAACTTTCGGGCATAGTTAGTAGTAAGTGACAAACTTTGTCTGCTTCTTGTAGTGTGCTTCCAGTCTCTTCCAGTTGTCTTATCAATATGTCAAAATTATTGAAGTGGTCACTTAATTCAGTACTGGTATCACATTTCAGGGTTAATAATTGCTTCCTGCACGCGTAGCATGACCGCCATAGAAACAGAATTTGTCGACGGAAGACAAGACACAATGATAGATTGTATCGTAGAAAAATTGTGTAAAACTGAAAAGAAGAGATGTTTCTATTCTTCAGTCGACAAGAGTACGATGTCAAGTATGATGACTATTTTTCTGATGAGATAGAAACATTTTTACAGTATTAAAATACATAAGGAACTTTTTTTGCTGATGTATAAAGCTGATAATGTACTTTTTCTTTTAAATACTTTTCTTAGATTATCAATCATGTCTATTGCGCTTGTTGCATTCCTTATACAACATTAATTTTTGTTTATGCGAAACCCGAAACACGGGTCTAGTATTTTTATATAAAGAATCTATGAAAAAAAATTCAAAACTGTATCATTAATAATCACAAAGTTATAAGCTTGATAAGTTACCTGGTTGTCCACGCAAAAACATATGCAGATCACCACAAACAGCTAGTGTACGTACCATCTCCGTGTAATGGATGTTTGAATACGAGAAAGACATGATAATTTTAAAATCGAAACAAAACACTAAGGCCCGCGACTTGGAAGCGTAATTAAATATTTTTGGTACAAAATATAACATGGTGTAAAAATTATTGGAATCGATTCAGTTACTGATTCTGAACAAACTATATTCAGGTTTCACATATACTAAAAATAATCTTGTATATTCTAAATGTTTGTCTGTTATGCTGCAGACTATTAGACTTCTTGCTTTCGCATCCTTCATTTTGAATTCTTCCGACTTTTTAATCTCCTCTTTTGTGCCCTCTTCTATTGCTATTTTGCAATCTTTTTGTTCGAGTATACACGATATTCTAAATAACCAATTACTGAAATTTGTTCCAATAAATTGTGGAAGCAATTTTTTCGTTATTTCGTCCGCCATCTTTTCTTCACTTTTCTTCCCTAATTTTTCAATATTCAATTTATAACTTTATACCTCTCAACGTTCTACTTATTCTCCATTTTCCATTATTCCATCATTTGCGCATTTGCACATTAGCGCAGTGGAAGCGTATTAAAGTTTGAAATAAGTATTTTAGGGAATAAAACCACTAAAATACGGGCACCATCTTTATTAGCAGAGCAGACAACCGAACACTGACACATTCAATAAATAGACAACATTTTGCTATATTACCACGAAGTCTCAACAGTATTCACTAAATTGATGTTTTGATCAAACAAACATTCGATATTTTGAACACTCGATGTATTGAGTGTGCGATATATTGAATGTTCGATTTAGAAACCATTCGATATTATGAACGTTCGAGTATTTAGACATTTGATTTATAGTGTTCGATCAATTGATATTCGATTATTTGGCATTCGATTTAGCGTAGTACACCCATAAAATATAGTACCTACTATCCTTGTAAAATTATAGCTTGAAAACACTTCAACACATGTACCAAAGTGTATCCTATTGTGCCAGTTACACACGTAGTTACTTTTGTCGTCGGCGATTAACTGGCAATTTACAAAATCTCATATCCATAAACAGATTCTAACAAAATACTTATTTGTCGATTTGTCTTGAAACTTCAAAATAAGTGTGTTCGTATTTGCTAGCGAGTCGCCGGCGACTAAAGTTGCTGCGTGTCAGCAACTTTAGTCGCCTACCAACCTAATTTTAAAAATTAAATATTAACTGTCTCATGGATAGTTTATATTTGAATGGAATGCACCAAATCATCAAAATGCCTCCCAAACAAGTTCAAAAATGCATGATTTATAGTAATGAAAGATGGAAAGCTTAGCGTTTGGGTGTGCCTTCTGGATGTTTGTTACTTAATTTAATAATAAACATCCAGAGATGATGATGATGATGATTTTTGATAGAATTCTAGGTTCTCACAGCACGAAGTTAAATAGAACGAATCACTCACAATCAACGAATTGCCTGTTTTAATGTATATTTTTATACTCAAAATATTTATTACTAGACCAAAAAAGAAGAGGTTCTCAATTCGACCGTAAATATTTTTTTAATGCATGTATAGACCTCACTCCATTATTTATGATCCGATTTTGATGATTCAAGTTCCTTGGATGATTCTTTTGTTAGAGAGGGTCTACCTAAAGGGTGGTCCCATCCCCATGTTAAGGAAGTCAGGGTCTGAATGATGATGGGGTCCTGATGAAATTGAGAGAAACCCTCGAAAATTGTGGCCACGAATAGTGTTTCTGTTTACTTTTCATAACTCAATCAGGTATTTGCGTTTAGGAATCATCACACAACAAAACACCTCTTGCTGAACGCGTAAAGCGAGTCTTACGATGCAACGACTGAGAAGCCCGCAGTTGCTCAAGCTATGAGCGAAAAAAGCGATCCTTATGACGTAACGACTGAGAAGACCGCATTTGCTCAAGCTATCAGCGAACAAAGCGAGCCTTATGATGCAACGACTGAGAAGACCGCACTTGCTCAAGCTGTGGGCGAACAAAGCGAGCCTTATGACGCAACGACTGAGAAGACCGCACTTACTCAAGCTATGAGCGAACAAAGCGAGCCTTATGTTGCAACGACTGAAAAGACCGCACTTACTCAAGCTATGAGCGAACAAAGCAAGCCTTATGATGCAACGACTGAGAAGACCGCACTTGCTCAAGCTATGAGCGAACAAAGCGAGCCTTATGACGCAACGACTGAGAAGACCGCACTTAATCAAGCTATGAGCGAACAAAGCGAGCCTTATGATGCAACAACTGAGAAGACCGCACTTGCTCAAGCTATGAGCGAACAAAGCGAGCCTTATGACGCAACGACTGAGAAAACCGCACTTACTCAAGCTATGAGCGAACAAAGCGAGCCTTATGATGCAACGACTGAGAAGACCGCACTTGCTCAAGCTATGAGCGAACAAAGCGAGCCTTATGATGCAACGACTGAGAAGACCGCACTTAATCAAGCTATGAGCGAACAAAGCGAGCCTTATGATGCAACGACTGAGAAGACCGCACTTGCTCAAGCTATGAGCGAACAAAGCGACCCTTATGACGCAACGACTGAGAAGACCGCACTTACTCAAGCTATGAGCGACCGAAGTGGACGGAGTAAGACGAGTGTGCAGTGACGACGCAACTACCGAGAACAGCACGCTGACTCAACCCACGTAGAGCAAACCCAAAACGAATGAGCGGAGCTAGCTCAATTACTCCAGCTATGCGTGAAGCACTCTTACATGTAAAGAGCGAGCGAAGCGAGTCCCCAATTACTTGTAGACTAAAGTCTACAAGTAATTGGGGACTCGCTTCGACAATTTTCTACTTACCTGGTACTTGTTGAGAGGCCTACACTGTCCTCCCATATCTATTACCACTGTAATTTGAAACCATTGTAAAAGCCACACCACACACCATCACCACAGGAATCAACAAATTCAGTTCAAATCAAGAAAATTTAGTTAGCCCACATTAGAAAGTCTTGTACTACGTTCATACGACGGAGCGATTCGACTTCCGGTCATTCTTGGCGAAGGTGGGTTCACTTCCCTTACTTATCTCGAGAGTAGTCTTCCTCCACTGAAGCGAGTAGAGGAATTGTCGCTCCGCTTGCTTTTCTTATGTGATAGCTCAGTTATGGCGTAGATGGCGTCGCTTCAATCGCTCCGCTCGATTGAAGAATATGCTTGTGTTGCATTCACTTGTCCTTTGGAAGGCTCGCTTCGCTTGCTCATGTTTACTTGAATAGGCGTGCTCTGCTCAGTCATGTGATTTTTGTATTTTGGGGCTATCTATAAAAAACGCCATTTTGCTCACCCCTCTCGTCTTTGTCATAGGTGGTTATTGGTGCGACCCCATCTGTTCTGGTATGACGACCACATTCAGTCATTTTAAATAAAGTCACATATTTTGAGAGTTGGTAAGTTTAGTTTAGTTTAAGTTTTTCGTTGGAACGAGTGTAGTTTTGAGTTTAATCACTTTAGATTGATACTGGTCACGAAACTTATAACTCGTTACATGATGTCACACTTTGCTGACCCCTCTACCCTATCCTTTAGCGTGTGACGACAATCACAAAGAGCTGCAAGCATTCCCATCTACTGTCAGTATTTTGTCCCTATCTGCGTTCAGAATAATAAAAACTGACACACACACATGACCACCGTTGAAATGAGATTTGTTGACGGAAGAATAGACAAAATTACAGATTGTAGAAAGATTAAAGACAAAATTAAAGATTGTAGAAAGATTTGTACCGTTTTATGCTAGTGTAGCATGACAATTCTATCTCTATTCTACCAAGAATAGACAAAGTTCTTTCTTTGGCGGTCATGCTACGCGTGCAGCTCCGCATCTAAATATGTACCTATAAAAAACACTAAAGTTAAAATGTCTTGCTGTAATGTAAAAATAAGAGCATTTACTAAATGCATAAGAAAGTAGGTAAGTATATAAGGTACTTACTTAAAAACAAAAAAACCTTTTTTTGGTGTTCTGTTGGTTTGATCCGACTAATCTCCAAAGCGGCTAAGCCGATTGTGACGAGACGTTCACTGCCAGATAGTTGATGTTGTAAGGAGTATCATATTTTTTTAGTCCCGGCGGTTGCATGTTCCTGTGTGATATTTAACGACATCTATACAAACGAAGCCGTGTGCCGAACCTAGTTTAGTCATATGATTAGATCATGCAATCTTTTTGAGGAAAGCATCGTTTAGATCTTTATCTAAAACCATCTGTTTCTAGCCCAGGATACGTGTGTAGCATAAGTAGCTACCTGACTAACATGACTGCGGGCGTATGTGCCAATACAACTTACTCACTAGGTTTGGTAATAGCAACGTGTGTCGTGTGTATCTACATATTAAGCACTTTGTTATTTTCATGAGTTAGTAAGTTATTAGGATTTCTCTCTCCGGTCGTGTCGAATTGCCATCCCATCGGACTATGAGAGGTAGGGAAGAGTGAGTGCTCCTGTGTCTGCGCACACACATGTGCACTATAATATCTCCCGCGCCGATGGCTAGTCTCTATTGAGATTGGCCGCCGTGGCCAAAATACGGTCTGGAGGACTATATTAGGATTCCATAACCAGAGAGTGCCAACTGCCAATGGGGCCATATTACTAAGCTATACGTCCGTCTGTTACAGGTCTGTATCTTTTGAACCTTAATAGGTAGATACTTGAAATTGTCACAGAGTGTGTGCTACTATGACTATCATCTTCATCATTTCAGCCGAAAGACGTCCACTGCTGGACATAGGCCTCCCTCAAGCACCGCCACTTCGATACCGGTTCTGTGCTTCTCGCATCCGTCAAATTCCTGCGGCCTTTAACAGGTCCTCGGTTCATTTTGTGAGAGGCTTTCCAACGCTATGTAAGCTACAATGGCACTGGAGGCAAGGGTCCTCGCGCACATGTGGGAGTGGCGCGAGGAGGCGAAACGCCGGGGCGAAACTCCGCTGCCGCGACAAATCGCGGTACGACGGACAGAGCTCCGGTGTGATCTCATGGCGACATGGCGGGTACGATTGTCGCAACCCAGTGCTGGGCACGCCACAATTGCGGCGGTAAGTCCCCTCTTTGAGGAGTGGATAGAGAGGCGCCACGGCGTCCTCACCTTCCGCCTGACGCAGGTTCTCACCGGGCATGGGTGCTTCGGTGGGTTCCTGTTCAGGATAAAGCGGGAGGATACGTCCGGGTGTTTCCATTGCGAGGATCGTCTGGAGGACATGGTGGAGCATACGGTGGAGGTGTGCCCTGCCTGGGCGGAGCACTGCCGTGTCCTCGTGGAGGCGATCGGCAGCGGCGACCTCTCGCGTCCGGCCCTGGTGCGAGCCATGGTACGGAGCGAGAGGGAATGGGAAGCCGTCACCTCCTTCTGCGAAGCAGTAATGCTCGCGAAGGAGGAGGCGGGGCGCGTGAGGGAGTGGCAGTCTCTGCGCCCTCACGTCCCTAGCCGCCGCAGGAGGAGACGCCCCGGGCGTCGGGAGTCGATTGCGGACTCCCGGCCACCGTAGGCGCGAGCTTGCGGGTGGCGAGCAATGGGTAGCTCGCCGCCCGGTAAGGACCAAGCTCGGATCGACGGCGCGCAGTGTTCCACGCGCGCCTCAAAGAGATGTCAGCAGCAGTGTAGGGGTCTACTAGGATCGATGCCTGCCGGGGTCACGTGATTGTTCGAAAGAGATACCGTGACCCTGGCACATGGGTAACTGATGGAACACGGGTGGGTTTTAGTCAGCAAAAGTCTGACACGCCCTCCCGCTCCGCCCAGAGCGGGAGAAGTCATTTGATGATTTCTCATCCTGAAAAAAAAAAGCTACAATGGCAGCTATAACAACAAATAATAAAAATATGCAGTGTTTAATTAATGTACGGTGGTACGCACAGCCACACATCAACCAATCAATTTCCAGTATAAGTTGATATCTCATTCTACGAAAAGCCTATACAATGCGAGGTCAGCTAAAACTGGAAACTGATAGCTTGACCTGTAGCCGTGTGTACTTCAGGTGTGGGTCCCTCTCGCAATTTGCCGCTGTTTTGCTCCGTAGTGGTTCGCAACACTATCATTCGATTTAGTGTCATTGGAGGAAGAATTGTCGATGGCGATTTAGCGTGTCACTCAAAAGGCGTCGCAACGACGTTCATTCATCATAGAAAGTACTTTGATCCAATTTTGACATGCTTAGTCGACATCGATAGGGATGACATTCGCGAAATGGATTTTTTATTCTCAGTGTTGAAGCGAACATCCAACAGAGAATCCAACAGAGTGCATCTAAGCGTGCGTCGAAAATCGAACAGTGTTTTCTGCTATTCGATTTTGAACTCTCTGCGCTAAGCAGTGCGTTCAAGATACAATACCGAAAGAAGTCACGCGGCAAAAAGTGGAACCAAATATTAGTACAGGGTTATTTCAATTGCTTAGGTTAAACTCCGTAAACGCGATGGGTATCGCGTTTTGTTATTATTTTTAAACTACTGCTAAAAGGCATCAAGGTTGCTTGATGCCTTTTAGCAGTATTACCTGCCTACCTTAATATTACCAAGGTCATATAGAAGAATGGTTAAAATTTAGGTATAGGTACTTCTTGGATGAACTACACACGTTCGATTCTCACGCAGTATGTTACTTTGTGTTACTTTTCTTTAATTACTTACCTACTTAAAAAATTGTTTGGCAACTGCAAGGACTGCGCACTAAAGGGAAGGGACATAAAATAAGAACTCAAAAAAAATACACTGTGTCGGAATCATAATATTGTGAGAACAAATACGAATTACTTTGTATTTATATCTACTAGCACTTCCCCCGCGACTTCGTCTGCGTAGATATCTTTTTTTTTCCTCCAAACTTTACACCCCCCATTCGCCCATTAAGGGATAATTTAATAAAACATAATAGTTTAAATAACGAAACAACACGCTTCCATAGAAAACCAAACTAAAAAGTAGAAAATAATGAAAAAAAGCGTAGGCTGCTTTGTGCCATGCTTTATTCTATTATTCTCTAAACTAATTTCTTAAACTACTATTAATTTTATTTTCTATTTTTTAAGATGTTTCAAATTTTGTGCCGTATGTCAGCGTAGTTTTCGAAGTCAGTTTTTTTGGTATCCTGGTAACCCTGGCGAGGATAATGCCACAAGTTTATTAAATTATTGTATTCTCATCGGTCCATGATAAGTAAGCCAAATTTCGAGTCAATCCGACGTTTTTAAGGGGTTCAAAAGCATGTTCCATGTTTCCGTTATATAGGCACATACTAACATACGTATAAAGCTAATAAAAGCGTGTAAAAAACATACGAACTGTATGAATTACTTAGATAAATATTCGTGCCTAGGTGCAGGTTTATTAACTCAAGAAATATGATTTGTCATACAAACTAAAACCCATGTTTTCACCCACTTACAGCTCGAATTTTAAAAACCCCTTCTGAGTTACACATAAGTGCAAAATTTTCGTTCCTAGTCCCAGTAGTTTCAGCTATGCGTTCATATGTTAGTCAGTCAGTATCTCCTCTTATAAGTACCTATAGTATAAATTTTATACTTTTCGCATACACGTATACATATAGAGGAGGACGTAATGCCATAGGCATTCTCTACCAGTCAACCTTTGGCTGATACAGAGAGAAACCATGGTAGTTGCAAATACGAAAATCGAGTTATAAATATTGATTAAAATTTTAACTATTAAATTAATAACACTGTGTTTTTATTTCATTGTAATTTTGTATCAGACTTAACTCATTCAGATTCTTAAAAGGAGTACCCCAAGGAAGCATACTTGGCCCGTTACTTTTCTTCATTTACATCAACGATTTACCTACAGCTTGACAACAACAATGCATTTTTTGCGGACATCAGCAATCGCTACAAATGACAGCTAATAAGAAATCAGTAAAAAAAAAACAGTTGTTTTTCCATCTGTTAAAATTTGCCCTGTGCATATCGAAGTAAAAAATAAAATAACAATTCAAAATCGAAAATCATTTAAAGTTAAAAAATAATTAACTGTCGAAATTCAGTATGACACTCACAATATACAGCTGTATTGTTTTTTTTATTATTATACTCTTTATAATAAAAAAAAACAAATTATAACGAAACATGTAAGATCATAATTCTATTAATAAGACCTGTTATAAAGCAAATAAATAAATATATTTTATTCCATTATACGCTCACTGTTTCCTTATTGGCTAGGTCATGGTCTGTCCCTTTCAAGCCAATCTGTCAGCCGTAGAGGCATTAAATTGTTATAAGCGGAGTTAATTACATTTATAAAATAAGTTTTTTGCGCATGAGTTCGTCGGCGTGGACTTTACAATTGTACGCTTTGTCACAGTAGGTATGTGTAAGTTTTGGGCACTTGATACTTTTAGACGTTCGGTTGTAAGGTAATGGGTACGATGGTATGTGACAGCGGCGACTGTGGTTGGGTGGGTGGGTTCAAAGTGCTCCATCATTTTGTCTGCCATCGCAGCTAGCACTTCGAGCGTTGACTCGGTGTTGAAGGACAGCACGGCGCGAACTTGTGCGGGCAGCTGGTTGAGCCACATAACCTTCAGCGCTTCATCGGATAGTAGCTTACCACTGAGGTCTCGCATCTTACGCAGCAGCTGGCTTGGCTTGTGGTCGCCGAGTTCGAGGCCGCTGAGTAGCTTCTGTAACTGCCGGTGGTCTGATTCTGTGTATGTTGAGATGAGTCTGTCTTTGGGCGCGCTGTACTTGCCGGTGGTCGGTGGATGTAACATGATGTCTGCGATTTGTTCGAGGTCGCTGTTGCCGAGTAGCGGGACGACGAGATTTTTCTGCTCCTCACTAATCTTGCTGGCAACGAAGGCGGCTTCAAACAAATTCGCCACCTACGGGGGTGAAAAAGGGGTTAAAATGTTGTATGGAAGTTCGTGATTTTTAGAGCTAGAAACCTGAACCTTTGTTTTTACGTTAACGATTAGAAATAAACAATTACGTGTCCTAGGGTTTTTGATAATTCAACCCTAAGGGGGTGAAAAAGAGCTTGAAAGCTTGTATGGGGAAACAAGATTAGTTGAACTATTTTATTCGAAACTTCACAGGAGTACTCCTATCAATAAATGAGTAAACAAGTGTTTCAGGTTCTTTCAGAATTCAACCGCTCAAAGGTTGAAAACGGGTGAAAAATTCTGAAAATCAACATGGCTATCGTTTTTATGGTTTATCGGGTCGCTGATTACGAAAACAACAACTATGATGTTTGAATTCCTTATGAAAACCAAGAAAATCGATGAGGCAGACGTTCAGGCTTCTGATATTCCAAAGGCAGCCCATTTGATTTATTTTTTTCAAACCGACGCTCGCGCCAAACCAAGCAGGTATAAAATATCCCCATAGTTCCTTTCGTGGTGTCTCTCTTTTATTTGGGAATATGAGTGAGAACGGTATAACTCAGTTCCGACCTTTTCCGTATTGTGAAACTAAATGTATAGAGCGTATATCTATATACGTATATCTATAAACAGTCTTGGTCCAAAATCTACGTATTTTACACAAATAAAATGTGATTAAAAAGTTAAAGATTGTTCCTACCCAGATGCTAATCCTATTCAGATTACATTCAAACATGCAATTTAAAAAAAATACTTTCAAGCGCATTTCGTTTCTGGTTGGCATTGAGAAAAAATATGATTGCATAGATTTCAGCTCCAGAAGTTTAATCGTTACCGTGAGTTTAGAGGATAATATTAAACAAAATTATAAGAATAAAACTATAAACAATAATAATAATCCCATGCAATACTCGCTGTCCCTTGATTCCGTGAATTTCAAACAGTTATACAGCTGAAAATCAGTGAGCAAAGTGTCTGCCACATGTTTTTTCGAATCCACAGAGTCATAGTGAATCGAATGGGCGCAATGAGAACCGCGTGCAAATGACTTAGTAGAGCTTTTTTTAAACATTTTTACAACTCCGTCGCATGATAATGCAGAGTCCTGAATGTCTGCCTCTTCGATTTTCTTCGTTTCCAAGATAATTGTGACCATGTACTCCAGAGGCATACATGTGCAAATGATTTAATACCCCCATTGTTTTTAAGCAACTTCAATCCGCTGTAACGCGAAAACGCAGCGACATAGAACCTTAATTGATTAGACCAAATCGATTCGTAATGATTTAAACTGCAATCCACCTCGACGTGAAACGTGTGCAAATCATATACCGAAATGCTCGCCAACTCCCTAACTAATACGATATAACCGAACTCCACGCGGAAGAAGTCGCGGGCAAAAGCTAGTTCTAAATATGACTATTAGTGATTTATATTATTGGGGTTTTACAAAAAAATCTCATTAACAATTTATAAGGAAGACTACCTGTCTACTACTTTTCGAAATAATTTCGGAAAGCGATACCGTTCAGAAGGTTGTCTTCTCTTTCACTGAGGCTAACCGTTGGTTCCATGTCAATATACCAGTCGGAGTACGACGAATGTACAACTATCTCCCAGGCCCCCGAAACATGCTACTAGAAGTAACAGTGGGGTTAAGTCGATTGGAGTCCGACATAACCCTCCATTCTGCCGGGGTCGCGTGATTGTTTGAAAGAGATACCGTGACATTGGCACATGGGCCACTGAAGGAACACGGGTGGGTTTTAGTCAGTAAAAGTCTGACACGTTCTCCCGCTCCGCCCAGAGCGGGAGAAGTCATTTGATGATTTCCCATCCAGAAAAAAAACCCTCCATTTCTCCTAAACGGAGGGTATCCATGAAGATGTTTTCCACAGAAAAAAGGAAGCCTGAGAAAATTCGTAATGAAAATAAAATAATAAATATCTTAGGACAACGAACACACCGTTAACTGATCCCAAACTAGGCAGAGCCTGTATTATGGCAACCAGTCAACAGATAAATATACTTAAATATTTCTAAATACATCCATATTACAGATAATTTACACCCAGACACAGAACAAATAATTGAGCTCGTTACACAAAGATTTTTCCTGGGTGGGAATCGAACCCACGACCTCCGTCTTAGCAGTCAGGGTCTCTAACCACTAGACTAACAGGCCTGTCAAAATCTTAAATAACTCTATGTCCAATCTGAGAATCGAACCCAGGAGCACTGAGCATTCGCGTTTGTGACCACTCAACTATCTAGGCAGCCTAAGTAACTAGAGTGGTTACCTACTCTACCTACTACTTGATGAAATTAAATTAATATTTCTTTCACAATGCTTTTGTAGCATTTAACAGTTACTTATAGAACTTATACAACATATCCCGGAATAATTAGAATCATCTTCATCATTTCAGCTGAAAAAGGTGTCCACTGCTGGACATAGGCCTCCATAAGCTCCGCCCCATTTCGACCGGTTCTGTGCTTCCCGTATCCGCGGATACGGGACGATGCTAATAAGAATATTATGCTAACATTATAATACAATATCTGGTTGACCGAGCTTTGCTCGGTATTATTTGGTAAATTGTGTTTAAAATAATAAGTTTATGTTCATGTTGATTATCGATAAAGTTGGTCATTGAAAACATGAATAAAACGACATTGTATACAAAAAGAATCCTAGCTAGATCAATTTATCGCCCCCGAAACCCCTTGTGTACTAAATTTCATGAAAATCGTTGGAGCCGTTTCCGAGATTCAGATTATATGTATATACAAGAATTGCTCGTTTAAAGGTATAAGATACACTTTTACATATTTAATGTTTAAAATATTGTTTATTTAAAAAATAAGTTGATTTTGGGAGAAAACTATGGTCATATTACAAATTTTTACTCGCACATAGTCGCACACGTTTAAGCCCACGTTCCGCCTATGTTCTTCCCCAGGGTTTAAATTATACTCATAACATTTCGTCAAAATCTGTCCAGCCGTTTCGGAGATAAGCCGGAACAAAGAAACAGACATTTTTTTGTTTGTTTTGTTACTTGTGTACTTTCAAATGCATTTAGTAAAAAACTGTTATTATGACATTACAAACAGACTAGACACTTCAACTTTATTTATTTGTATAAAGGATTTGTAAAAGTCTCATTGTTTGCCAGGTTTCGAATTCGCACTTATAAAGCGGACCCTTTAACCTCTAGGTCATCGCGATATCGATATAACTACCTACATTTTTTAAATCCCTCGTTTAAAGTCTGCAGCTAACCATTCAAATCTCCTTTTATGACTACTAATGTCTTTTATGTGGATAGTGTGGTACTAATTCTTACACAGACATTGTGAGAATGTCCATACTGCACCGTATACACGTTAAGATACATAAAAGTAAATGGCTCGAGTAAGTTGTATAATTTTCAACCAGTCCATTGAGAGCTTCTAGGGCAGTAATACATTATATTCTAAGTGCGGTCAGTTCTGTTCTTATTTAACTTGATTTCTTTCCATAGTTTAAGAATAAAAACAAAATAAATAAATAATAATTTGAATAAACTTTTACACATTAATTATAAATAAATAATAATTTTAATATTCTTTTAAACATTAATTACATAATTATTTAATCACTTGTATACGGTGTACTTACGTAATAAATGTGTTATATTATTTCAAGTTATAAACAAAAGACTGTAAATAATTAAGGGTGCTACTAAAAACATATTATGAGTTATTATTAAAGACGTGTTAAAAATTCGGACAAAAAAAAAGTGTTGTAAGTAACATCATTGGCTACTTAGATATAAATTAAACTGTTTTACATTGTTTCACTTAATTATAAAGGGTCAGATGCAACGAAAACACTGGAACCTCACATCTTATTAACTTTATAACTAGTGACAACAAGTGTGAGAATTTCTTGAGGTAAGTATTTTTAATAAGGTTTGTTTTCAATTATAAAATACTTAAAAATAAGTTCTTTGTGTTGCCGAACGTAAAGAATGGCACAATTCTATTTTTCCCCATGGGTGTCATAGAAGGCGAGTAAGGACTTACTATATAATGGTTAGATGCGTTTTCTATGTATCTTAAATCATCGCCTGCCAAGCGAGGCGATCATGCCAAACCCCCTTGTGAAAGAGGCTTATCTCTAGGTGTGGACATGTTTCGGCTGAACTGGTTACTAAAAAATATATTCTAGCTCTAGATCGTTTAATTATTTATTTCTTATTAATTAAAAAAAAATATGGTATAGGTACTTACTTACGTAAATAAAGAAAAGAATGAAATACATATGTGTTTATTGACATTACAGAATATAAATAAAATTAAAAATTTAAAGCAAAGATAATGCCAAAAGGGCTCAGCTCAGCATAATGTCAGATGACAACACAAGGTGTACCACCTGACGCTGATTTTCAGCTGCAACCCACGAGTACCATATGCTAGAACAATAAACACAAAACTAGAATATAGTTATTCGAAATTTAAACCCATGAAAATGTATGGTTAATCCTTTGTTTTTTCTGGTAATGTACGAGAAGTGTATGAGTAAATCTTATACCTCTACGAGATTCAAATTATATATATATCTTATACCTTTAAACGAGCAATTCTTGTATATATATATATAATCTGAATCTCGGAAACGGCTACAACGATTTTCATGAAATTTAGTATACAGGGGGTTTTGGGGGCGATAAATCGATCTAGCTAGGATTCATTTTTATAAAATGTCGTTTTATTCGTGTTTTCAATGACCAACTTTATCGATAATCGACTTGAACATAAACTTATTATTTTAAACACAATTTACCAAAAAATACCGAGCAAAGCTCGGTCAACCAGATATTAATAAATTAAGAGACTAGAAAAAATAAAATAAAGTGTCGTGGTATATACAATAATATGTGAGTATGTGTGTTGTGCTTGTGAGTAATGAGTAAAAGCAGGTAGGCTTACGTCTGACACACCGTGGATAGTCAGACCTACTGCCATTAGTATCTGCCTGTGCAGGTAGGTCATCATCATCATCATTTCAGCCAAAAGATGTCCACTGTTGGACATAGGCCTCTCTCAATCTGAGAAGCTTTGCCATAATCGCCACGCTTGGCAGGTGGGTTGGTGATCGCAGTATGGTGGTAAAATGCATACAGAATGCTGATGTCTATTCTCGAGTAAGTCCCTTAGTCGCCTCTTACGACACCCACGGGAAGAAATAGTATGGTGCTATTCCTTACGTCCGGCACCACATAGTGCACGCAGGTAGTTTTTTTTTTACATATTGTAATTTAGGAGTATTGTTTAATGAGGATGCGCTAAGCAAGGGCGTAGCTACCTCTGTATCAGCCGTATCAATAATACGGGTCCCCAAGCTACAGATATCTATACTGTGCTACAGGGCTTCCCTCGAGCTCTAACGTATTATACAGCATATTAAAAAATATTATTCAACACCTCAAATACTTATTGATGAGAGGCTTATAACTAACTAGCTTCTGCCCGCGACTTCGTCCGCGTTAAATTTCTTGTTCCCCCGACCCTTCCCGTCGCGTCGAATCGCCTACTCGTGCGATTTACCCGTTTTTGCAACATTTTTCATTACTGCTCTGCTCCTCTTGGTTATAGCGTGATGTTGTATAGCCTTTCTCGATAAATAGACTACCCAACAAAAAAGATTTTTTCAATTCGGACCAGTAGTTCCTGAGACTAACGCATTCAATCAAACAAAACAAACTCTTCAGCTTTATAATATTAGTATACTATGGATGGTATAGCTACTCGTAAATTAAGAGAATAATTCCTTAAGTTGAAAATTGCCTCGAATGGCATGATTTAATTAAATGGTCATTCATAAGGGTAATGTGAACTTAGTACAATGAAACATGTACTGAAGATTTATATGATTTTTATTCTACCAGCTTTTGCTGGCGGTTCCGCCCGTGTGCAAGTTTTCCCACGGGAACGTATCTGGTTTAAAAGTATCATATCTTTAAACACACATCTTGTTTTTTTAAGTGTATATTATTGCTATTTTATTTATTTCATTATGAGTGTAAAAATTATGTGTTAGGTATGTTGAAACTGTTTTTAAGTACTCCTCGTCACTTATCCCTCAAGGTTCAATAAAAAACCGGCCAAGTGCGAGTCGGACTCGCGCACGACGGGTTCCGTATCATTATCGGCAAAAAATCACGTTTGTTGTATGGGAGCCCCCCTTACATATTTGTTTTATTTTAATTGAACTATTTATTTTTAAATTGAATATATAACTATAAATTCTGTGAATATTTCAAGCGTCTACCTGTTGTCGTTATCAATATCGAGCAAAACCAAGCAAAAAAATCACATTAGTGTGGGAGCCTCCTTAAATATTTAATTTATTCTGTTTTTTAATACTTTTTATAGCGGCATCAGAAATACATGACCTATGAAAATTTCGACTCTCTATCACGGTTGATGACATACAGCGTGGTGACAGACGGACGGACGAACAGCGGAGTCTTAGGGGGTTTCGTTTTACCCTTTGGGTACGGAACCCTAAAAACCAGCGTCAGATAGCATCTATCTGGTATTATGCTAAAATGAACATTTTTGACGCAGCCGTGCGGCACTCACTGTTTTTGTTATTTATTTTCACTTTTTAACCGACTTTAATAAAGGTGGAGATTTTTTTCTGTATGTTCACCGATTTCTCCAACAACAGTAGAACGATTTTAAAAACTTTTTTTTATTGGATAGGTATGTTGCAGGGGTGGGTCTCACATAAATTTTATTGACTTGGCTTTGGTAGTTTTTGCGTTAGCTTCGATAATACGTATTTAATTCACTTTGTAAATAGTGACGATATTCTAATACTTCCTGTTACTGCTGGATATACGGGGGTAGATACCGTAACTAAAAAAGTGGAAAATAAAAACTTTTTTGCAAAAAAAAAAAACAACTGTCTTCTAAAATAACACTACAATTTCGCAAGTCGGTGGCAAAATACTAAAATACAGATCTAAAGACATTGACTTTCGCGTCAATACGTAGCTCGCATGTAGCGCTGTAGATGCTGCTACAGACAGACAGAGTTACTGTAGAAGTATACCGTATGGAAATTGCAAGTAATTAAGATGCAGAATATGATATTTAAACACGAACTGCGTTAGTGCATGAAGCACGTGGCTACGCGGAAAATGGCAGGACGGCTTAATGTAGTCAGTCTTGTCTAGCCTTTATTTTATTACATTTACTACATTTTTCCATCGGCTTCATCCGCGTGGAGTTCGAAAATTAAAAGTATTCAGGTTCTAAATTATCTATGTGCCGAATGTCATCCAAATCCTTTCAGCCGTTTTTGCATGATTGAGTAACAAACATACGAAGGGGGAGTGATATACTGATGATGATGAGTTCTGTAAATGTTACATACTTGTTACGATTTCGAATCGTATTTTGTTCAATATACAACCGGACACTCACCTGCAAATCTATACTTTAATATTATAGAGCTAAAGAGTTTGTTTGGTTGAACGCGCTAATCTCAGGAATTACTGGTTTGAATTGAAAAAATCTTTTAGTGTTTGGTAGCAGCGCATTTATCGAGGAAGGCTTTAGGCTATATAAAATCACGCTATGGGCAATAGGAGGAGAGCAGCAATAACAAATGTTGTAAAAAAGGGGAAAATATATTCATTTGAGAGTTTCCGTTGCGTGCGCGCGGGCGATTCGATGCGACGCGCGACGCCTACAAGAAATTTAACGCGGACGAAATCGCGGGCAGAAGCTAGTTAAATGATAATATGCTTTGTTCAAACTCTTTTACACGTCAATCACATATTTTTTTAACTAGATGAGGTCGGCGTTTCCTCTCTGCGTACCTACTCTGAGAATAAAGGCCGAAACGAACTTAGGGGTCACAGTACCTTTTAAAGTACAGGCATAATCTTAGTGAGACCATGTGGATTAAAGTCTGAAATGGTCTTTTGAGGAAAGAACCACACAGATTGAGTGGACTTATCCAATCAGTGCACGGATTTTATCAGTAATCATGTACAGACGCCAGCGCATAAAGCTACTACATTCTGTCAAATTTCTTTGATAAGTTTTCAAATTTATCGCTTAAGCATTAGGTTCAAAATGAATTGGGAAAATTTGACAGTTTCGTGCTTTATGTGCTGGCCTCTGTACCTGAATTCAAACTTAAGGAGCTCAAGATTTGATGAACAATACCAAAGAAAGAACAACTTGGTCTGCCGCATTAAGTACTCATAGTGCCAGATTATCATTAAAAAAACATCACCAACAAAGTCCCCACATATGTGAAATAATAATATTACACTTGCCAATGTATATATGCATATCATAGTGTATGCAATAATCATCAAATGTCAAAATGCATGTTACCAATAAATACAAAAAAATATAGCATTCCACAGTGTTAACACATATCACAAAATCTAGGTACAAAATATGGACCATATAAGGACAAAGCAAAACAAAAAACAAAATTAAAACAGCTACTGATATAAAAATAAAAAAAACCTATCTACCTACTTATTTAAATAAAGAATAAGAATATAAATTGCCATTAAGATTAAATGAATATTGCATTTATGAATTAATTTCTGTGAACAAAAAGAAAAGAATGCTTTGTTTACAAGTAAAAGGTTAAGGAACAACTCTGTTTTTCAGCCGCACCATGTCTTGGTTCACGGCACTGTCTGTGGTCGTAGCGGCCAGCCTCGCCTGCTGGCAGTACTGGAGATGGACTCACAGGCGGATGTTGGAGCTGGCAGCGAAAGTACCAGGGCCACCAGCATTGCCTATACTTGGAAACGCACTCATCTTCATGTTCAATCCTGGAGGTGAGTCTACGAACCTTTTTAACTGATGGAAAAATTGTGGACGTTCCCAAGTCAACGTTTCATCATTTCAGTCTAAAGATGTCCACAGCTGGACATAATTCTCCTCCAATTTGGGAGGTTTGCTATAATTGCCACGTTTGGGTTGGTGGTCGCAGTATGGTGGTAAAATTCATAGAGAACGCTGCTGCCCCTTCTCTAGTAAGTCCCTTAGTCGCCTTCTACGACATCCATGGGCAAAAATGGGTTGAGTCGACGCGTAGGTCATTTTTTTAGATTCCAGACTGTCTCATTAATATAGGGTTTGTTAATTCGACTGCTTAGTATGAAGATCCTGGATTTGATTGCCAGGTTGTCGAAATTGCCTTTCGGTTTTTCTATAAGAGAACTCTTATACAGTAGTAGCCTGGAGTATGTACGAATTTGTGCCTGCGAGTAATTACGTAACCGTATCAGTGAGAATCGCTTTCGTTTTGACTGTTAAACAACCTTCATTACGTTATTTACGGTGTGGAGCAGACAACTTTTTCGACATATGAAGCAATGGTATAGCTATATATTCAAAACTAGCTTTTGCCAGCGGCTTCGCCCGCGTGGAGGTCGGAAATTATCCCGCGGGAACATACTACCGGGATAAAAAGTAGCTTATGTCCTTTCTCAGGCTCTAAACTATCCGTGTACCAAATTTCATTTAAATCGGTTCAGTCGTTTTAGCAGGAAAGCGAGACAGACAGACAGACAGACAGACAGACAGACAGAGTTACTTTCGCATTTATAATATTAATATAAATATATAATATATATATATATATATATATATATATATATATATATATATATATATATATATATATATATATATATATATATAATATAGTGTGGATGTGGATAATATTAGTGTGGATTAGTGTGGATGTGGATTAGTGTGGATAGTGTGGATAGTGTGGATGTGGATGTGCATGTGGATGTGGATTAGTGTGGATATAGTGTGGAAGTGTGGATAGTATAGATATAAGTGTGGATTATTAAGATTCTGATTGATAGTGTGTTGATGTGATGACAATTAGAGTGCTGGTCAATATTGCCACCAAATGCTATGTAACTTAACAAATAACTTGCGAACTGTATCGCGAACAATCCATCTCTGCCTAACCGTTTATGGAAACACAGGCGTGATGTTTTAACCAATTATATGTACGTAGCTTAATTATGATGGATAATAACTATTTTGAAAGTGAAAAGTAATTGGGTCGTGGAGGTCAGATAGGGCAGTCGCTCCAAGTAAAGTACTTGTTTTCAGCTGTTTCGCCCTGTAGCGCGATGTATGAGTTATAAGGGGTCTCCCTTGTTTCATCTAAAAGAAATAGCCAAATTATCACTTCTCAAACAATTTTCCGCCAGATTTCATTTGCCAAATTATTACTTAGCAAACAATCTCTTCACAAATAATTGTAACGCAAACCTAATGTTTGGCAAGTGAACGCTTAAACAATAACTTGTTTACCAACTAGTACTTTTACCAATTTTTATGTAGTCAAATATTTCAGTTGGAATAACTCATTTTACGCTAAATAAAATATTAAAAATATTGTTTTCCTTATTTTCTAAAAATAACCTCTTTTTTCCATATTTTTTATGCATAATCTAATAGCCTTCCTCGATAAATAGGCTACCCAAAACAAAAAGAATTTTTCAACTCGGACCAGTAGTTCCTGAGATTAGCGCGTTCAATCAATCAAACAAACAAACTCTTCAGCTTTATAATATGTATTAAGTATAGATTTGTGACCTTATTCCATGGCTGGCAAAAAAAAAAATGGTTTTGAAAACCTAAAAAACACGCTTTTGTAGTTTGTCGATAAAAAAGATTGAAATAAATTGTGATTAAAGAAATTAAAAAGTAGAAGATAATTAAAAAAAAATCAATTAAGGAAAGAGTGATTTATAAATGAAATCATTTTAATGCAAAAAAACGTGGGGTTTTGACCACTTGACAAGACCTTTAAAAAAAAAAGATTGAAAAAATGTGTAGATATAAACGGCGGAGAGCTGAGGAAACAAACATAAAAAAATACTATTTTTGAAGTCAGCTAAAAAGTTACATTACTTTTGTCTTATTTGCCCTACATAGTTTTACAATAAAACTTTGGAAGTTTATTGAGTAAATATCCACGTAGGTACTTTACGTAGAACCTTGATAACTATGGCATAGGTACCTACAATTTCAACAATCGAGTAACACCAGTAGATACCTACATATCTCTAGTACAGGAAAATCCTTGTCAGCTATAAAATAATGGTACCTACGTAATTAAATAAGACACTTAAATGTTTCACTGCGATTTACTTGTACCTATGTAATTCAAGTACCGGTTTAATTATTGTTATGTCACACAGTAATTGTTTTATTTACATTGTTTACATTGGGTAACATCAGCCGCAAAAGTCTCTTAACATTTAATGTTTTTGTTTGTTCATAAGCCTGTACATGTTTAGCGAAGATTCCAAAAGACCAAAGTAAACTTTACCTACTTTACTTTAATTATTACACAGGCCTGCAAATAATGGGGTCATGTCAGTTGTTGAAAAGTGGAGGGTCATTTCCTAAGTAATTTTTTGCGTAGAATCCGAATCCGTTGGTCAATCACGTCAGGATTTTGAGTTATATACCGAAAAAATAGCATTTTTGGCTACTTTTGAGGTTATGTACAGAAGACAAAGAATTTTTTGGGTTTTTTTCTTTAGTCGTATCATATAGTACTACTCTTCCTCTTCAATTAGTCGCAGAGTTCAATTACGATTTTTCTTCACCAAGTTAAGCCAATTTCAAATTACGAGATATGTCCCATTAATGTCATGAGCATTTGCATTAAAAACTTTGAGACAGACGTTTTCTACTGGTTATATTTTCTCTTGAAAATTTGTATTCGGGGGTGTTCGAGGTTACCAATTACGAATTTGAAGTCGAGATATTAAAATAGTTGGGCAAACGTCATCACGTTTGCCCAACTATTTTGCAAATGAGACAGAAATAAAAATATGTTTTTTTTTTGCAACTGAAACTGAACAGGGTATTTAAAAATTCGAAGTGGGTGTTAATGTAGCTTTCTAAATGTGAAATGATTTTAAATCGGTTCAGTAGTTTTCGAGTTTATCCGTTACAAATAAAAAATCAAATCTTTCCTCTTTGTAATATTAGTTTAGAAAAGTAAGGCATAATTGCAGATTCAGCTTATATTGTTCCCACTGCTGGGAGACAGGCCTCCTCTCTTCAAAAAGGCATGGGCCGTAATCTACCTCGCGTGCCCAATGCGGGTTGGTAGATGTCACATATCTTCAAATTTTTGGTGTTAGGACATGCCGGTTTTTTCAAGATGTTTGCCCTCATCGTTTTGAGAACAGTGGTGATGAAATTGTTTACACAAAGTAAAGTGCCTGCCTGGGTTCGAACCCATAATCTACAACTTGTAAGTCTGAGCCGTGAGTTCTGGGCTATCATTGCTCTTCTATGCTGCTATACTAGTTTGGATTATACAGTTATTAAATTCCACTTTGTCACGCGTACATCATACTCAGTTGAAGAATACGTGTCATCCATGGTTTTAATAAGCCACAGTTAAGTATGTGTTTACATAATAACATTCCGTTTCTATAGGACACATTCTAGGTTCTTGAGATCACCGGGAAATCTCAAGTTAAGTACTTAAAGGTAAGCGTATGCATACCACGCTCGCTCTTCTTTGATAAATTCTCCACTGGGTTTCACAATTCAATCAAATAGGTCAGTTGTAGAATGCATTCAAATTATTGAAATGCAGTCGTGTGTTAAGCGGATTATACACTACAATGCGTCACGTAACGGGGCGTAGATAAAGCGCATCACACACTACAACACGTCAAACGACGCGCGGCGCAGGAAATGGACGAAAAAATAAATAAATAATAGTTTTAAAAAACAAAAAAAAACACGCTTCCTTAACATTTGTATTCTGATGCAGAAATATATTTCCTAAGTATATGCAATACGTAAAGCCACAGCGTATGTAACTTGACTAAGATTTATATTACTTACCTACATGGCAACATTAAAAGTATCGCGTAGCCAAAAGTCATGAAATCAAGCAAGAAAGAAAAAAAACTAAGCCATGATTATTTATTAGCATCAATAATCTAGTCAAATAAGCTCTCTATTATGACGATTTTTTTTTTCAGACTTTGATAGTACTTATGTTTGATTTGATAAAACTTAGTAAATTAGGGTGACATACGTAAACGCTTAATAATTTCATCAACAATTCTCTCGCTACCGGCGAGTTAATCCGACGTTTTGAAGGTAGTCAAAATCATGTTCAAATTTTCCGTTACATACTAACATACGTATGAAGCTAATAAAAGCGTGTTAAAAAAACCAAAATCAATATTTTATTTCGCATAAACGTATGTACAGACGCCAACACATCAAGCTACTACAATCTGTCAGATTTCTTTGATAGATTTTCGACTTTATTTTTAGAGCATTAGGTTCAAAGTTCATTGGGAAAATTGACAGTTTCGGGTAGCTTGACCTGGTGGCGTCTGTACATGGGCATTTATAAAACGTCAAAAGCTAGGTGCACGGTTCCAATTGTTTGATTCCCATGAAAAAGAGGCGGCAAGCAACTTCATGGTTCAATCAAGTCAGCTTATCGCAGTCCACTGCTGGACATAGGCCTATTCCATGTTGCGGAAGGAGGAGGACTTCATGGCTACTCTTTTAATAATAATTCGCTTTTACAATAGTTTGAAATTACCCATCGGTTATGAGTTATTATTGTTTGGTTCCAAATTCACATAACATCACACCTTGTTTCAAAGGGCCCAACCCGTGGTGTTCCTACAGTACACCCACATTTCGCCAATTATGTTTAAGTCTCATGTAATAGGGGGCGAGCCTTTTGCAATCAACCGAGCACAAACTCAGACTCCGGGCTGCTACTGAGAAATTTCAGATAGAAAAACCCAATAACACTCTGCCTGACTTGGGAGTCGACCCCAGCATGTGTAGCATGACCACCGTAGAAAGGGGTTTTGTCGACGGAAGAATAGACAAAATTACAGATTGTAGAAAGATAAAAGACAGAATTAAAGATTGTAAAAAGATTTGTACTGTTTTATGCTGGCGCAGCATGACAGTTCTATTTCTATTCTACCAAGAATAGACAAAGTTTTTTCTATGGTGGTCATGCTACGCGTGCTGGAGCTCATGCTTAGCAGTAGCAGTCAAATTCAATCCAAATCCCCGTCTTGGAAATGTGTTTTTATTAAATTCTTCACTTCTTTTCTCCTTTCGAAGCTTAGTATAATAAATATTCTATTAGGTGCTTTGTTTACCTCTAAATAATGTACTTATTTTTTTTTGGACGAACCTTTGTTCTTTCATTTAATCATCATCATCATCATCATTATTTCAGCCGGAAGACATCACTGCTGGACAAAGGCCTCCCTCAATGTCCGCCACTTTGACCGGTTCTGTGCTTCCCGCATCCGGACTTCAGACACAATAATCAATATTAAATTTTCTCCCATTTCCAGAAATTCTGGACAAAATTGAAGCGCTCTACGAAACCTATGGAGAATACTTCAAATTCTGGCTGGGGCCAGATCTCAATATTTGTGTGAAGAATCCAACTGACATTAGAGTAAGCATTTACCTATTCTAATTTTATACCTACTTTTGTTTATATTCCACTCGGTAGGTAAATCCGTGGCGTGGCTGCAAATGAGTGAACATGTCTTGCGCTAAGATTGCCGCGATTTTTTTTTGGCAATCGCCAGTTTTACTGGTACAATTTTTTTGGAGGTTTGCTATAACTGCCACGCTTGGCAGACGGGTTGGCAATCGCAGTATAGTTGTAAAATGCATAGAGAACGCTGCTCATTCTCTAATAAGAGAACCACTCTTTTTCCTGAGTGCGATCAAACGTGCGTATTCTGGGCTGCTTCTGAGAAAATACAGATGGAAAATCCAAGAACTTCGGTAGTGTAAGCATCATACTAATAATATTATAAAGCTGAAGAGTTTGTTTGGTTGAACGCGGTAATCTCAGGAACTACAGATCCGAATTGAAAAAATCTTTTTGTGTTGGGTGGCCTATTTATTGACGCAATAGGCTATATATCATAACGCTACGATCAAAAGGAGGGGATCAGCAACGAAAAATGGACGAAAACTTTCAGGCAATTCTATGCGACGGGAAGGGTCAGGGGAGCAAAAATTTAACGCGGACGAAGTCGCGGGCAGAAGCTAGTTTTGTATAAAGCCCGTGCCAAAACTAAAAGACGAGGAGGATAAATTACCTATCGATCCTTGAGAAAATATCCTCGACGTTTCACGATATTTCTTGCATTTTACGATCTTGGAACCGGCCTAGAACGCCTAGTCTCGTTAAAGGCTTGAACGAACGTAAACGACAGAACCCGGAATGATCTTATTATGTTGTAGTGCATTCTCGCATAATTATAGTACTTAACATTTATATAGTTTTTCTAGGCCGAAGCCATTACTAAGATATTTTATAATTTTTTGTTTACCTAGACTTAATACATGATTCAGTATTGCTCGACCACGTTATTCTTCTGAAGAGCTGTTTGAGGGATCGACAGATAGAAACTGATGTAGGGATATTCCAGTTTAAATATAAACTGGTTGGCATACTCTTTATGTCACTTCCTTATTTGTTTAGTCTTATTTTTAACCGAATTAAAAAAAAAGTTTTTAATAAAGTTTTATTGTTTTTAATGTGTGGTCAGAACTCCGTAGGTAATTTATGTATAAATCGATGTTTTGTTTGTAAGAGTATCGAGTGGTCCCATATAAATTTGATCAAGTTCTGATTAGTGGGTTTTGGAGTTAAATTCCATAATTACGTAAATTTTCCACTTAGTTTATGTTGATGACGTTCTTCTGTGACTGTTATTCACTTAGTAAATGAGCTACATATACGGGATAAGTTTTTAACCAGTGCGAAAATTTTAACTAATTAAACATAAACGAGTTATAATAACCATGCAATTTTTATTTTGATATATCTTAGTACAAAAAAATAAGTTATCGTTAACGAAAGATGTTTATTTTGAAACTGGTTTTTATGGTAACTTGCGCGCGGTGCCAGCACGACAGCGAAGGTGAACGACCGGGTGTAGCTACGAGTACCTACCTACCAGCTGTTCGATCGGTCAAAATTCTAAGAAGTTCGAAGTAGGTACCTACGTTGGCGCGCGGTTATTGACTTATTACTATTGATATACAATAGTATTACGAAATATGTAGGGTGTCCACAGTTTACTGATTTAAGGTCGGACAATAATTTAAAAAAAAGTGTTGAAAAAATAATTGAAATATGTTATATTAATTATACTGAAACACCAAAAAAAAATTGCGCACTGGTTAAAAAAAATCCTGTATGCATCCGAAAAAACATAAAGTGAAAACTCTAAAGTTCCTTTCAGTATTAAAAAAAATATATGTATACCTACACAACCTGTTCGCTGCCAGGCCAGAGCCCTAGCCATAGGATTTTAATTGAGTAGGTGGAAGCGCGATGCTGGGGCCCTGGAGCAAGAAGTGGCTAGCGAAACTAGTCCACCGTACGCGGAGCAGACAATACAAGTACAATTCAAAGCACTCACCTGGTGGTAGAAGAACACCTGCTCTGGTGCCTACCTGGAGTTATGTATGTAAGTGAGTGTATATGTATCGTGTAGTGACGTTGTAAATGGGTTTTCCAGGATACAGGCCGCAACAATGAGGCTGGAGGCATGCGGCATGCGGTTTCCAATAAGGTCACTTTCACTTCAAAGTACTTCAGTTTCAACAAACTTAACCCGTATTATTACGTCAAAGGGGGGTCACTTACAATCAAAGCAATTGGATCACGACTAATTGTCACAAACGGATCGATTTAAAGGGATTAATTTCAACAGAGTCGCGGAAGCCAAACGGCGACGATTCCCTCGTTCAAGCACCAAAGACCAAGAGAAGTGTCAAATGTCAAAGTCAAAACTGACAAGTCAGATGTCACTCCGTTCGGGCGCGTTCCGTTAGCCTGCCGGAGGATGTGCAAATACTCCAAGCTCCAACGCTTCCAAAAACTCTGAGCGAGCTGCTGCACCAACTGAAACCGCGATAGCCAATTTTGGCTCACATCGACAAAAGGGTGCTCAGGCAGGGCGGCAAGTGGCTATCGAGTTCAGTGCAGCTTCAATGCGGCAAAATACCGTAGCTAACTCCTCAAAGGTGAGAACGGTGTCTCCCAACAATCTGCGCCAAAGTCCCGTTGCCGCTTTCACCGCGGCCTTCAAAAATACCCCCCCAATGGGGGCAGGCTGGCGGGTCAAAACAATAACAAACAACAACAACAACAACAACCAAACAACAACAACAACAAACAACAACAACAATTTAACCAAATGGCCCTCCTTAGGCAACAAAAGGGGGTGACGGGCCCCATAAGGAAGGCTAGAGTGACTCAACCGTCAACAACCAAACAACAAAAGACCCGTATCGTCCAAAAAGGGGTTCAACTTACTAACGGCTCCCGACAATTTCCAAAACTCTCGCTGCAGAATGGCCAACAGCGCATTGCAACCGGCATGCGAGTTCTTAATGTGTCGATCAGTCACCAACAATTCAACAATTTGTCGAGGAGCTGTATCGACTCAACAAAAATCAGGGTCCTTCGTTCCAACAGCGAGCACCTTGAGCCCGGGCAAAGGACCCGACATCAAGACTGGCGATCGAGGCCAATCATCCTCGGGGTGAGTCAGCCAGTCTGGTCCCCACCATAGGGGGTGAGCAATCAAGCGGGGTGCCATGCACCCACGTGAGGCCACGGCGCCTGGGTTCAAATCTCCAGGCACGTGCCTCCAAATCAAAGGCGTTTTAGAATTTTGAATCTGGGACACTCGGTTCGCAACAAAGACCTCCCAAAGAGTGGACGGACGTCTTCAACCAACACAAAACAATTTGACTGTCCGTCCAGGCGTAAGAAACCCGAATGTCCACAGTTCCACCCAAAGTGTGAGCAACGTGGTTCAATAGACGCACAAGAAGCGCCGCCCCTGACAATTCTAACTTAGGGATGGTCAGTGCCATCCGGAGGGGGTACACCTTGCTCTTGGCCATGACCAGTGACAACTTCACCTGGCCTGTCGCGCAGTCGGTGCGCAGACAAACAACAGCTGCATAACCGTGCGAAGACACATCATAAACAAGGGTAGCAGTGTAGCTCCCAGGGGGGAGGATAGCGTGGGGTAACACGACCTCGTTAACTGCAGGGAGTGCGGATACAAATTGGAGCCAATCATCCAATAGGGTTTCCCGAAGTGGCTCGTTCCAACCAAGTCCCACAGTCCAAAGGCGCTGAAGAAAACATTTTAACCAAAACAATACACAAACAAAACAATAGAACAATAGACAAAGGTAACCCTGGGCTCCCGTGTCCAAACTGGCACGGACCACAACAGAGTCCCCCGTGGGCCCCCAGACCTGACCGATGCCGCTGGCAACAAACCGTATCGATCTGAGGGGTACCTTAGCGGGGCAGGCACCAATGTCCTAACAATGCCTGGGCGGCGACCGATCGCCGCACCCAGGCTCAAGTCTTTCCCGACGAGGATGGAGGACAAACTCCTCGTCCGCGCGGTGTCCCGAGCCACGCGCCATCGTGGGGAGACCAAATGGCGATCGCGCGGCTCCCGATCAAGTTGAGCGGGGGGTGGAGTGAGGCGCTCAAAATTGCGGGCCTCTCCCCGGTTCTGAACCGGCGAGGCAGAAGCCCGGTGACCAACTCCATGGTACCCCCCCGTACGCGAACCTTCATCAGAGGCTGGTCTGTCAGCGTGGTTCGCGTTAGCGCACAAAATGTCCAAATGGGACCCCCTACAAATTCTACAAGGGCGGGGGTTGGGGCAGTCCCGATGGAAGTGAGCCCCCAAACAAGAGAAGCACATGCGGCGTGCATTGGCAATTCGGCGGCGGGCACTCACGTGCAACTTCAAAAAGGCCGCATAAGTTGCCATGCCATGCCCCGTGTCCCTACAAAACTCACAACCAGGACGACTCTGGGTGCCAGCAAAACGAGCGGCGGGGCGACCATCAACAGGCCCGCGAGCCCTAGTCTGTCCCTGGTCTCGTGGCTGGGAAGACGGCTGGCATGACTCAGTGGCAACGCCAGAGTTGTCCACAAACCGACACTCATCCTCCAAAAATTGGACGAGGTCACTAAATGGGGGGAGATGTGTAACACTGTCCCCACCATACTTTTGCTCGAAACGAGCCCTCAAATCGGCAGGAAGCCGTTGCAGCACAACGTGCACCAAAAGGTAAGACCAATGGTCCACCGGCAAGTCCAATCGCTTTAAAGCGTTGGTCGCTGCCACCAACGGGTTCAACAGGTCAGTACGCAATGCTGACAATCCAGTAATGACCGGTAACCCCAAAATCTGTTCAATATGAACGTCAGCCAAACAACGTTTATTTTGGTACCGCCGGGTGAGTAGTTCCACAGCGGTAGGGTAGGCTGAGTCAGTCAACGACAGATGCTGTACCAAGGCTCACCTTCTAGGACAGACAACAAATAGGCCAACTTTTGGGCGGGTCTGAGGTCCGAGCGTGCATCAACCAAACTTTCAAACAGGTTTTGGAAACCTAACCAGTGGTCCAAGCGACCGTCAAAGTGTGGCAGTTCCAAAGTAGGCAGTCTACTCAATAGTCCGGGACCTGAAACAACCGAGGTCTCCGGCTTGACCTGGACTGGTGTCTGGCTCTGCAATATTTCCCGAGCACGTTGACCAATAACATCCCCCAGGTTCAAGATCTGGTCGTAGTCAGCAAGGACCTTATCACGTGCTGCCTGGTCTAGCACTTTCAGATCTACTTCACAAATGTACTCGTTGTAGCGGGTGAGCAGAGTATCAGCGTTGCCGAGTCTCACGTTCAACTGCTCGAACCGCGCCAGAGTGACCGCTTCAAGATCCGGGCGCTCAGCGGTCGCTGCAGCTGAAGTGAACCACCGCAGCTGTGTGGCCAATCCACTGATTGCCTCTCTCACCGCTTTGTGTGCCATTGCGCAAACAATACAATTCAAATAAACCAAACAAAATAATAATCAAATAACAAAGTTCAATCAATCAATTACAAAATAAATACAAGCAAACAATTAAACTACCAAACTGTTAGTCAGCAACTCAAGAACTAACAAAATATTGGTTTCAATTCAATAGACAACAATAAACCTTTATTTTAATTCAAAACCAATGTCAACGTTCAACATTCAACTTCACAATTCAATTCAAATATTCAAATTCTATCCAATTCCAAAAAATACCAATTCAAGACAACTACAAAAATATTGGTTCCAATCCAATGAACCTTATTTTAATTCAAACAATGTCAACGCTCAATATGTTAATTTCAAATGTTAATTTCACAAACCACTTTGTTAATGGTACAACAATAATGAACCTTTATTCCAATTTAAAACAATGGTAATACTCAAAATGCCAATTTCAAATATTAATTTTCACAAAAAACCATGTCAGTGGTACAAACTCAATATTTTAATGTCTTCCTGACATTCAATACAACACAGAGGTCAAATACAACAACAAGAGGTTATAACATAGCCCAATCTAACCAACTCTGTTAGCATATGCAAACCCGGTTGACCCCGGCAGCATGAGTTACTCGTCTCAACAAATTTAAATAATTATTTCAAATAAACAAGCAATCATAGTTATCAAATATTTACAGCGTATTACTACTTCCCTTATAGAGACTGCCAAGTAATTAGCCTACTGTAAATTACCAATTTGGTGGTTTTGTAGGTTAGAACCACGCCTCTGCTGCCAAAATGTTCGCTGCCAGGCCAGAGCCCTAGCCATAGGATTTTAATTGAGTAGGTGGAAGCGCGATGCTGGGGCCCTGGAGCAAGAAGTGGCTAGCGAAACTAGTCCACCGTACGCGGAGCAGACAATACAAGTACAATTCAAAGCACTCACCTGGTGGTAGAAGAACACCTGCTCTGGTGCCTACCTGGAGTTATGTATGTAAGTGAGTGTATATGTATCGTGTAGGGACGTTGTAAATGGGTTTTCCAGGATACAGGCCGCAACAATGAGACTGGAGGCAATCACAGCATGCGGTTTCCAATAAGGTCACTTTCACTTCAAAGTACTTCAGTTTCAACAAACTTAACCCGTATTATTACGTCAAAGGGGGGTCACTTACAATCAAAGCAATTGGATCACGACTAATTGTCACAAACGGATCGATTTAAAGGGATTAATTTCAACAGAGTCGCGGAAGCCAAGCGGCGACGATTCCCTCGTTCAAGCACCAAAGACCAAGAGAAGTGTCAAGTGTCAAAGTCAAAACTGACAAGTCAGATGTCACTCCATTCGGGCGCGTTCCGTTAGGCGCATAGAGAAATAAACGGGACTGAACACAACCGATATGGAAAAAACCCTTAAATAATTAAAATAACTTAAATGTCGGAAATCGGTGGCAAAACAACCAACTTCAAAAAAAGGAGGAGGTTATCAATTCGACTGTATTTTTTTTATGTTTGTCACCTCATAACTTTTGACTGGGTAAACCGATTTTGATGATTATTTTTTTATTTGAAAGCTGGTGCTTCCGAAATGGTCCCATTATAATTTGATTCCATTCGGACATGGGATCCATGTGAAAACCATATAAGTCTTAAATTTGCATTAAGTATTTGCGCGACAAATGAACGAATAACGCGATTAGATTAATTCGGGGTATATACCGTAACTAAAAAGTTAAAAATAAAAACTTTACTAGAAAAAAAAAATAACAACCGACTTCCTTAAAATAACTTTAATTTCGGAAGTCGGTGGCAAAAAACCTTAAATACAGATCCTTAGACGCCGAATTCCGAAATTAAAGTTATTTTTGACTTTGTAGTGTTCTTTTAAGGAAGTAAGTTATTTTTTTTTTGTAAAAAGTTTTTATTCGTCAAACCATGTGGTGTAGCGGCGTGTAAATAGCCGACTAGATGCGGGAATATCAATTATGAAAAAATATGGTTTGATAGTAATTATATTGATTCCTATGAAACCCACCCTGTGAGCTGAAGAATGATAAATGGTTTCGATGTCAGCACTGAAAACTATAAGCTCACTAACCTGTAGACCAGCTCAGGAACGCTTCGCCAGCAACTGTCAACAGCTCACACCGTGAAGCACTTTCACGAAACAGATTGTCAAATCACTGTTGGGTATTTATAACGAGTCTCTTCAAACTTTACCTGTCCGTCACGGTGAAAAACCAACTTTTCCTCAAAATTACGGGAAAAAAACACCGGCGGAGTGGATTCGTAAAAGAAAACTGAGGGGTTCACATTAGTCGGCGCTCGGCGCGCGGTGGCCAAAACTATATGGCGCTAGTGTCGCCAGGTTCAGCGAATCGAAAGGCGCGCGAGCCAGATAGCCACAGATACTAACATATAGAAACCATTTCAAACGAATTAATTATTGCTAAAGAAATGACCTAATACTTAAGTATAACAAAAATAAGTATTAAAAAGTAAATTTGGGTCACTTAAGGTGCCCAACCACCATGGTTCTCCCAAAAAATTTCGATGAGACCTTTGACCGTGTTCAACTTATAGATACTTATTAAGAGTATAGTAATTTTTCACATTTCTCCGAATATCAATTCGATAACCTATCTTCCATATTTAATTCCAGGCATTACTGACGAGCAACAAAGTGAACCAGAAAGGACCATTGTACGAGATTCTTGTGCCGTTCATTGGGTATGGCATTCTTGCAGGAGGTAAGTAGCGTTGTACTTTTGTAGCTTGAAACACTTACTCCCAACATGACCGAATCATCTAAGCATTCTCTCTTTTTCGTATAAAATTTTAGTATTATTAGTGGTAGGTACCTTTTGTAGGGCAGTTTAAGTTCAAGCCAAGATGTCGATTGGTAGAACAGTAACACCACCCATGATACAAAATATTACACATCTTCTAATTTTGTTTTAAGAGATATATAAACATGACGTCTCGGGAATTATTTTCATGTAGCAAAAACAGGACTGACCTACTTAATTGGTGATTGTAATATGTTATATTATAGGCAAGGGCAACCAATCCTAAATTCCTTATATTGTCTACGGAAAACCTAAATTTTTAACAGCCCTGGGGTAGTACTTAGGCTGGTTTTAGTCTTACGCCGACGGCACGCGCAGCGTCAGCGCTGATGGCCGATATATATGAACTTCTAGGAAGCGTTTTTGAAACACGCGTAGCTATCAGCGCGCACGGTGGTCAGCGCTGATAGCTACGCGGCAGTACGCGTCGCGCGTCGGCCCCGCGTAGCTGTCGGCGCTGACGATCGTACGAGCGCCTCTGCTCTCAGTGAGCGTTCTAGTGTCGAGCGGAGCGGACGCCGCCAGCGCGTACTATCATGGCGAATCGCGAAGTGGATACAGGTCGAGTTATCGATGAGGTACGCCTGAGGAAGAAATTGTGGGATGCATCCGATCCACTCTACAAAAATAAAGATGCAAGAAACAAAGCCAAAGTGGCATATAACAAGACAAAGTCTCCTGCGACGGCTTTGTCGTCGCCGGTTTTTATTTTTTTTTGAATAGATAGTACAAAGCAGCAATAATTAATACACTCCGCATTTTGGTCGTCGTCTGTACATCAAGGCGGTCAGTACGAGACTAAAACGAGTCACGCTGAGCCTCAGCGCTGACAAACTACGCGCTGAGCTATGAGCGCTGACGGTGAGCGTGAGACTAAAATCAGCCTTAGGTATTACGGTCCGCGGGTACGCACGGCAACAAATCTTGCTATGCATTTCCAGTATAAGCTGACCTCTCATTGTACGAAAAGCCTATACAATGCGAGGTCAGCTAAAACTGGAAATGTATAGTCATGTGTACCAATATTTATAAAGGTACATCAAAAGTTCTTGATTCCTTAACAAACGAGGGTTTCTTTTCTGACAGGTCCAACCTGGCGCAATCACAGGAAGATAGCAACTCCTTCGTACAACAAGAAGACTGTGGAGCACTTCACGCCCATCTTCAATGCGGAGGCTGAGCAGTTGGCTAGAGACCTCAGCCATAAGGACCCGAATGTGTCCTTCGATGTTTATAAAGATATTGTAAAGTGCACCACACAGAGTGTAAACCGTAAGTGTTTTCTTATTAACGTAGGTTCTACCCGCGAAGGCGCGTAGTCCGCGAGAAATCTTGGCAATCGACGAGCGCTCCTTATTTTTTTTATTATTATTTCCTTTATTTCAGTATATAAACATATAAATTATATTTTTAAATATTAGAATATAAAATAAAAACATTTAAAAATATAAAAAATAGTAGCCCACCGGTATCGGGAACAGGGTCCAAGCTACCGGCGGTCAGGGCTCCAGAGAGAGGAACCTCCTGACGATGCGAGCCGTGTCCAGAAGTACCGCTTTCTGAATCAAGCCCTTGACCCAGCTGCCTAATGAGAGCCTCCTTAGATGTTGGTCGAGGCTCTTGGCTATCAACCCATTGGCTGTGACGACTATCGGCACAATGATCGCTGAATCCACATCCCACATGTCGACAACCTCGCGAGCCAAGTCAAGATACTTGATCTGTTTATCTTTCTCAGCTTTCACGAGGTTCTCGTCATGTGGGACCGTTATGTCAACAATAATTGTGCGCCGCTCTACTCGATCCACCACCACTATATCAGGCTTATTTGCGGTAATAGTCCTGTCAGTGATGATGGATCGATCCCAGTACAATGTGATATTTCCATTTTCGAGAACTGGGTCGGGCACATACCTGTAGTACGGCACTTCCGATTCCACAAGGCTGTATTTAAGAGCAAGTTGCTGATGGATAATCCTGGCTACTAGGTTGTGTCTATGCAAGTATTCTTCGTTAGCTAGACGAGAACACCCGGAGATTATGTGTCTAATTGATTCTCCTGGACGGTGGCATGCCCGACAGATGTCAACCGTGCCGTCTTTCACAATAAATCTCCGGTAATTGTTCGTCATCATAACTTCGTCCATAATTGCACAGACAAAACCTTCGGTTTCCCCAAAGAGGTCACCGAAACGCAGCCAGGCTACGGACGCTAGTGTATCTACATCGGGTCCATGTAGGGCCCGGAAAAAGCGTCCGTGGAGCTCCTTACTCTGCCATACTTCCATGCGTTCATTAGTGTCAAGTATTACAGGTTTGCGCCAGTTCTCGTTAGCCAAGGAGAGCGGGGTGAGGCCCTTATCAACCGCGACCACATCTCGATGCATCCCCACGTCGGTTTCTAGGAAATATTCCCTGAGACTGCATATCTCGCGATTGTGGAGAGTCTTAGCGTTTAAAAAGCCTCGACCTCCACACTTTCGCGGGATATACAGCCTCATTACCGATGACCGTGGGTGATGCATTCGATATGCAGTCAGCAGCGTACGGACCCTCCTATCCAGGGCGTCGAGTTCGGTTTGAGTCCATTTGAGTATGCCGAAAGAGTACATCAAAACCGGCATGACCCAACCGTTGAAGGCGCGCACCTTGTTTCCGCCTGATAAAAGACTATTAAGTACTTTCTTCAGGCGGCCAAAGAAGCGCTCCCTCAACGATTGCTTCATGTCAGTAACATTGATGCCCAACGCTTCCGACATACCCAAATACTTATAGGTTTCGGATGCGGAGAGGGCTCGGAGGTTTATGGAATCCGAGAGTTGGGTTCCCGCGGATTCCACAATCTCCCCTCGCTTTACATGCATGACCGCACATTTGTCCACACCAAATTCCATCCTGATGGCCCTACTGAAGGTTTCAGTTACTTTCAGTAACTCCATCAGTTGAAAATTGTTGGGGGCAAAGAGTTTAAGGTCATCCATGTAAAGGAGGTGAGATATAACCTGACCACCTCTCCTCAACCGATAGCCTATACCTGAATCCTCAAGCAGTGTGCTCAGAGGATTCAGGGCTAAGCAGAACCAAAGTGGACTCAAACTATCACCCTGAAATATGCCTCGCTCGATCCTTATCGGTTCGCTGTTCCTTTGGATATTTCGACATCCTGGATAGCGAAGGACCGTTCTCCACTGCCCCATACATGAAATCAGGAAGGTGCGCGGAGTTGCATCAATTTTATACAACTCCAGCACCCTCATGAGCCATGTATGTGGCACCGAGTCATAGGCCTTCTTGTAATCTATCCAACATGTCGACAGATCCTTTCGGGAACGACGAACCTGTTGGCTAATGGCCATATCAATGAGGAGCAGCTCCTTAGTACCGCGGGACCCGTTCCTACATCCATTTTGAGAGACAGACATGATGGAATTAGTGTCTACATGATTGTAAATTTTAGTTCTCAAAATGGATGTAAGAACTTTATAGACCGTCGGTAAACACGTGATCGGCCTATAATTTTTGGGTTCCGCGGTGCTACCTGATTTATGGAGCAGGTGGGTAACTCCTGTTGTAAGAAACTGGGGTAGCGAACCAGACTCCAAAGCAGTCTGGTACTGAGTCGCCAAGCGAGCGTGCGATCCTACAAACCATTTTATCCAGAAGTTGTGCAGCCCGTCCGGCTCTGGAGACTTCCAGTTGGGCAACGGACGAACTGCACGAGCAACATCCTGGGGGCAGATAGTAATAGCCCCCATTTCTGGTATAGGATCGCAGGCTTGCTCGACTTCTCTAGCCCAATCACCTTCGGTGTGACTCACAGGCACCGACCAGATACTGCGCCAAAAAGAACACATGGCATCATTATCCGGCAGATGCGTGTCAGCCACACCTTGGATCGGTCGCTCCCAAGCCCTATAAACCCACCTTTCATCACTCTGGAAGGCGCGATTCTGAGTGTATCGGTCCACTCGCCGCTTATACCTACGAATACGGCTTGCCCATGCATAAACTTTCTGCTTCAGGAAGTCTATGCGCTCTGTGACACGGGACATAAAATCCTGAGGGCTGGTATCAGTCCCTGAGAACGCCCGTCTCACAAAGCGCATCACTCTAGGACGAGTGTTGCCCTCCCTGAAGCAGATTAGTTTGCCGATGAGCGCTCTGGCCCCACTAATACGTCGCTCAACTCTGCACTGCCAGACTGGTACGGCTGGTTTTGGTCGTGTAGCTCTAGAGTCACTAGCAAATTTGACGTGAGCTACACGACATGCCGCTACAGCCGCGCAGTACAGAATTGCATGAGTATCAGTGAGGTCTTCGCAGTCATCAAAATAGTTTGACAACTGCGAATCCAGAGCCGCCACCAGCGCCCTATTTTTGTTATGCATGGGCAAACGAGGTAAGCGTGGTCTAAGTTCGGGTGATATGGACCGATATTCTCGAATCGCATCCTCCAAAGCACTCCTCAATTCCTCATTGCACTGGGTACTTACGTTTGTAGCCCTGTCATCATTCCCCTCATCAGCTTGACTTGTCAAGTACTGTGGTGGGACCACAGCAGTCTGCAACGGGGGTGCGATGACATGGCTACTTTGCATTTCATTTCGAAGGCGATCAAGTACAGTGTCATCCAACATATGGTTACGCTGGATGACCCGCACCTGATCCGATAGTCGTTGGGTTGAGACGTTGACAGCTGGCTCAAGCACCTGAAAAAGAGAGAGCATTCGGACACGGTACGCGGTCAGATTGTTTCCCCCGTCTGTAGCCCCATAGTATGAGCGCATGACATTCTCATTGATGGATCTTGTCCATCTCATGCGCTGCACACTTCCGCCGGGAGCTGGGACCCTATCAGAGGCCGGTGGGCCTCGAGGTCCTAAGCCGTCCGGCGGCCGGCGTCCTCTCCGTCGACGAGCAGGTGGTGGCGACGTGGGCGGAGAGAAGTACTCGTCGCTCGAGCTCGACGCAACTGCCACGGCCGGTGTCGTCACAGCGCCCGCAGTGGGGCTGGGTACCGGCGGCGGCGAGGCGGAGCTGAGCGAGGAGTCCGGTGGTGGAAGGCGTGCATTACGTGCTGCGGCTCTGGTCAACATTTTTCTCACTTTTCCATTGTTATTTTTTCATTATGTTCGGAGGTGACATCTGTCATGCCACCTCCGATTCGGCAGTTTTTAATTTATTTTTCTACATTATGGTGGTGGCTGGTCTCTTTGCGTTACGGGATAATTTTATAACTCTTGGTTTCGTTTAATATCAGCACTGTTTCAAAACTGGGTCAAAGTTAGGTACTTTTACAAATTAAATTATTAAAAAATTGGAAAACGTGACAGTCGATGTTGACACGGTGTTGCCATTGTTATTATTATTATTTCCTTTATTCATTTTAACAAACATATAAATTATATTTTTAAATATTAGAATATAAAATAAAAAAACATTTAAAAATATAAAAAATAGTAGCCCACCGGTATCGGGAACAGGGTCCAAGCTACCGGCGGTTAGGGCTCCAGAGAGAGGAACCTCCTGACGATGCGAGCCGTGTCCAGAAGTACCGCTTTCTGAATCAAGCCCTTGACCCAGCTGCCTAACGAGAGCCTCCTAAGATGTTGGTCGAGGCTCTTGGCTATCAACCCATTGGCTGTGACGACTATCGGCACAATGATCGCTGAATCCACATCCCACATGTCGACAACCTCGCGAGCCAAGTCAAGATACTTGATCTGTTTATCTTTCTCGGCTTTCACGAGGTTCTCGTCATGCGGAACCGTTATGTCAACAATCATTGTGCGCCGCTCTACTCGATCCACCACCACTATATCAGGCTTATTTGCGACAATAGTCCTGTCAGTGATGATGGATCGATCCCAGTACAATGTGATATTTCCATTATCGAGAACTGGGTCGGGCACATACCTGTAGTACGGCACTTCCGATTCCACAAGGCTGTATTTAAGAGCAAGTTGCTGATGGATAATCCTGGCTACTAGGTTGTGTCTATGCAAGTATTCTTCGTTAGCTAGACGAGAACACCCGGAGATTATGTGTCTAATTGATTCTCCTGGACGGTGACATGCCCGACAGATGTCAACCGTGCCGTCTTTCACAATAAATCTCCGGTAATTGTTCGTCATCATAACTTCGTCCATAATTGCACAGACAAAACCTTCGGTTTCCCCAAAGAGGTCACCGAAACGCAGCCAGGCTACGGACGCTAGTATATCTACATCGGGTCCATGTAGGGCCCGGAAAAAGCGTCCGTGGAGCTCCTTACTCTGCCATACTTCCATGCGGTCATTAGTGTCAAGTACTACAGGTTTGCGCCAGTTCTCGTTAGCCAAGGAGAGCGGGGTGAGGCCCTTGTCAACTGCGACCACATTTCGATGCATCCCCACGTCGGTTTCTAGGAAATATTCCCTGAGACTGCATATCTCGCGATTGTGGAGAGTCTTAGCGTTTAAAAAGCCTCGACCTCCACACTTTCGCGGGATATACAGCCTCATTACCGATGACCGTGAGTGATGCATTCGATATGCAGTCAGCAGCGTACGGACCCTCCTATCCACGGCGTCGAGTTCGGTTTGAGTCCATTTGAGTATGCCGAAAGAGTACATCAAAACCGGCATGACCCAACCGTTGAAGGCGCGCACCTTGTTTCCGCCTGATAGAAGACTATTAAATACTTTCTTCAGGCGGCCAAAGAAGCGCTCCTTCAACGATTGCTTCATGTCAGTAACATTGATGCCCAACGCTTCCGACATACCCAAATACTTATAGGTTTCGGATGAAGAGAGGGCTCGGAGGTTTATGGAATCCGAGAGTTGGGTTCCCACGGATTCCACAATCTCCCCTCGCTTTACATGCATGACCGCACATTTGTCCACACCAAATTCCATCCTGATGGCGCTACTGAAGGTTTCAGTTATTTTCAGTAGCTCCATCAGTTGAAAATTGTTGGGGGCAAAGAGTTTAAGGTCATCCATGTAAAGGAGGTGAGATATAACCTGACCACCTCTCCTCAACCGATAGCCTATACCTGAATCCTCAAGCAGTGTGCTCAGAGGATTCAGGGCTAAGCAGAACCAAAGCGGACTCAAACTATCACCCTGAAATATGCCTCGCTCGATCCTTATCGGTTCGCTGCCCCTTTGGATATTTCGACATCCTGGATAGCGAAGAACCGTCCTCCACTGCTCCATACATGAAATCAGGAAGGTGCGCAGAGTTGCATCGACTTTATACAACTCCAGCACCCTCTTGAGCCATGTATGTGGCACCGAGTCATAGGCCTTCTTATAATCTATCCAACATGTCGACAGATCCTTTCGGGAACGACGAACCTGTTGGCTTATGGCCATATCAATGAGGAGCAGCTCCTTAGTACCGCGAGACCCGTTCCTACATCCATTTTGAGAGACAGACATGATTGAATTGGTGTCAATATGATTGTAAATTTTAGCTCTCAAAATAGATGTAAGAACTTTATAGACCGTCGGCAAGCACGTGATCGGTCTATAATTTTTGGGTTCCGCGGTACTACCTGATTTGTGGAGCAGGTGGGTAATTCCTGTTGTTAGGAATTGGGGTAGCGAACCAGACTCCAAAGCAGACTGGTACTGAGCCGCCAAGCGAGCATGCGATCCACTAAACCATTTAATCCAGAAGTTGTGCAGCCCGTCCGGCCCTGGAGACTTCCAATTGGGCAATGAACGGACTGCACGAGCTACATCTTGGGGGCAGATGGTAATAGCCCCCATTTCTGGTATTGGATCGCAGGCTCGCTCGACTTCTCGAGCCCAATCCCCTTCGGTGTGACTGACAGGCACCGACCAGATACTGCGCCAAAAAGAACACATGGCATCATTATCCGGCAGGCGCGCGTCCGCCACACCTTGGACCGGTCGCTCCCAAGCCCTATAAACCCACCTTTCATCACTCTGGAAGGTGCGGTTCTGAGTATATCGGTCCACTCGTCGTTTATACCTACGAATACGGTTTGCCCATGCATATACTTTCTGCTTCAGGAAGTCTATGCGCTCTGTGACACGGGACATATAGTCCCGAGGGCTGATATCAGTCCCCGAGAACGCCCGCCTCACAAAGCGCATCACTCTAGGGCGAGTGTTGCCCTCCCTGAAGCAGATTAGTTTCCCGATGAGGGCTCTGGCCCCACCAATACGACGTTCAATTCTGCACTGCCAAGCTGGTACGGCTGGTTTCGGTCGTGTAGCTCTAGAGTCATTAGGAAATTTGACGTGAGCTACACGACATGCCGCTACAGCCGCGCAGTACAGAACCGAATGAGTATCGGCGAGGTCTTCGCAGTCGTCAAAATAGTTTGACAACTGCGAATCCAAAGCCGCCACCAGTGCCCTATTTTTGTTATGCATGGGCAAACGAGGTAACCGTGGTCTAAGTTCGGGAGTCATGAACCGATATTCCCGAATCGCACACTCCAAAGCGCTCCTCAATTCATCATTGCAATGGGTACTTACGTTTGTAGCCCTGTCATCCCATCCCTCGTCAGCGTAAGTTGTGATTGGCTGCGGTGGTATTGCAGCAGTCTGCGGCGTGGGGACGATGACATGGCTACTCCGCATTTCGTTTCGCAAGCGATCAAGTACAGTGTCATCCAACATACGATGACGTTGGATGACCCGCACCTGATCCGACAGTCGTTGTGCCGAAACGTTGACAGCTGGCTCAAGCACCTGAAAGAGAGAGAGCATCTTAACACGGTACGCGGTCAGGTTGTTTCCCCCCTCTGTAGCCCCATAGTATGAGCGCATGACATTTTCATTGACGGATTGTGTCCATCTCATGCGCTGCACACTTCCACCGGGAGCTGGGACCCTATCAGAGACCGGTGGGCCTCGAGGTCCTAAGCCGTCCGGTGGCCGGCGTCCTCCCCGTCGACGAGCAGGTGGTGGCGTCGTGGGCGGAGAGAAATACTCGTCACTCGAGCTCGACGCAACTGCCACGGCCGGTGTCTGCACAGCACCCGCAGTGGGGCTGGGTACCGGCGGCGGCGAGGCGGAGCTGAGCGACGAGTCCGGAGGTGGTGGGCGTGCGCGGCGTGCCGCTGATCTTGTCAACATTTCTTCAGTTTATTCATTTGGTTTTATTACAATTATTTTCATTGTTGTTCGGAGGTGACATCTGTCATGCCACCTCCGAGCCGGCAGTTTTCGATGATATTTACATATTTTTATTGTGAAACGGTCTTTTTTATTATTTTATGCTATGCCTAGTATAGGTTTAGGCTATAAATTGAAAATACTTATGAAAATTGGGTTAAAATTATTATAACGATTTAAATTGAAAAAACTGAAAACTGTGACGTCTGTCGACGCGGTGTTGCCATTTATTATTATTATTATTATTATTATTTTTTTCAGGATGGGAAATCATCAAATGACTTCTCCCAATCTGGGCGGAGCGGGAGGGCGTGTCAGCCTTTTACTGACTAAAACCCATCCGTGTTCCATCAGTTGCCCATGTGCCAGGGTCACGGTATCTCTTTCGAACAATCACGCGAAGCGCTCCTTATTACTTCGTTTTCAGTTAGCGTTTTTTCAACTTTTTTCCTTTTTGGCTTTTAAGGGTCCTATCGTGATGTTTTCGAAAAGCCGTGGGACACACACTAATGTTTTAAATAAAATAATTTCACTGTTTTTACTTTGGTAGTTTAAAAAAAAAAAACAAATAACAACAGTTAGCATTGCGGGCCACATGTTTGGCTTGGGAATCGATTCGAAGGACCAATATTTCTGATGCTGTCTGGAACTCAAAATTCATAACAGCCCTTCATTTCAGAAACGCTTCTGGGATTATCTAAAGAAGAATCTCAAAATCTGTTCAGACTGGAGGAAGTGGTTGCAAAAACACGAGAGTGAGTTTAGGTCTTTTTCTATAATCAAATATTAGTTATAGTATGCTTGTAAAGTTCTGAGGAACAGGGTGTTAAGTTCACTCTTCAGCTCATGCGTAATTCTTTATACTAGCTGTTCCTAAGGAATATCTGTCAATTACGTGTGAACTACTTAACAAATTAATAGTTCAAATTTAGTTTAGCGTGTCCTGTTTTTAGCTCTACAGATAATTATCATATTTATTCTTTACTTCTACAACTTAATTCATATACTTCCCATACACAGCCTATACGAACTGATCTTCAACAAGATGACAAGATGGTGGCTTCAAATACCCATTATTTACTGGTTGTCCGGTAAGAAGAAGCTCCAAAATCAGTACATAAAGCTAATCGATGACTTCTCTGGTGATGTCGTGAGGAGGAGAAGGAATGCCTTGGAGATATCCATCCCTGATGAAGAATGTATGGGCATCGTGGATAGATTCATTCTGTCTGGAGAAATGAGTGATCAAGAAATTAAATACGATACATTTACTCTATTTACTACGGTGAGAATTATTTTGTTTACTCTTTGAAATTCCGTACCTAAAGGGTACCTACCGCAAATTACTCTAGAGGGTCTTAATAACCTAGAGGGAGTGGGTCGTAAGCCACCACGCGGGCCCATTGCAGTTGTTGGACGTCACATGGTCACATGTCTCCAAATGTTTTGGTTATCGAACACGCCATTTTCCTGACTAAGTTTTCCTTTACCGTTGAGAGCAGTGGTGATGAAATTAGTTACACAAAGTAAGTCACTTGTCTGGACCTATCGACCTACAACTCGTAAGTCACGCCGTTACCATGAGGCCAGCACTACTCTAAAGGGACACTATTAGCGTAGTGTACATTTGGACAGTACCAAAACTACAAACAAACGGTCGATATGGCACACTCACACAGACGCGCGCATTTACGAAACCTCTCAGCGAAGGTCACGGTCACAGTATAGATAGGGACAGATAGGCTTATGTGTTAACACGTTAACTGCAATGCCGGACTATGTGTCCGACACTTTTTGTTCCATTTAGGCCTTGTCGGACTATATGACCGAAAACACGTACCAAATCTGAACGTGTCGTTGCTGTCTGGCGGCCATGTTTATAACTCTTTCAGCTATATTAAGTGTCCCGTAGAGCACAAAAACCACTGTGTCTAAATAACTTTTGTTTACATTTACTCTCGTAAACTTTGTAAAAAGTGTGAAGTCGAAATAAAAGTAAGGAAATAAATTATAAAAATAGGCTGTATATAATGTGATAAATATGATATATATGTATTTATTGAATAAACAGTCTATTTAAAGTGAAATAACACTAAGTACATTTTTGTTTTTTCCTGATTTTATCCATAGCAGTTAACGTGTTAATATCTGTGTATCTGTGTGTGTGTGTGTGTATCTGTGTATCGTGTGTCGTGTATCTATCCTCCATCGAAGTTTTGGTGGTTGTCAGTCTTAGTCTTAGGTCTGAATATTGATATAGAGACTATCTCTCTATCAATTTTCAGACCTCTAGCATCAAAATTTTCGGAAGTATCATACAAACTTCTATCCCCTAGTTAAAGGGACTGTTCATTACTTTTCTGTTATACAATTGGACCGATTTAAGCAAAAATGTTCCAACTCACAACCTCAACAATTTGGAGTTTTCGTGACCTATGGTACTTCAAATCCATACTAATATTATAAATGGGAAAGTGTGTGTGTCTGTTTGTCCGTCTTTCACGGCAATGAATTGACGTGATTTTTTAAGTGGAGATAGTTTAAGGGATGGAGAGTGACATGTGAGCGAGGCTACTTTTTTTATGTGGCTGGGGTGAACTTAAATAAGCCGTGCTTTTCCCATGGACAATTGTATATAGCATGTTCGCGAATGTCCAATGCCCAGAATCTTTACATTCTATCCCCAAATGGAAAGACATATAATATCGTTTAGAGTAGCGTATTTAAATAACATTCTGTTCCGAGTTTTCTTTTGTGTTCTAAATCAGGAAAGCGGAACCGTGTTACCCCGAATTTAACGCGAGCGAAGCCGCGGGCAAAAGCTAGTAAGGTATATTTTAACATATCAAAGACTCATAAGGTTGGAACATTTTTACTTAAATCGCTCCAATTGTTCTTGTAGTAACGAAACGGCTAAACCACATATTTTGACTAAGGTAGAGTTTGTGAAGGTAGGGCTCGTAGCGTTAGAAGTTTGGCAATACATGATAACTTTTTGGCAGTGTGAGCCATATGGTCTCGTCTTACCAACATTTTATATGAAAATGGTGGGATAGTGGAATGTCAACTTCTCAAAATGTCCACTTGTCACAATGTCACCATCTTAGGATATCAAATTCGCATAATGTCAATTTCTCTAAATGTCGATTTCTCAAAATGACAAACTCGCGGACAATATGAGATGATACGGCCGCGGCCGTGTTGACCGTTTGTTCGTTGTTTCGGTATTTTACAGACGCCAGCACATCAGGCTACCCGAAACTGTCAAATTTTGCCAATCAATCTTGAACTTAATACTTTAGCGAAAAATTTAAAAGCCTATTAAAGAAATTTGGTCGATTGTAGTAGCTTTATGTAAACAATTCCTGAAATCGAACTATTTGTTTATTTTCAGAGTCAAGAAGCAGCGGCTAAGATGGCATCTGGTGTTCTTCTGATCCTCTCCCATTTGCCAGCCTGGCAGGTACGAAAAGTTTGCCTGAACTTAAAATGCATACAGGTTGTACGAACCAGTCTTCGGCAGACTAACCCGGGAGTACATTCAACTTATTTTGAATCATACTTCGCCGAAACATTCTCAGAAATATTTTCCTTTTTTGTATTATTCCTTTATTTCAATATTAAGTTACATTATCTGTATGCAGCATTCTATTTACGTAAGTAAAATAGTTAAAATAAAATAAAACCAGTAATAGATGTTGATATACTGTAACGAACAACGCGCCAAATCAAGCTGTTTACTTTGCAGGCTGTCTGCGCTGTCGTTCACTGTATTTTGCTATGGCAACGATATGACACGACGATAACGATGCAATGTGCGTATGAGGGATATTTTACACATGGGATATTTTACGCTTGCGCGAAAGAAATTTCCGCTGGAGACTTTTGCGTGAATTCACTTGCACGAAATAAATAAAAGAGTGAAAGAAAAATATTTTATTTGAGACACGCACAGGAAATAAAAACAATAAGAAGAACATAAAAGCTTTTAAGTTAAAAATAACAAAATAGTGACAGATATCACTACATAGTATAAAACCAAGTCACTTCCCTCTGTCTGTCCCTATCTCAGCATAATGCTGCGTTATTTGTAATAAACAACTACCGCAGCGCTGGTATTCTGATAGGGCCCACTGTTATAGTTGAAATATGTAGTTGCAGAAACTATATTTCTGCATTATATCTCACCTATATTCTTATCAAGGGTTGGACAAGGGTGTACCTTCAGTACACTCACAATTCGCCAGTAATTTTCAAGTTACAGACCGACAGGAAGTAAACAGTCCGATTAGACGTCAATAGTGATCGTTGTGGTTTTTTATTACACTGGTTTTTATTTATTTGCTTTCTTTTAAGCAATTTAATTAATTTTGCGTCATGGGTGGCCCTCGAAAACCACTAAAATGACGCCCATGATGAAAACCTTGAATGAGTGTATAGGTACCTAAATTGGTTTTCGAGGGTGAATTGTGGGTGTACTGTACACCCCTGAGCAACTCTTGGAAGGAATACAGGCGTATGAAGAAATCTCATTTCCGCAACTTTTTGCGCAACTGTCCACCGCGTAAAAGTATTTCGGGTATATGTCCATTCACATAATAGTTCAGTCGCGCAAAGACCATTCGCGGACATGCTTTTTTACGCAAGTGTCCTTTTGCGCAAAAGTCCATTCACGGTTTTTTTTTGCATATGAGTTCTCGCAAGTTTCTAAGGTGTTTTTCCTGGTACAGAAGCCTTAGTGAGCGACTCGACACAAACTTATCAACTTGAAACACGGCGTCTAATTTAAATAATCATGTTAGGTACTACGATAAAAGACTCCCCGTCGTTTGTGAAGATGAAGATTAAATAACTATACCTAATAATAACAAGGAAACTCAACGTTTCCCACTTGCAGCAAATTTTCCGGTTATCTAGCCAATTTGACATATTTCATCATTATTCATATTTATAATAATTTAAATAATTATGCTAATTGCTTGTCTGTTTTAGTATCTTTTACAATTTATATGATGCAGGTTACCCTACCGTGTAATGTGTAATTTATTCTTAGAACCTGATTCATAAATCATTATGTTATTACTTATTTTATTGTAAAATTAAATCAATTAAACTGCAGAATATAAAGTTGCTATAAGTAACAAAGGCGGAAGTTATGATTTGATAAAAAAAAAATATGTATGCATGTCATTCGTCACGAACACTGTTCGACGCCAGGCCAGGGCCTCACCATAGGATTTAATTATTATGTGGAAGCGCGATGGTGGGCCCTGGGTCAAGAGTGGCGGTAGCGAACTGTCCGCCGTGCGCGGAGCTGATTAATACAATATTCAAAAGACTCACCTGGTTGAAGAACACCTGCTCTGGAGCCTGCCTGGATTTATGTATGTAAATGAGTGTATATTGTATTGTGTAGTGACGCTGTAAGTGGGCATTCCAGGATACCGGATATAAGGCCGCTCCAAGACGATCTGCTACCGAGACATGCGGTCCCAATCACTGTCACTTAACCTCAAACTATTTCAAGCAAACAAACTGAACCCGCATTAATTCGTCAAAAGGGGTTGGTTACACAAACAAACAATTGGATCACGACAATTTGTCCACAAAACGATCGGTTCAAACGGATTACTTTACAAAAGGGATTAATTCAACAACACGGGTCGCACAAGCCAATAGGACCCACCATCTTTTCAAGACCAAACCAAAGTGTAGTGTCAAACTGACAAGTGACAGTTCTCACTCTGTTACACGTCTACAAACGTAGGCGCACAGAGTAAACAATTCAAACGGGACGGAACAAACACCATCGTACACACATTCATCCATCGTTTCATTTGAAGACATGATTTCACTTTCCAGCAGAGAAAAAAAAATTGTTGGGTTTGGAAATATGGCTATGATAACCGTGATTTAATCACGGATAAGAACCCACGTCATCCACTTAATACCTTCTTACTCTTCTAAGTCGAACACTGTGTATTTTTGGCGTGCTGGGATTAACTCAGTACGATTTTCAACTCTCGGCCCTTAGTATTGAGTTGAAGATCCAGTGCGCGTAGGAATCCTGCCATCTTCTGGATCTTTTCAAACGCACTCGACTTATATGACAAGTAGATACAAAAAGAATTGGTCTTTTACGTCTTTTCGTACATGCCACCCTATGAACGTACGACAAGCGGTATAAAAATGTTCCCCTTATCCAAAATAATTATACATTTCCAGGACAAGGTGTACAACGAAATGATGGAAGTGATTGGTGGACATGGTCCTGTCAGCAGTGAGCAGTTGAAGCAGCTGCAGTACCTCGACATGGTGTATAAGGAGACGCTGCGGTACTTCGCCATAGCGGCTCTGATACAGAGGACAGTGGAAGAGGAGATCACTATCAATGAAGGTATGAGGCGACGTCAAATTTTGAGAATCATCATAATTTCAGCTAAAAACGTCCATTGCTGGATATAAGCCTCCCTCAATTTGGGCGGTTTGCCATAATCACCACGCTTGGCAGGAGGCAGGAGGGTTGGCGATCGCAGTATGGTGCTAAAATGCATAGAGAAAAGAATGCCTTAGTCGCTTCTTTGGACACACAGGAAGAAATGGGATTATGCTATTCTTTCCGCCGGCATCACACGCAACTTTGTGTATAACATAACTAGCTTCTGCCTGCAACTTCGTCCGCGTCAAATTTTTCCTCCCCTGACCCTTCCCGTCGCATCAAATTGCCTGCCAGTTTTCGAACATTTTTCGTTGCTGCTCCGCTCCTTTTGATTGTAGCGTAATGTATTGTATTGTAACCTATAGCCTTCTTTAATAAATAGGCTTCCCACACAAAAAGATTTTTTCAATTTGGACCGGCGCGGCAGTTCCTGAGACGAGCTCGTTCAACCAAACAAACAAACAAACTCTTCAGCTTTATAAAGCTGAAGAGGTGCTGCGTGGTGCTCAATCTCAACATCACGTCCTCTCAAAACGGTCAAGGAAAACATTGTGAGGAAACCGGCATGTCCTAAAACCAAAAATTCGAAAACATGTGACATCTATCAACTCGCACTGGGCCCGCGTGGTAGTTTACAGCCCAGTTCCTCTCGAAGAGAGGAGGCCTGTGTCCCAGCAGTGGGAACAATATAGGCCGATTATGATGATAAACATCACGCCGTTATCTCCTAAGGGTTAGGCAAAGGTGCACCAGTAGCTATCAATAAGTATACATAGAGAGATCGATGCGCAAACTGTTACCAAGAATTGAGCACAAGATTTTATACCCAATTCAAAACTACGTTGCATTAAAATGTTTACTCATGAGTACCCCCTAGCGGAGAAATTATTCGGTGGTTGACACGCTTGCACGCTTTCACGTAAAGCCGGTCGTCCCGGCTATCATTTGTGGATCTTCGATAAATGATAAATGATTTTATTTCTGTAAGTAGGTTGTACAAACACTTTTACAAGTCAATAATATTTTTTTGAGCTAGATGAGGTCGGCGTTTCCTATCTGACTACTCTGAGAAGAAAAGCCGAAACAAACTCAGAGGTCACAGTCTCTTTTAAAGTCCAGACATAATATTGGTCACATTATGTGAAGACTATGTAGATAGCTGTCAGAAATGGTATTTAGAGGAAAGAACCAAACAGATTGAGTGGACCTATTTGCCAGTCGCTACGGGTCGTCAGAAGCTCTTAAGTCTTACAACCAGTCTTACCAAGCGATATCGTATTTCCCAGTTACTGGGTTGTGGAGGTCAGATAGGCAGTCGCTCCATTTAAAATACTGGTATTCAGCTGTATCCGGTTAGACTGGAAGTCGACCCAACTTGATTGGGAAAAGGCGGGGCAGATGATGACACACGAGGGACACGTGTCGTCGTCAGAGGCAACTTCAGCTTTCAACAACATGATTTTAGTGCTCAATACCCGATGGCAAGTTGTCGACGACAACCCGCGTGGACAGTAGGCGTCTACAGATGTCATTTGGCTACATCGCCTTTGCCGTTAACACGTGTCGCTCTTGTGCATACACACTTAATAAATAATTTTGCGTTCCTGTTGGTCCGGTTGAAGGTTATACGCTAAAGAATAGATATCACAAGCAAAATTTATGTTTTTGAAAACCGTATAGTGTTATTCATCACCTTCTTTGTAATTTCCAGGGAAAATCACCCTCCCGGTGGGTACTTCACTGGTGCTTCCGATCCACCACCTGCACCGGGACCCTCGTTACTGGGAGGATCCCTACAAGGTGATGCCTGAGCGGTTCCTGCCGGAGAACGTGAAGAAACGGGACCCTAACGCCTTTGTACCATTCAGTTGGGGGCCTATGGACTGTTTAGGTGATTCATTTTAAGATTAGTGTAAATAGTTCTGCAGGATGTTTAATTTTTTAAATGATTGATGAGAGCAGATCATTAATAGGAGAAAATTTTTCTTAGATAATCAGAAGTCTCCATGTTGTTTCGAATTTCCATTTTTGATTCGAATTGAAGAGCATTAGTAGCCCAGTGCTATGGTATAGGCCCCGATTCAAGGCCCCCACAAACAGGCGCGACGCGACGCGACGCTCGTTGAATAATTTCTATGTAAATTACATGGAAATTGTTCTACAAAAAAATCGCGTCGCGCTAGTCTGAAGAAACCTTAACGAGTTGTCGTGAGTTCGAACCAGAAAGGCATTCGTGTGCGTGTAATTAATCTCATTACCGCCTTTCTGAAAACGGTGAAGGAAAACATCGTGAGGAAATCGGTATAACGTCGGACCAAAAATCTAGAAGACGTGACGCCCGCCAACCCGCACTGGGCCTGCGTGGTGAAATATGTCCCACTACCTCTCACAAAGAGGAGGCCTGTGTTCCACCGTGGGAATATTATAGGCAGATTGTGCTATTCTGAGCAAAAAGCTAGAATATATTTTAGTTGCCCTGTTAAAGTTTTAATACGTAGTTACGTATTGGTTTTTCATCATGAAAGTTCCAAAGCATTTACGATTTAGATTCATTACGCCTCTGAACTTCTACCGATTCATTTGATGTCACCATATTTTGCCCGTGATGTCTATACGTCCCGTGTAATAAGGGGCGAGCTTTTGCCATAAACCTTGCATACATTTGGATTACGCGGACTGCTATTTTATTCTAGTTTTGTTTCGTTCCCAGGTCGAGTGTACGCCACCGCTCTGATCAAGACGATAGTGGTGTGGGTACTGCGGTACGCACGGTTAGCGCCCGTGGGGTCCATTGATGATATCAAACTGAACGCAGCCATATCTGTGTCAGCCGCCGACGGATACAACATTAAAGCGAGTCCGAGGATCCCGAAGAATAGAATAATAAATGGTTTTACATGAAATAATCTTGTTTTATTTCTACAAATCGATTCAATAAAAAAAAGAAGGGACATTTTGGTAAAAATTAGTTATAAATATCATTGGATTCAGAATTTTCAGCTCTATCGATTGGTATTATTGAAAAAATTCTATCGTTAAAAAAAATCCCTTACAGTAAAAATTTTCAAATCAGTCGATTTTCCAGTTCAGTTCAGTTTTTTTCAGTTTTTTTCTTTTTTTTCGACCTTCCGAATAAATTGCCAGTTAAAGATACCCTCAATTAAACCGACGACGACGAAGATGTGATGACAGCTGACAGCTGTCGAAGTCGAAGTCGAAGTCGAAGTCGAAGTCGAAGTCGAAGTCGAAGTCGGGTCTGTCTGTCTGTCTGTCTGTCTGTCTGTCTGTCTGTCTGTCTGTCTGTCTGTCTGTCTGTCTGTCTGTCTGTCTGTCTGTCTGTCTGTCTGTCTGTCTGTCTGTCTGTCTGTCTGTCTGTCTGTCTGTCTGTCTGTCTGTCTGTCTGTCTGTCTGTCTGTCTGTCTGTCTGTCTGTCTGTCTGTCTGTCTGTCTGTCTGTCTGTCTGTCTGTCTGTCTGTCTGTCTGTCTGTCTGTCTGTCTGTCTGTCTGTCTGTCTGTCTGTCTGTCTGTCTGTCTGTCTGTCTGTCTGTCTGTCTGTCTGTCTGTCTGTCTGTCTGTCTGTCTGTCTGTCTGTCTGTCTGTCTGTCTGTCTGTCTGTCTGTCTGTCTGTCTGTCTGTCTGTCTGTCTGTCTGTCTGTCTGTCTGTCTGTCTGTCTGTCTGTCTGTCTGTCTGTCTGTCTGTCTGTCTGTCTGTCTGTCTGTCTGTCTGTCTGTCTGTCTGTCTGTCTGTCTGTCTGTCTGTCTGTCTGTCTGTCTGTCTGTCTGTCTGTCTGTCTGTCTGTCTGTCTGTCTGTCTGTCTGTCTGTCTGTCTGTCTGTCTGTCTGTCTGTCTGTCTGTCTGTCTGTCTGTCTGTCTGTCTGTCTGTCTGTCTGTCTGTCTGTCTGTCTGTCTGTCTGTCTGTCTGTCTGTCTGTCTGTCTGTCTGTCTGTCTGTCTGTCTGTCTGTCTGTCTGTCTGTCTGTCTGTCTGTCTGTCTGTCTGTCTGTCTGTCTGTCTGTCTGTCTGTCTGTCTGTCTGTCTGTCTGTCTGTCTGTCTGTCTGTCTGTCTGTCTGTCTGTCTGTCTGTCTGTCTGTCTGTCTGTCTGTCTGTCTGTCTGTCTGTCTGTCTGTCTGTCTGTCTGTCTGTCTGTCTGTCTGTCTGTCTGTCTGTCTGTCTGTCTGTCTGTCTGTCTGTCTGTCTGTCTGTCTGTCTGTCTGTCTGTCTGTCTGTCTGTCTGTCTGTCTGTCTGTCTGTCTGTCTGTCTGTCTGTCTGTCTGTCTGTCTGTCTGTCTGTCTGTCTGTCTGTCTGTCTGTCTGTCTGTCTGTCTGTCTGTCTGTCTGTCTGTCTGTCTGTCTGTCTGTCTGTCTGTCTGTCTGTCTGTCTGTCTGTCTGTCTGTCTGTCTGTCTGTCTGTCTGTCTGTCTGTCTGTCTGTCTGTCTGTCTGTCTGTCTGTCTGTCTGTCTGTCTGTCTGTCTGTCTGTCTGTCTGTCTGTCTGTCTGTCTGTCTGTCTGTCTGTCTGTCTGTCTGTCTGTCTGTCTGTCTGTCTGTCTGTCTGTCTGTCTGTCTGTCTGTCTGTCTGTCTGTCTGTCTGTCTGTCTGTCTGTCTGTCTGTCTGTCTGTCTGTCTGTCTGTCTGTCTGTCTGTCTGTCTGTCTGTCTGTCTGTCTGTCTGTCTGTCTGTCTGTCTGTCTGTCTGTCTGTCTGTCTGTCTGTCTGTCTGTCTGTCTGTCTGTCTGTCTGTCTGTCTGTCTGTCTGTCTGTCTGTCTGTCTGTCTGTCTGTCTGTCTGTCTGTCTGTCTGTCTGTCTGTCTGTCTGTCTGTCTGTCTGTCTGTCTGTCTGTCTGTCTGTCTGTCTGTCTGTCTGTCTGTCTGTCTGTCTGTCTGTCTGTCTGTCTGTCTGTCTGTCTGTCTGTCTGTCTGTCTGTCTGTCTGTCTGTCTGTCTGTCTGTCTGTCTGTCTGTCTGTCTGTCTGTCTGTCTGTCTGTCTGTCTGTCTGTCTGTCTGTCTGTCTGTCTGTCTGTCTGTCTGTCTGTCTGTCTGTCTGTCTGTCTGTCTGTCTGTCTGTCTGTCTGTCTGTCTGTCTGTCTGTCTGTCTGTCTGTCTGTCTGTCTGTCTGTCTGTCTGTCTGTCTGTCTGTCTGTCTGTCTGTCTGTCTGTCTGTCTGTCTGTCTGTCTGTCTGTCTGTCTGTCTGTCTGTCTGTCTGTCTGTCTGTCTGTCTGTCTGTCTGTCTGTCTGTCTGTCTGTCTGTCTGTCTGTCTGTCTGTCTGTCTGTCTGTCTGTCTGTCTGTCTGTCTGTCTGTCTGTCTGTCTGTCTGTCTGTCTGTCTGTCTGTCTGTCTGTCTGTCTGTCTGTCTGTCTGTCTGTCTGTCTGTCTGTCTGTCTGTCTGTCTGTCTGTCTGTCTGTCTGTCTGTCTGTCTGTCTGTCTGTCTGTCTGTCTGTCTGTCTGTCTGTCTGTCTGTCTGTCTGTCTGTCTGTCTGTCTGTCTGTCTGTCTGTCTGTCTGTCTGTCTGTCTGTCTGTCTGTCTGTCTGTCTGTCTGTCTGTCTGTCTGTCTGTCTGTCTGTCTGTCTGTCTGTCTGTCTGTCTGTCTGTCTGTCTGTCTGTCTGTCTGTCTGTCTGTCTGTCTGTCTGTCTGTCTGTCTGTCTGTCTGTCTGTCTGTCTGTCTGTCTGTCTGTCTGTCTGTCTGTCTGTCTGTCTGTCTGTCTGTCTGTCTGTCTGTCTGTCTGTCTGTCTGTCTGTCTGTCTGTCTGTCTGTCTGTCTGTCTGTCTGTCTGTCTGTCTGTCTGTCTGTCTGTCTGTCTGTCTGTCTGTCTGTCTGTCTGTCTGTCTGTCTGTCTGTCTGTCTGTCTGTCTGTCTGTCTGTCTGTCTGTCTGTCTGTCTGTCTGTCTGTCTGTCTGTCTGTCTGTCTGTCTGTCTGTCTGTCTGTCTGTCTGTCTGTCTGTCTGTCTGTCTGTCTGTCTGTCTGTCTGTCTGTCTGTCTGTCTGTCTGTCTGTCTGTCTGTCTGTCTGTCTGTCTGTCTGTCTGTCTGTCTGTCTGTCTGTCTGTCTGTCTGTCTGTCTGTCTGTCTGTCTGTCTGTCTGTCTGTCTGTCTGTCTGTCTGTCTGTCTGTCTGTCTGTCTGTCTGTCTGTCTGTCTGTCTGTCTGTCTGTCTGTCTGTCTGTCTGTCTGTCTGTCTGTCTGTCTGTCTGTCTGTCTGTCTGTCTGTCTGTCTGTCTGTCTGTCTGTCTGTCTGTCTGTCTGTCTGTCTGTCTGTCTGTCTGTCTGTCTGTCTGTCTGTCTGTCTGTCTGTCTGTCTGTCTGTCTGTCTGTCTGTCTGTCTGTCTGTCTGTCTGTCTGTCTGTCTGTCTGTCTGTCTGTCTGTCTGTCTGTCTGTCTGTCTGTCTGTCTGTCTGTCTGTCTGTCTGTCTGTCTGTCTGTCTGTCTGTCTGTCTGTCTGTCTGTCTGTCTGTCTGTCTGTCTGTCTGTCTGTCTGTCTGTCTGTCTGTCTGTCTGTCTGTCTGTCTGTCTGTCTGTCTGTCTGTCTGTCTGTCTGTCTGTCTGTCTGTCTGTCTGTCTGTCTGTCTGTCTGTCTGTCTGTCTGTCTGTCTGTCTGTCTGTCTGTCTGTCTGTCTGTCTGTCTGTCTGTCTGTCTGTCTGTCTGTCTGTCTGTCTGTCTGTCTGTCTGTCTGTCTGTCTGTCTGTCTGTCTGTCTGTCTGTCTGTCTGTCTGTCTGTCTGTCTGTCTGTCTGTCTGTCTGTCTGTCTGTCTGTCTGTCTGTCTGTCTGTCTGTCTGTCTGTCTGTCTGTCTGTCTGTCTGTCTGTCTGTCTGTCTGTCTGTCTGTCTGTCTGTCTGTCTGTCTGTCTGTCTGTCTGTCTGTCAGGCATCACGTGAAAACTAACGGTTTGATTTCGATGAAACTTGGTATAATTATACCTTATTATCCTGAGCATAAAATGGGATACTTTTTATCCTGGAAAAATACGTAGAAAAAAAATCTTATTTTTCAGTTTTATTCATAGACGTTGTTCTGTAGAACCGCGAACACACGTTGCATTACCCGCAGTGGATTCAGTGCCGTAACCTGTAGCGCCGAAAGTCGGATTTGGCTTGAACCGTTTGCGGCACACGCGGGCCACGCATCCCCGACTCCTATATAAGGAGCCACGTTCCGCGCCGCGCGATGCCCTCCCGACCTTTGCAAGAGCCAGCCCGCGATGCTGTGCCGTTAGCTTTAAATTAGTCCCTAAATAATTTAACCCAGATCCAGCCAGTCCCTTGCTGTCCCCCTACCAGTGATTGCCTAAGCCGAGGTTCGTACCCTCCTCGGGGTAACCCTTAGAGCTTTCGCTTTAGTTTTAAGTATAATAAGCACCGGCTGGAGGCCTAAAAAGGTAACTTTTTAGAACTTGCCGGGACACAATCCGTTTAAGTAGTAAGAATCTTTACAGATCAACTACGAGATGCACTACAAAAAAAAAAAACGCTGCGCGATGCATATAAATTCTGAATTTTGATGCGAGCGGACGTGTCCAGCGTGGCGAGCGGTCGTGTCCAGTGTGGCGAGCGGTCGTCCGTGGAATTAATATTGTATGCGTGTAATTTTAAACCGTGCTTTTCAGCGCGACCTTTTTGATTACTGTTCCGATCAGTTATTTGTAAATATTATAGTACGTACGTAGTTTAAGTTTTCATCGTAAATTGGTTTATTTAGGTTGGTATTTTATTTTCTTTTTGTTTATCTTTGGAAACATAGGTATAGTAATTAGGTTATAAGGTAAAGTAGGTTAGTTATTAATCTCATATTTCTCATTATTATTAATTATTATAGGCTTAGCCGTATTTGGGTCCAATAGATATTTATAAGATGTCATTGTCAGAGTTACTCAAAATGGAGAAATAAACCATCCACGCGAAGACCGACATCCGCGCGGACGGAGTCGCGGGCGGAAGCTAGTTAACAATAAATCGTTTTATTTTTGTATCCCTAAATTTGATTTAAATCTGTGATAGCTAAGCTGAAACTAATATTAATCATGCAAAGAACCTATTTCCATGGTGTTAAACACCATAATTGTAGTATATAATCTAGTGTTACATCAAATTGCAACACTGTAAAAGTCCTTTACAATAGAATTACGTATAATTTTCTATTGCTCTTGCTGCTTACACTATGCTTGACGGTTTACACATAAAATATTAGTAACGTAAGGCACAACTAAACATATTTTTTTAATGTAAGGGACATGCTATATTCTAAACCACTGGGTATTATAGTGTTCATGCTATACTTACACATTATTCATGATTCCTAATACCTATTTATCATCCTTTTTATTTGTTTCTATATTTACCCTTCATGCTTTACTTATTTTATTTTATGTATATGTCTACACTCAGCAAATCGATCTAAATACGATTTATTAACTTGGAAATAGCTGAAATAAATATTAACTCAAATTTTCATGTTGTGACAAGCCAAATTGTCAACTGTCAGTTACTGTTCTGCTTAGTCTATGAATGGCTACTTTTTGGTTTATATAATTTTAAATTATTTTTATCAATATGTCTAGCTATTTGATTTTATTAATTATTACGATTGTTTACTAAATAACTTAAAATTATATTTATAAAATTCTTTACGCACTCATGTGGTCAGCTACACGCACTCATGGATGTGTCCTGGCCGACTACACTTGTCAGATGAGATGATGGCTAAACTAATATTTTGAAAACGTTTGGAAAGGGAAGACGACTTTGGTACAAAAACGGACGTCTGAACCGCTGATGGCACACACTCTAGAGGACCACACTCTGGAGGCCGTACACTCTGGAGGACACACTCTGGAAGACTGTAGACTCTCGGAAACTACTCTGAAGTGCCGACACTCTGGGAAACTACTCTGAAGCACCCGCACTCTGGGAAACTACTCTCAAGCGCCCACACTCTGGGAAACTACTCTGAAGCACCCGCACTCTGGGGAAACTACTCTGAAGCCTGTCTACTCTGAAGCGTTCACACTCTGAAGCCCGTCTACTCTGAAGCCCGTCTACTCTGAACTCTGAAGCCGGTCTACTCTGAAGCCCTCTTGAAGCGTTCTACTCTGACAGTTTACTCTTTTTCATTTAATAAATTCTATCAGATCTGCCTTATCCATTTCTTTCACTAAGCAGATTCGTAACAGTATTCCTAAATCTTGCATCTCAATCTTGTTTATAGCATGAAAGAAGAGGAAATTCTAATAAACTTTCCTCTAGACACAATTAAAATTGGAGCAGACAGTAAAAAGTTATAGACAGATTTCAAAAAATAAAATCGTTTTTTGGATCTCCTGAAAACAATAAGGTTCGGGACGAAGATATAAGTTTTATAAAATAGTAAACAATTGGTTTTTAATACGCAGTCCAGTTGACGGACGTCAGACGACTCCCGCCGAGAGAAGAGTGCGCGTCGCATGTTCCTGACAGGTCCTTCTAGATCTTTCTAGAAGCTACGCTCTTATTGGTTGAGCGGATTGTGGCGGGCGCGGTTTGAAAGAGGTTCGCGTTATAATTGTTATGTAGCCCTGTGGGCTGCGGTGTCCCGAGGCGTGGGAAAACGCCGCGTGTCGTAGGGCCGGCGTGAACAGGTATGCTTACGTTACCGTAATCGAGCACGCGACGTGATGAGAGTCAGTACTATAGCTTTGAAGATTCTATTACAACGTACTCCGTAACGTACGTTTTGCAACGTACTCCATGTGCAGAACTGAATTCTCTGCAGTTGCGGTAATTAAATCCAAATACAAAGCACAAAAATATTTAGAAAGAGAAATGAAAGAATCTCGAATCGGGGCTGAAGTTTTGAAATGGCTACCATTTTAATACTTAGACCCATTTTGAGAATTTATGCTCAGAAAAGCAAACTGTTCATGTGACTATTTTATCTTATCTTACATCTTTAAACTTTATCGATAATCAACTTAACATAAACTTTTTATTTTAAACACAATTTACTAAAAAAAACCGAGCAAAGCTCGGTCATCCAGATATCTTATATCTTCTTGTATATATGTATATATAATATAATATATATAATATAATATATATTGTCTGGTATTAATATATATTGGTATATAATCTGAATCTCGAAAACGGCTCCAACGATTTTCATGAAATTTAGTATACAGGGGGTTTTGGGGGCGATAAATCGATCTAGCTAGGATTCATTTTTATAAAATGTCGTTTTATTCGTGTTTTCAATGACCAACTTTATCGATAATCAATTTGAACATAAACTTATTATTTTAAACACAATTTACGAAAAAATACCGAGCAAAGCTCGGTCATCCACATATTTATATCTTTATTTAAACGAGCAATTCTTGTATATATGTATATAAATAATCTGAGTCTCGGAAACGGCTCCAACGATTTTCATGAAATTTAGTATACAGGGGGTTTTGGGGGCGATAAATCGATCTAGCTAGGATTCATTTTTATAAAATCTCGTTTTATTCGTGTTTTCAATTACCAACTTTATCGATAATCAACTTGAACATAAACTTATTATTTTAAACACAATTTGGCAAAAAATACCGAGCAAAGCTTGGTCAACCAGATATTTGTCTTTAAAATGACTTTTGTGCCCCACCTAGAAATAACGACAGTATACCCTTTATTCACAATTCTTGCCAAAGAAGAATAATACATTCAATTGCCTGAGTTATCATAGTGGAAATACATTTAAAAGTTTGTTACAATTTAAGTTATTTGTTACAATTCTCTATCAATGTTACAGGCACCCCTCTAAATGACTCAGGTATAAAGACAATCTTTTGAAATCAGCCGTTGGATGTCAACTGGACGATCTTCTTGGGCCAGTCATTTTTAGTTTGGCAATAAATCCAATTATTCGATAACTAAATTCTAAATTCAACGTATGGTATTTGGATGAACCCTAGGAGGTGATCGAGGTCAATCGTCAATTGCTCCGCATTGTTTAATATAGTGTCTAATTGGCTACATGAAAATCTCCTAACACTAAATGCAGAAAAAACTAAACACATTTTATTCACTATGAGAAATACTAACCTGCCAACTACTAACATAAACATTTATGCGCATAAGTGCGGCAAGTACGCTGACAATGCATGTAATTGTCCTACTTTAGCAAAAGCCGATCATATGAAATATCTTGGTGTGACGATTGACACAAATCTGAACTTCCGTAAAGACATTGATTTATTATGCACTCGAATGCGTAAATTAATATACATTTTTAAGAATTTACGATATATAACGGACTACAAATTAATTAAACAGGTCTATTTAGCTTTGTGTCAATCCATTCTTACATATTGCATAACTTCATGGGGAGGGGCTGCAAAAACAATCCTACTACCATTAGAACGTGCGCAGAGAGCTATCCTTAAGGTAGCCACCTTTCGCCCATTTAGATTTCCCACATACGAGCTTTATACGGCATGTAAGGTTTTAACTGTGCGTCAACTATTTATATTAAAGATAGTATTACACCAGCATAGCAATCTCCCTTATACCCCCATACCTATACATAAGAGAAGAAAAGACTTAGTTTGCATAAAGCCTCAAACTAGACATACTTTTATAAATAAATTTTATGGTTTTTTAGGTCCGTTCTTATATAATAAAATCAATAAGTCTCTAAGTATATATAGTGTAAATTGTAAAAAATGTAGTGAAATGTTAAGTGAATACTTAGCGACATTAAATTACTCAGACACTGAAAAATTGCTAGAAATCATGCAATAAGTTTATTAATGTTAAGGCAATTTTTATTTAATAATATAATTATTATGTATCAATGCTAGCTCTATGTACATTAATTTAATAGTCCAATAAAACACTCAGCGTTGTTACGTGAAGGCCTGAAACACAGGTTTGAATAAACCTACATCAGGCAGGTCGCTATTGTTTTTCATTAGGCCTTTATCCAATATATTATATAAGTTATACCTACACTAGATTTATTTTAGGCATAGTTTAATATTTGCTTAATAATTTTAATATGTAACTCTGTACTGATGTCACTTCTATGTAATTTATATGTGAACTTATGAATAAAAAGTATTTTATTTATTTATTTATTTATTATTGTTGTCACTGCGGTGAAGCTGTCTACAGTCTAGGGCACCATGGCCTGTCCTGCTGCAGGAGCGTAGGCCGCATAGCACGGCACGCTAGCACCAATGATATTGTTACGAGCTGGGGTTCGGGAGAAATTAATTAAAACCAATATTCCAAAATACACAAACTGTTTAATTAACTAAACACAAATATCGTAATCAAATCAAAACGTCAAACAAAATCACTTGTCTCGCTTGTACTGTAACACTTGAATCGTATTCGCTCGCTTCCGAAATCGAACTGCTCGTCGGTTTTTTTTTTCTTAGGAAATCTCGTAGTAAACCTGAAACAGTTCTTACTACTTAAACGGATTGTGGACCGGCGAGTTCTAAAAAGTTACCTTTTTAGGCCTCCAGCCGGGGCACTGCTCGTCGGCCCGACAATCCGCTATTTATATCCCGAGCAGAACATTCGCGAACATTCGACACTGTGCCACAGTAGTGTAGAAGCTTCCAGGAAATTCTACAAACAACTATTCGACAATAGATGGCGGTAGCGTCTACGTACAATCGTCGTGTAGTACTTTCTACTTGACAACAGATGGCGTTAGCGTGTCATTTCTAGTAGTTTCGAACACTGCCCCATCCTCAGGTGGAGTTAGCTTGACGTTTCTAGACTTTTCAATCTACGTACACTACCCCCTCCTGAGATGGAGTTATCGTGATGTTTCTAGACTTTAGATCTACGTAACAATATTATTCGTCAAGCCCTTGTTACCGCCGGCGTACCAGCGGTATTAGAACCAAACGGCTTGGTGTGTGACGATGGGAAGAGACCAGACGGCAGGACGTTGTTGCCTTGGAAGGTAGGTAGGCCTCTGGTGTGGGACGCAACTTCGACGCCATTGCGCCATCTCGTGTCCATAGTACGGCGAGCTGTGCTGGCGCCGCTTTTTTCGTTAACCAGCATCCTCATTGCGTAAGATACTGTCAGTTACAACTGAAAGATTTTGCTAACCCATTGCTTTATTTTTTAGAAAAAAATGTCTTAACAACAACGTAAATAACACAGTGAATGTTGTTGAACTGACAAAATGAAAGCCATTGCTACTATGTGTTACGAAATTATTCCACAGAACAAACCTAATTAATAAAATATAGGGTCAAATTAAATTAGCCAGCGAATCTATAGACGAGATGGATATCGTTGACTCAACACGATAAAATTTAAATTAAAAAGATTCATGGATTAATTTGGGGATTAACGACCCTTGTTAGTATTGTTAAAAAGGCACACAATAGATGTAGGTATAGTAAGAAAGAGTAAAGTAAACGTTTTAGGTGCTATGTCAGAAACTAGTATATAGTATGTGTGCCTCACGGCTGCAGCAAAAAGGGCCAGTTTAGCATAAATCACGTACTAGATACTTGAAGTATGAGGTTATAAGTTGAGAAAATCGGTTTTCTGTTATTTTATCGTGTTTAGAATAGATACTTATCCTCACACAAAAATATATACATATATATGTATCAAGTGACTACTTACTACTTACTTTACGTTTGCAAAACAAAGTACTTAGGGATATAGTCAGCGCGCCCTGGTACATAAGAAACAGCTACCTTCACCGGGACCTCAAAATGGATGTCGTTAACCAAGTTATACAAAAATATGCAGAAGCTCATGAACACAGACTTCATCATCACGTGAATGTCGAGGTGATTCAACTCCTTGACAAGACTGAATTAGTGCGAAGACTAGGGTTAAACCCTTTGAGTTAGTGTGGTGCAGTATAAGTGAACATAAACTACAGTGAAAGTGCTAACTTTTATAAAGAACACGTTAATCAAGTGTCTTTCCCTTAACTGTCAGTGAATAAGAAAGACGTTATTGGACGATTTCTTAGTTTTATAGTTACTTAGCAGCTTAAGTTATATTTAAATTACTTATTAGCTAATAGGCTAGATTGTAATGTGAATAAAGTATCATCTAATGTGATACATTATTTACCAAAAAAAAAAAGTGACTACTATGAGACCGTAGCTTGCTACGGTCTCATTATTTCAGTCATAAGACGTCCACTGCTGGAAATAGGCCTCCCCCAATTTCGGGGGCTTTGCCAGAATCACCACAGCAGTCTGCCACAAAGAAAATATTTAATTTTTTTTATCATATAAGTCCTCCAGTCCCTATTTTAGCCATGGCGGCCAATCTCAATGGAGTCTAGCCTTTGGCACGGGAGATATTATAGTGCACAAGTGAGTGCGCAGATACAAGAGCACTTGCTGTTCCTTCACTCCCATAGACAGATGGGACGGCAATATGGCATGACCGGAGAGAGATCAGGCGCAGGACCAAAGATTTAACGTGCTTTCCGAGGCACGGGGGTATCTCACTGCCAACTTCTAAACTCTGTGCTGTTAATAAGAAATACTTTATGGAAAAAAACCCAATAACACTTTGCCCGACCTGGGAATCGAAGACAGAATGCCCCCATGCTTAGCAGTCGCGCTTTTATCATTATAATATAGTATAATATTATAATTACATATTAAAATTTATACTAATATTATAAAGCTGAAGAGTTTGTTTGGTTGAACACGGTAATCTCAGGAACTACTGGTCCGAATTGAAAATAGTTATTTGTTATACAAGAGTGCAAAGTTGCTTTTTAACCGCGTGTTCAATTTTGATGACCGAGCAAGCGAAGGATTATAAAATTGAATCACGAGCGCAGCGAGTGATTCAAAATTAGAATCCTGAGCGTTAGCGAGGGAATCAAAAGAGCACGAGGTGAAAAATCTTTGCACTCGAGTGCAACACGTAACTTTTCATTCCACCTCAGCGAGGAAATGACTAAATGCAAAAAAAAACCTTTACAATCACAAGATAGGTACACTTTTATTTCAGTTTAGGTATTAATTACTACATTATGACAGGTAAGTATTACCAAAAAAGAGAGCGTAGCAGCAACAAAAAATGGACGAAAACTGGCAGGCAATTCGATGCGACGGGAAGGGTCAGGGGAGCGAAAATTTGACGCGGATGAAGTCGCGGGTAAAAGTTTGTATATTATAATATTATCCACACTACCCACACTTATATAATATTATAAATACAAAAGTAACTCTGGTCTATCTGTCTGTCTCGCTTTCCTGCTAAAACTACTGAACCGATTTAAATGAAATTTGGTACACAGATAGTTTAGAGCCTGAGAAAGGACATAAGCTTTACTTTTTATCCCGGTAGTATCTTCCTGCAGGATAATTTCCGACCTCCATGCGGGCGAAGCCGCTGGCAAAAGCTAGTAATTTATAATATTAGTATTAGTATACGTTAGTTTTCCATATCGAAATCTAATACGTTGGTAAAGTATTATCTGGTAATTTATTTTCACCTTGTATACATTTGGACTGCCCTGTTAGTCTAGTAGTTAGTGGCCCTGACTGTTAAGACTGAGGTCGTGGGTTCGATTCCCACCCAAGACAAATCTTTGTGTGATGAGCACAATCATTTGTTCTGTGTCTGGGTGTAATTTATCTATAATATGACTTTAATTAGAAATATATTTGTATATTTATCAGATGTCTGGTTAACATAGTACAGGCTCTGTCTAGTTTGGGATCAGGCAACGATGTGTTGGTTGTCCTAAGATTTTATTATTATCTATACTAATATTATAAAGCTGAAGGAGTTTGTTTGTTTGGTTGAACGCGGTAATCTCAGGAACTACTGGTCCGTGTAGTGGTCCGTGTACTATTTACTGAGAAAGGCTATAGGCTATATAAAATTACGCTACGATCAAAAGAAGCGGAGCAGCAACGAAAAATATACGAAAACTGGCAGGAAATGCGATGCGACAGGAAGGGTCAGGGCAGCAAATTTGACGCGGACGAACTCGCGGGCAGAAGCTTGTTTATTATAAAAAATATCACAGAAAATGGCCTCTTTTTAAAAAAAAACCTCAACCGTTGTAATTTAATCTCCTATAGAAATAAATCCAATTTAAGTGTAATTTCAACGACACTTTTAACAAAAAACATTTTTCCTTTATTTGTGTCTGTCTGTTGGTTCCGGCCTATCGTCGTACAGCTGGACCAATTTTGACGAGACTTTCGCTGGCAGAAAGCTGATGTTACAAGGAGTAAAATAGAATTGTCCCGGTAGCACGTTCCCGTAGTATAATTTCCTACCGCCACGCAGGCAGCGCCGTTGGAAAAAGCTAGTTTAAAAATAAAAACACACGGTGACACAGTTCAAATGTAATTTACTCCAACCACGTTCAAAATGGACTATAACACCTCATTTGAAAATCAGCAGTTTTTCCTTATAGCGATGCCATAAAAGATTAAGCAGAAACGGCCTATTTTTGACACAAATAAACACATTAAAATACTACATTTGTAGGTCGCGGCAATGTTTATTACTTGTACTTGACATTTTTGTAACAATCTCCATATTGAATATAAAATAATGGAATTGGTGTGACTAGAATTTATAAAAAAAACATGGTTTTCCTACTCAATTTTAAGTGTATTACGTAAACATTTACTATTATAAAACATTGTAGTGCGTGGAGTGTAAATGTGGTGCTGTCCCACAAACAATGCGACAGTTAAATTGATCTTGTCAGCGTGTCCTGTTGTTTGCACACTACAGGAGTTGATGGACTCTGCTGAAAGTGCCAAGTTCGTAGCCAAATTCTAGGCTGACTATATTTAGACTGCTATAGACACGCTGTCCCGTTGGTCTCGTGGTTGGGCAAAGTGTTCTGGGTTTTTAGGGTTCCGTTGCCAAATGGCAAAAAACGGAACCCTTATAGATTCGTCATGTCTGTCTGTCTGTCCGTCTGTCTGTCTGTCTGTCTGTCTGTCCGTCCGTATGTCACAGCCACTTTTCTCCGAAACTGTAAGAGCTATGCTGTTGAAACTTGGTAAGTAGGTGTATTCTGTGAACCGCATCAAGATTTTCACACTAAAATAGAAAAAAAAACAATACATTTTGGGGTTCCCCATACTTAGAACTGAAACTCCAAAAATTTTTTTTCATCAAAACCATCCGTGTGGGATAATTATGAATAGGTCTTCAAAAATGGTATTGAGGGTTCTAATATCATTTGTTTCTATACTTAATAGTTTGCGCGAGAGACGCTTCCAAAGTGGTAAAATGTCCCCCCCCCCCCCCCGTAACTTCTAAAATAAGAGAATGATAAAACCAAAAAAATACATGATGTACATAACCATGTAAACTTCCACCGAAAATTGGTTTGAACGAGATCCAGTAAGTAGTTTTTTTTTTAATACGTCATAAATTATAAGCCGCGTTAAAAATAAACCTTATGCATAAACCGAAGATACTTACAGGTTTGTACGGAACCCTCGGTGCGCGAGTCCGACTCGCACTTGGCCGGTTTTTTCATTAGGAATTTCTTAATCTTAATCTCTTTTTCTTTCCCGGAGTTTGGAAGTAGGCGGTGTGATACCCCCGTGTCTCGGAAAGCACGTTAAGCCGTAGGTCCTACTCCTGATCTCCCTACGGTCGTGTCGGATTGCCGACCTATAGCTCTATGACAGTGAGGGAAAAGTGAGTGCTCCTGTGTCTGTACCAGGGATGTTAGGGAGCTCCGTAACCGTAACCGAAACTATCGGATATCCGATATAAAAATGTATCCGTAACCGTAACCGAAACCGAAATAAAAGTTTCGGATAATATCGGATTTGTTATAACATTTTTATTTTAGGTAGATTAGATACTTTTCACTCAAAATCATTTTTATTTTAAATAGCTGCAATAATTACTCACAGACTGATTGTAATTCCTACCAAATGGTGACATATAAATAAAACCATTTTATTAGCTATTTGTATTTTACTTTTTAAATTCCTTATAAATTTAATATCCGTAACCGAAATTATCCGAAACTAACGGATAATCCGAAATAATTTAATATCCATATCCGTATCCGGTATAATAATCATTCCTACATCCGTAACCAATCCGTATCCGAAATTTCATATCCATAACATCCCTAGTCTGTACACACATTTGAGCGTTATAATATCTCCCGCGCCAATGGCTACCTGGCAGGCAATTCTCGCGTTTTCACTCGTAAATCTCACATTCGTTGTTTTCGCTCGCGTTCTAAGTCGCTTATAAAATGGTGAGATTATCTGAAATCAGCTATTCTCAGTACAAGTCGATCGTAAATTACGAATTTAGGGACAAAAATGTTGCCATTATGCGTCACACCATGTAATCCATTTTACATAACGATGCTATTGTTATAACGCAATCGTTATTTTACTTTCGACCAACTTTAAACATGATTTTCAAGTCAGAAAAATGTATTGAGCAGCATTTGATACGTATTTTATAAACATTTATCAATATTATCATTCTTAATTTCGTAACTCCATTTTTATTTTCAATATTAACATTAAAATAAGTTCTCCTTAGTATTTACTGCAACGGAACGCATCACTGCTGCCGTTTTGTCAAAATGTCAATGTCAACCGATATTCGTCACGTCAAATTAAAGCCATCATTTTTGATTGTTTACAGCGGTCAAATTTGCTCAAATTAATAATTAAATAAAACAAAATTACTGCCAATGATATTTTAAGTAAACAGATTATGGGTAGTAAACGGTTTATTGTGGTCAATAACATCAAAGCTTCTCAAGGTGAAGAAGAAGAGGAAGAGGTATAATTGTCGTTATGCGTGCGGTTGTGCTCCAACCGGACTGTCCTGCTGTTCCAATGACGCAGCTGTATACCTATGTGATCATGAAATTACTTTACAAAGGCCCAAACGAAGGTTGGAAAATTCTTTCGAAAACAAATTTCGCCCTGCGGGTCGCGTTAGGAGTCTCATCAAACACGAGTGCCACACGATCATTTTTCAACATTCATAAAGAATTTGGCCGAGAGGTGAAATGAACCGGCGATTTCTAAGCTCGAGGATAGCCCGCGATCATGACTCCGACTATTCATATTAACTAGTGATTATTATAATGTATTGTTTACGTAAAGTATTGTTGTTAGTAATATAAGTTTTGCATATATACTAGCTGTGTTTTTAATTTATAATTCTTAGTTTATTTATTTATAAATACCAAATTTAAAAAGAGCAGTGGTGGCCCAGTGGCAACGGCCGCGACTTACGAGTAGTAGGTCGTGAGTTCAAACCCAAGTAGGCGCTTTACTTTGTGTAAATTATTTTATCACCACTACTCTCAAAACGGTGAAGGAAAAAACATCGTGAGGAAACCGGTATGTCTTAGAACCAAAAATTCGAAGACATGTGACATTTACCAACCCGCACTGGGCCCGCGTGGTGGATTACGGCCCACTCCCTCTCACCGAGAGGAGGCCTGTGTCCCAGCAGTGGGAACATTATAGGCTGCTGATGATGAAATTTAAAAGCTAACATTCTTTAAATAATAACATGTACAAGTCTAGGTACAAAAGTAATATATATTACATCTTATAATGCATGCTTGATTGCGTTAATCAATTTAATTTATTTACAAGTATTCAAATAAATTCTCCTTTGTATTTGTTACAACAGAATGCATGGCCGCCTATAGAAAGATGCTGATTTGTAAATGTCACGAGTTTTAATACGTCAAATTAAAGTCATATTTTATTGTTGTTACATTGTTTACATTGGTTACCTACCTATACCTTAGAGCATTACCTATACATGTAATAGAATAATGGAATTTATACAGAATGTCTGCCAATAAATGTTGACTACTAAATAACATTAAAGCTTAACACGATGGAGAAGACGTAGCGTGATTGTCGTAAAAACCGGACCGAATCACTGGCTCTCAGTACCTCAGTATAGCTTTTGCGTCCAACCGTTCCAACGACACAGTAGTATCTACATACATATGTGTTCCAGCTACATTACAAAGTCTGAAAATATTGTTAATCTTTGTGTAACCAAATATCCTGCCTGAAGGACAAGCGGTAGGAGTCTTGTCAGACACGAATTTCAATTTGATTGTGGTGAAACTGCTGGATGACCATGTGTCCACATTCACGTAGACTTTGCGCAAGACGTATAAAGATTCAGCGATTCTTTAGCGGGCTACTGAACAGCATACCACACATGATGCCGACTAATCATGTAAACTAGTGTTTCTTATAATGTATTGTTTATGCACAGTATTGTTCCTATTTATAAGTTTCATATTGAAAAAATCAAATAAAGTTGAAATCATTAGTGTTTGAAATGCTTTTAATATTCTCCACAGTATTGATGACCCTGTTGTAAGACAATAATAATAGGTGACAAAAGACCCTTTACAAAAATACACCACAGACTAGTTTACATAAATTCAGAAAAACCACAAAATCAGAATTATTATCACACCACACTTGGGTTTAGTCATGCTTCACTGTAACAGTCGCAACGCAAGCCAAGAACAATTCTGGGCTAAGGACGACGGCCTTTTGCAGCGCAGGAACCTCAATGATGAAGTACTTAAACTGTGTAGTAGTACTCGACTCCATCCTAGACAGGTTCAGCAACGTCCTTCCATTAGTACTGATTTGGCTTTATCTTTCCTTCTCTATCTATGTGTGGGTTAAATCGGGAAATATGCAGAAGGATGGTGAGCACTGCAGGTCTAAAATCCTCACTTGGAGTGGTACCGGGTATGTAATGATTGCCACGCGATAGACCTTTTTACGAGGCCTGAAGTTTTCTTTGTATGTGTTTTCCTTGTGGCGATCGCAGCGTCTTCTGTGATGTTTATGAACACGTTACGCATTTTGTTAATAATATTTATAATTTTCTTTCGCAATTGACACAATCATGACCGACTGTTTGACGTTCGAACGCCGTTCGAAATGACGTCATGGCCGTTTCGATTGGTCTCCACCACTCTATGCATGTCGCATGTAAACGGGGGCATATCGCGTGGCTTTCCTGCGACATATGCTCGAATCGACGTGGCGAGAATAGCTCGACTCGATTTTAACGAGTGAAAAGTACGAATCGAGCAACAATAACGAATCCGAATTGTGCGAGAATTGGCTTCCTAGTCTCCGTTGAGATTGGCCGCCGCGCGCCGTGGCCGAAATGCGGTCTGGAGGAATTGACGCGCTAAGAAAAACAAAAAGGTTATAAAACATGAGATAAAATGAACTAGTTGGTTCGTTGGTCTACTCTAGTGCATGGACGTAAAATATTGCGGAGGGATTTTATGGCGCGATGGATTTTCAACTTTCTCTATAAGAACCTAGCATTGGGAATCCAAAAGATTTCATCTCAGCTCGTCGAAAATACATTCGATTTTCGACAAGCTGAGGTGCACTCTGTTGCATTGTAAATCGGAAAATTGAACCGTAAATGTTTGATTTTCTACTCTCGGCGCTTGACAGTGCGTTTAAGATCCTTTGTGTGTCGTGGGAAGTGGGAACGTGGGCGAGTAGTTACTTCGTCCATTTTGATATGCTTTGACTGTACAGCGGAAGTGTGACTGCAATTTACGTAGTTTTAATTATTTTTGCGACTTCCATGACAGCGCTGGACGACGTGTTAACAGCGGGATCAACACGAGATCCCCCTCTTGTCCAGGCCTAATTTCGGACGAGGAGTGCTTTCCGCCAGGGGATAGAAATGAGGGCGAAGACAGCATCCCTTGCTTGATTTAATTTTTTTCAAATCCGGCTAGTCGTTCCAGAGCGCAGAATCGCAGAAACAAATACCTTAACAAAAACAAAAATACAATAAATCTCTTTAGCTTCATTAAGTGTAGTTATGAATTTTATTTACACTAACTGTAATATTTAATTCTCTTATTGCACTGGCCTTCAAAACTTATTACCTACCACACTTTTAAAATTGCAATAACTTTTAAAGTACACAAGATATATTTTCGAAATAAAAAATAATATAAACATTATTTAATATTTTGCTTGAAACTTTATAGTCATTAACCTTTTTTAAGGAATGGCCTTAAAAAAAAATTGTAAACAAAAGCACTCTTTTCCAAATTGGTGTCTTACACTCGACCTTTTTGTTTTTGTTTTCACATATCGTCGTTGCGACTTTAAGACCTTATGTGTCACTTGGCAAAATCACTTTTTTACGCGTTTGTTTTTCTTTTTTTACTACCATACTTTTAATTTCAACTAACAATAGCAAAATAAAAAGCCGGAAATCATATGGCTGAGACCTATATTTTTTGTTGTAGTTGGTTTTAATATACATATTTTTCAGTAGACGGTTTATATCGATTTTCACATAAAGTTGAATTTACACATAAGAGGTCTTAAAGTCGCAACGACGATATATTGATCGATTAATTTGTTTTAAAAGCCAAGATGTCTACAGCACGTAAACTTATGATGCCTCTTTCACCTGAAGAATGTGAAATAATCATGGCTGTTCTAGAACTAAGCATCAGTATGCGTCGTACTGTAAGAATAAATAAATAACTATGCGCCGTACTGTAAGATAGATATAAATCAATATTAGTGTAGATATCATCATCAGCCTGACAGCCTATATTGTTCCCACTGCTAGGACACAGGCCTCCTCTCGGTGAGAGGGAGTGGGCAATAATCCACCACGCGGGCCCAGTGCGGGTTGGTAGATGTCACAAGTCTTCGAATTTTTGGTTGTAAAACACGCCGGTCTCCTTACGATATTTTCCTTCACCGTTTTGAGAGCAGTGGTGATGAAATAATTTACACAAAGTAAAGCGCCTGCTTGAGTTCGAACTCACGACCTACTTACTACTCGTAAGTCCCGATCGTTACCACTAGAGTAGATATAATCAGGTATAATTAAGTGAAAAAATAAGATTAATTAATAAATAACTGCAGACTTGAGCTATGAATTTTAATCAAATTTCAAACGAGTTATATTTAATGGGTTATCTGATTTGTACGTAAATTATTTTTGTACACGACCTATCCCAAGCAATTGCATTCGATTAAAAACAGACCTATGCACGCAAAAATCCTGCTCCTTTACCGTAAACACGTCGGTGAATGAATTGTTATTTTAAATGTTATTAAACTAAATATAGGCAAAATAACTGTAAGTAATCCATTGACTACTGTAAAATTAGGACTAATTATATGAATACGGAACTTGGTAGAGTTTTGTCTGCGTCATATGCCTGAGAGATAAATCTAGTGGATGCTGATGCTGAGAAAGGCAGTTTCTACGCTCGGTCTTCTAACTATTCGCAGCATAACGGCTTCGGCGTATGTCACAAACTCTGAAGTGATGACCGCGTACGGGAAGACACAGAGTTGGAAGGCCTCCAACAAGGTGGACCGATGACCTTGTGAAGGCCGCAGGAATCCGCTGGATGCGGGAAGCACAAAACCGGTTGAAGTGGCGGAGCTTGGGGGAGGCCTATGTCCAGCAGTGGACGTCTTTCGGATGAAATGATGATGAGGGTGTGTTCCGAATTTTGTGATGTACGTCAGCGTAGTTTTCGTGAAAGAGTAAATTAACAAGACAGTTTTTTTTTTGCTATCTTGGTAACCTTGGCAAAGAAAATTTATGAAATTAATGTATTCTCATCGATCCTCGATGAATTTATAAAGTTTAAATGAAATCTGACCGTTGAAAGTGGGTCAAAATCAAGCTTGTTGAAAAATAAGTATAATGTAGCGGATTTGCGCTACAGTGTGCAGGGTCATATTTAGTCAATAAAAGGTTGGTACTGATTTCCCCGGTTTTTGTGTTTCCCTGAAAATAACAATCCAAATAACGTCCTCTCTCGTACCGTAGGCCACCGTAGGCCTGTCTGTGCCCTAGCAGTGTGAACATTATAGGCTGATAATGTAAGTGAGAAAATGCGACCATCGAAATATTATTTTTATAAAAGTAAGTATTATTTTTTCTGTATATACTTGTATATAAGGTGTATCTATTCATACACGAAATATTTTAAGAGGTTCACCTGTGGGTGGTAAAGAAGCTACAGGAACGAATTTTGTTTTCTAAATGTATTTTTTTTCAAAATTGAATATTTATAAATTATTTAACGCACATGAGAAATACTGGCTCCTTCTTATTTTTTACGGCCCGAGACACCGCGGCCATGCTCGTGCCATCCGGTCGCCGCCCTCGGAGCGTCAGGCGAGCCATTTATAGAATTTGGAGTAAAGGTTTCATGCAAAACGACTCAAGCAGTTTTAAAATTATAATAATTACGAAAATTCAAAACGCTTAGGTAAAAATTTTCTTTTTGCTTCTATAGCTTCTTTACCACCTACAAGTGTACCTCTTAAAATATTTTGTGTATGAATAGATATACCTTATATATTATCAATATTATTTTATGTCCGATAGCCTACATATGACACGAAAAATACAAACATCAACCTTTCTAATCGACGCGCAATGCCATCTCTGTCCTCGTAAATAATGCCACAATAATTGTACCTTACCGTACCTATCTACGCACATTATCCTTCGCACGTATTCATTGAGTACATTTTTATTCACCATTGCTGTTATGTAGTCACGTAACCAGGGTAGTTAGTTGTTGGCTCTGTGTGTGGCACGACGCTTTTTTTTTCTAAATGTAAGTTCAACAAACAGCCGGCTAATATTTTAATTCAAATGTGTTCAACCTTTTTATGGAACCTCTTTTTAGTTCACAAACTATTTTTAGTCTGTAACGTAGTCGGTTGTCAATGTTTGCGCGGGAAATGAAAATGTTTCGGGAA